>CAKAJE020001045.1:0-38266 GCA_916610135.2 Macropis europaea | reverse complement strand
ACTCGCCATTTCATGCGCTTTGAGATGCCGCTTAGCCCAATACGCTATCTGAAATGCGAGCGACGTAAATTGAACAAATGTGATAGAATTTCCCTGAATTCTTATATTAACCTTAATGTAAAATGATCTATTCGGGTCTCTGTTCGCCCTACCCTAGAAGTTTAATATTGCCTTTCACTCGTCATTTCATGCGCTTTGAGATACCGCTTAGCCCAATACGCTATCTGACATAGGAGCGACGTAAATTGAACAAATGTGATAGAATTTCTCTAAATTCTTATATTAACCAAAATATGAAATGATCTAATCGGATCTCTGATTGCCCTATCATAGAAGTTTAATAGTGCATTTTACTCGCCATTCCACGAGCTTTAAGTTGCCGCCTAGCCCAGTACGCCATCTGAAATAGGAGCCACGTAAGTTGAACAAGTGTGACAGAATTACGCTGCATTCTTATATTAACCGTAATATAAAATGATCTAATCGGGTCTCTGTTTGCCCTACCCTAGAAGTTTAATAGTGCATTTTACTCGCCATTTCTTGCGCTTTAAGATGCCGCCGAGCCCAGTACGCTATCTGATATAGGAGCGACGTAAGTTGAACAAATGTGATAGAATTACGCTGAATTCTTATATTAACCGTAATATAAAATGATCTAATCGGGTCTCTGTTTGCCCTACCCTAGAAGTTTAATAGTGCATTTTACTCGCCATTTCTTGCGCTTTAAGATGCCGCCGAGCCCAGTATGCTATCTGATATAGGAGCGACGTAAGTTGATAAAATGTGATAGAGTTTCGCTGAATTCTTAAATTAACCTTAAAATAAAATGATCTTATCGGGTCGCCGTTTGCCCTACCCTAGAAGTTTAACAGTGCATTTTACTCGCCATTTCTTGCGCTTTGAGATGCCGCTTAGCCCAATACGCTATCTGAAATATCAGCGACGTAAATTGAACAAATGTGGTAGAATTACGTTGAATTCTTATATTAACCGTAATATAAAATGATCTAACCGGCTCTCTGATTGCCCTACCCTAGAAGTTTAACAGTGCATTTTACTCGCCATTTCATGCGGTTTGAGATGCCGCTTAGCCCAATACGCTATCTGAAATAGGAGCGACGTAAATTGAAAAACGTGATAGAATTTCCCTGAATTCTTATATTAACCTTAATGTAAAATGATCTAATCGGTTCTCTGTTCGCCCTACCCTAGAAGTTTAATAGTGCCTTTCACTCGTCATTTCATGCGCTTTGAGATGCCGCTTAGCCCAATACGCTATCTGAAATAGGAGCGACGTAAATTGAACAAATGTGATAGAATTTTTCTGAATTCTTAAATAAACCATAATATGAAATGGTCTAATCGGGTCTCTGTTTGCCCTACCCTAGAAGTTTAACAGTGCATTTCACTCGCCATTTCATGCTCTTTGAGATGCCGCTTAGCCCAATACGCTATCTGAAATAGGAGCGACGTAAATTGAACAAATGTGATAGAATTTCCCTGAATACTTATATTAACCAAAATATAAAATGATCTAATCGGGTCTCTGATTGCCCTATCAAAGAAGTTTAATAGTGCATTTTACTCGCCAATCCACGCGCTTTACGATTCCGCCTAGCCCAGTACGCTAGCTGAAATAGGAACGACGTAAATTGAACAAATGTGATAGAATTTGGCTGAATTCTTAAATTAACCATAATATAAAATGATCTAATCGGGTCTCTGTTTGCCCTACCCTAGAAGTTTAATAGTGCATTTTACTCGCCATTTCATGCGCTTTGAGATGGCGCTTAGCCCAATACGCTATCTGAAGTAGGAGCGACGTAAATTGAACGAATGTGATAGAATTTCGCTGGATTCTTATATTAACCAAAATATAAAATGATCTAATCGGGTCTCTGATAGCCCTATCATAGAAGTTTAATAGGGCATTTTACTCGCCATTTCGTGCGCTTTAAGATGCCGCCTAGCCCAGTACGCTATCTGAAATAGGAGCGACGTAAGTTGAACAAATGTGATAGAATTACGCTGAATTCTTATATTAACCGTAATATAAAATGATCTTATCGGGTCTCTGCTAGCCCTATCATAGAAGTTTAATAGTGCATTTTACCTGCCATTCCACGCGCTTTAAGATGCCGCCTAGCCTAGTACGCTATCTGAAATAGGAGCGACGTACGTTGAACAAATGTGATAGAATTTCACTGAATTCTTATATTAACCAAAATATAAAATGATCTAATCGGGTCTCTGATTGCCCTATCATAGAAGTTTAATAGTGCATTTTACTCGCCATTCCACGCGCTTTAGGGTGCCGACCAGCCCAGTACGCTATCTGAAATAGGAGCGACGTAATTTGAAGAAATGTGATAGAATTACGCTGAATTCTTATATTAACCGTAATATAAAATGATCTAATCGGGTCTCTGTTTGCCCTACCCTAGAAGTTTAATAGTCCATTTTATTCGCCATTTCATGCGCTTTGAGATGCCGGTTAGCCCAATACGCTAACTGAAATAGGAGCGACGTAAATAGAACAAATGTGATAGGATTTCCCTGAAATCTTATATTAAACAAAATATAAAATGATCTAATCGGGTCTCTGACTGCCCTATCATTGAAGTTTAACAGTGCATTTTACTCGCCACTCCACGCGCTTTAGGATGCCGCCTAGCCCAGTACGCTATCCGAAATAGGAGCGACGTAAATTGAACAAACGTGATAGAATTTTGCTGAATTCTTGAATTAACCATAGTACAAAATGATCTAATCGGGTCTCTGTTTGCCCTACCCTAGAAGTTTAATAGTGCATTTTGCTCGCCATTTCATGCGCTTTGAGATGCCGCTTAGCCCAATACGCTATCTGAAATAGGAGCGACGTAAATTGAACAAATGTGATAGAATATCGCTGATTTCTTAAATTAACTATAATATAAAATGATCTAATCGGGTCACTGATTGCCCTATCATAGAAGTTTAATAGTGCATTTTACTCGCCATTCCACGCGCTTTAAGATGCCGGCCAGCCCAGTACGCTATCTGAAATAGGAGCAACGTAAATTGAACAAATGTGATAGAATATCGCTGATTTCTTAAATTAACTATAATATAAAATGATCTAATCGGGTCACTGATTGCCCTATCATAGAAGTTTAATAGTGCATTTTACTCGACATTTCATGCGCTTTGAGATGCCGCTTAGCCCAATACGCTATCTGAAATAGGAGCGACGAAAGTTGAACAAATGTGATAGAATGTCGCTGAATTATTTTATTAACCAGAATGTAAAATGATCTAATCTGGTCTCTGTTCGCCCTACCATAGAAGTCTTATAGTGCATTTCACTCGCCATTTCATGCGCTTTGAGATGCCGCTTAGCCCAATACGCTATCTGAAATGCGAGCGACGTAAATTGAACAAATGTGATAGAATTTCCCTGAATTCTTATATTAACCTTAATGTAAAATGATCTATTCGGGTCTCTGTTCGCCCTACCCTAGAAGTTTAATATTGCCTTTCACTCGTCATTTCATGCGCTTTGAGATACCGCTTAGCCCAATACGCTATCTGACATAGGAGCGACGTAAATTGAACAAATGTGATAGAATTTCTCTAAATTCTTATATTAACCAAAATATGAAATGATCTAATCGGATCTCTGATTGCCCTATCATAGAAGTTTAATAGTGCATTTTACTCGCCATTCCACGAGCTTTAAGTTGCCGCCTAGCCCAGTACGCCATCTGAAATAGGAGCCACGTAAGTTGAACAAGTGTGACAGAATTACGCTGCATTCTTATATTAACCGTAATATAAAATGATCTAATCGGGTCTCTGTTTGCCCTACCCTAGAAGTTTAATAGTGCATTTTACTCGCCATTTCTTGCGCTTTAAGATGCCGCCGAGCCCAGTACGCTATCTGATATAGGAGCGACGTAAGTTGAACAAATGTGATAGAATTACGCTGAATTCTTATATTAACCGTAATATAAAATGATCTAATCGGGTCTCTGTTTGCCCTACCCTAGAAGTTTAATAGTGCATTTTACTCGCCATTTCTTGCGCTTTAAGATGCCGCCGAGCCCAGTACGCTATCTGATATAGGAGCGACGTAAGTTGATAAAATGTGATAGAGTTTCGCTGAATTCTTAAATTAACCTTAAAATAAAATGATCTTATCGGGTCGCCGTTTGCCCTACCCTAGAAGTTTAACAGTGCATTTTACTCGCCATTTCTTGCGCTTTGAGATGCCGCTTAGCCCAATACGCTATCTGAAATATCAGCGACGTAAATTGAACAAATGTGGTAGAATTACGTTGAATTCTTATATTAACCGTAATATAAAATGATCTAACCGGCTCTCTGATTGCCCTACCCTAGAAGTTTAACAGTGCATTTTACTCGCCATTTCATGCGGTTTGAGATGCCGCTTAGCCCAATACGCTATCTGAAATAGGAGCGACGTAAATTGAAAAACGTGATAGAATTTCCCTGAATTCTTATATTAACCTTAATGTAAAATGATCTAATCGGTTCTCTGTTCGCCCTACCCTAGAAGTTTAATAGTGCCTTTCACTCGTCATTTCATGCGCTTTGAGATGCCGCTTAGCCCAATACGCTATCTGAAATAGGAGCGACGTAAATTGAACAAATGTGATAGAATTTTTCTGAATTCTTAAATAAACCATAATATGAAATGGTCTAATCGGGTCTCTGTTTGCCCTACCCTAGAAGTTTAACAGTGCATTTCACTCGCCATTTCATGCTCTTTGAGATGCCGCTTAGCCCAATACGCTATCTGAAATAGGAGCGACGTAAATTGAACAAATGTGATAGAATTTCCCTGAATACTTATATTAACCAAAATATAAAATGATCTAATCGGGTCTCTGATTGCCCTATCAAAGAAGTTTAATAGTGCATTTTACTCGCCAATCCACGCGCTTTACGATTCCGCCTAGCCCAGTACGCTAGCTGAAATAGGAACGACGTAAATTGAACAAATGTGATAGAATTTCCCTGAATTTTTAAATTAACGATAATATAAAATGATCTAATCGGGTCTCTGGTTGCCCTACCCTAGAAGTTTAATAGTGCATTTTACTCGCCATTTCTTGCGCTTTGAGATGCCGCTTAGCCCAAGACGCTATCTGAAATATCAGCGACGTAAATTGAACAAATGTGATAGAATTTCCCTGAGTACTTATATTAACCTTAATGTAAAATGATCTAATCGGGTCTCTGTTCGCCCTACCCTAGAAGTGTAATAGTGCATTTCACTCGCCATTTCATGCGCTTTGAGATGCCGCTTAGCCCAATACGCTATCTGAAATAGGAGCGACGTAAATAGAAGAATTGTGATAGAATTTCGCTGAATTCTTATATTAACCAAAATATAAAATGATCTAATCGGGTCTCTGATTGCCCTATCATACAAGTTTAAAAGTGCATTTTACTCGCCAATCCACGCGCTTTAAGATTCCGCCTAGCCCAGTACGCTATCTGAAATAGGAGCGACGTAAATTGAACAAATGTGATAGAATTTGGCTGAATTCTTAAATTAACCATAATATAAAATGATCTAATCGGGTCTCTGTTTGCCTTACCCTAGATGTTTAATGGTGCATTTTGCTCGCCATTTCATGTGATTTGAGATGCCGCTTAGCCCAATACGCTATCTGAAATAGGAGCGACGTAAATTGAACAAATGTGATAGAATTTCCCTGAAATCTTATATTAAACGATCTAAACGGGGCTCTGATTGCCCTATCATAGAAGTTTAGTAGTGCATTTTACTCGCCATTCCACGCGCTTTAAGATGCCACCTAGCCCAGTACGCTATCTGAAATAGGAGCGACGTAAGTTGAACAAATGTGATAGAATTACGCTGAATTCTTATATTAACCGTAATATAAAATGATCTAATCGGGTCCCTGTTTGCCTTATCCTAGAAGTTTAATAGTGCATTTTACTCGCATTTCATGCGCATTGAGATGCCGCTTAGCCCAGTACGCTATCTGAAATAGGAGCGACGTAAATTGAACAAATATGATAGAGTTTCGCTGAATTCTTATATTAACCATAATATAAAATCATCTTATCGGGTCTCTGTTTGCCCTACCCTAGAAGTTTAACAGTGCATTTTACTCGCCATTTCTTGTGCTTTAAGATGCCGCCGCGCCCAGTACGCTATCTGAAGTAGGAGCGACGTTAGTTGAACAAATGTGATAGAATTACGCTGAATTCTTATATTAACCGTAATATAAAATGATCTAATCGGGTCTCTGTTTGCCCTACCCTACAAGTTTAGCAGTGCATTTTACTCGCCATTTCATGCGCTTTGAGATGCCGCTTAGCCCAATACGCTATCTGAAATAGGAGCGACGTAAATTGAACAAATGTGATAGAATTTCCCTGAATTCTTATATTAACCAAAATATAAAATGATCTAATCGGGTCTCTGATTGCCATATCATAGAAGTTTAATAGTGCATTTTACTCGCCAATCCACGCGCTTTAAGATTCCGCCTAGCCTAGTACGCTATCTGAAATAGGAGCGACGTAAATTGAACAAATGTGATAGAATTTCCCTGAATACTTATATTAACCAAAATATCAAATGATCTAATCGGGTCTTTGTTCGCCCTACCCTAGAAGTTTAATAGTGCATTTCACTCGCCAATCCACGCGCTTTACGATTCCGCCTAGCCCAGTACGCTAGCTGAAATAGGAACGACGTAAATTGAACAAATGTGATAGAATTTCCCTGAATTTTTAAATTAACGATAATATAAAATGATCTAATCGGGTCTCTGTTTGCCCTACCCTATAAGTTTAATAGTGCATTTTACTCGCCATTTCTTGCGCTTTGAGATGCCGCTTAGCCCAAGAAGCTATCTGAAATATCAGCGACGTAAATTGAACAAATGTGAGAGAATCTCGCTGAATACTTATATTAACCTTAATGTAAAATGATCTAATCGGGTCTCTGTTCGCCCTACCATAGAAGTTTAATAGTGCATTTCACTCGCCATTTCATGCGCTTTGAGATGCCGCTTAGCCCAATACGCTATCTGAAATAGGAGCGGCGTAAATAGAACAATTGTGATAGAATTTCGCTGAATCCTTAAATTAACCAAAATATAAAATGATCTAATCGGGTCTCTGATTGCCCTATCAAAGAAGTTTAATGGTGCATTTTACTCGCCAATCCACGCGCTTTACGATTCCGCCTAGCCCAGTACGCTATCTGAAATAGGAGCGACGTAAATTGAACAAATGTGATAGAATTTTTCTGAATTCTTAAATAAACCATAATATGAAATGATCTAATCGGGTCTCTGTTTGCCCTACCCTAGAAGTTTAACAGTGCATTTTACTCGCCATTTCTTGCGCTTTAAGATGCCGCCGCGCCCAGTACGCTATCTGAAGTAGGAGCGACGTTAGTTGAACAAATGTGATAGAATTACGCTGAATTCTTATATTAACCGTAATATAAAATGATCTAATCGGGTCTCTGTTTGCCCTACCCTACAAGTTTAGCAGTGCATTTTACTCGCCATTTCATGCGCTTTGAGATGCCGCTTAGCCCAATACGCTATCTGAAATAGGAGCGACGTAAATTGAACAAATGTGATAGAATTTCCCTGAATTCTTATATTAACCAAAATATAAAATGCTCTAATCGGGTCTCTGTTTGCCTTATCCTAGAAGTTTAATAGTGCATTTTACTCGCCATTTCATGCGCATTGAGATTCCGCTTAGCCAAATACGCTATCTGAAATAGGAGCGACGTAAATTGAACAAATGTGATAGAATTTCGCTGAATTCTTAAATTAACCATAATATTGTTACGAACACCGTGAAGCCAACCGTGATCGACCCGAAGGGAGCGTTCGATCTGTCGTTAAGGGACGATCGCCGTTATTGATGAAACAGATCAATGAGAGAGTCTGATTGACAGTCAAGGAGACAAGACGCGATATTATAGACTCTGCCATTCCTTGTTTATATCCTCATAATAAAGTTATAAGTGTGAACATGTCGTGCGATGATAATCCCCGGCGCAGCAATATAAAATGATCTTATCGGGTCTCCGTTTGCCCTACCCTAGAAGTTTAACAGTGCATTTTACTCGCCATTTCTTGCGCTTTGAGATGCCGCTTAGCCCAATACGCTATCTGAAATAGGAGCGACGTAAATTGAAAAACGTGATAGAATTTCCCTGAATTCTTATATTAACCTTAATGTAAAATGATCTAATCGGTTCTCTGTTCGCCCTACCCTAGAAGTTTAATAGTGCCTTTCACTCGTCATTTCATGCGCTTTGAGATGCCGCTTAGCCCAATACGCTATCTGAAATAGGAGCGACGTAAATTGAACAATTGTGATAGAATTTCGCTGAATTCTTATATTAACCAATATATAAAATGATCTAGTCGGGTCTCTGATTGCCCTATCATAGAAGTTTAATAGTGTATTTTGCTCGCCATTCCACGCGCTTTAAGATGCCGCCTAGCCCACTACGCTATCTGAAATTGGAGCGACGTAAATTGAACAAATGTGACAGAATTTTGCTGACATCTTAAATTAACCATAATATAAAATGATCTAATCGGGTCTCTGTTTGCCCTATCCTACAAGTTTAGCAGTGCATTTTGCTCGCCATTTCATGCGCTTTGAGATGGCGCTTAGCCCAATAAGCTATCTGAAATAGGAGCGACGTAAAGTGAACAAATGTGATAGAATTACTCTAAATTCTTATATTAACCGTAATATAAAATGATCAAATCGGGTCTCTGTTTGCCTTATCCTAGAAGTTTAATAGTGCATTTCACTCGTCATTTCATGCGCTTTGAGATGCCTCTTAGCCCAATAAGCTATCTGAAATAGGAGCGACGTAAATTGAACAAATGTGATAGAATTTTTCTGAATCCTTAAATAAACCATAATATGAAATGATCTAATCGGGTCACTGTTTGCCCTACCCTAGAAGTTTAACAGTGCATTTTACTCGCCATTTCATGCGCTTTGAGATGCCGCTTAGCCCAATACGCTATCTGAAATAGGAGCGATGTAACTTGAACAAACGTGATAGAATTTCCCTGAATTCTTATATTAACCTTAATGTAAAATGATCTAATCGGTTCTCTGTTCGCCCTACCCTAGAAGTTTGATAGTGCCTTTCACTCGTCATTTCATGCGCTTTGAGATGCCGCTTAGCACAATACGCTATCTGAAATAGGAGCGACGTAAATTGAACAAATGTGATAGAATTTTTCTGAATTCTTAAATAAACCATAATATGAAATGATCTAATCGGGTCTCTGTTTGCCCTACCCTAGAAGTTTAACAGTGCATTTCACTCGCCATTTCATGCTCTTTGAGATGCCGCTTAGCCCAATACGCTATCTGAAATAGGAGCGACGTAAATTGAACAAATGTGATAGAATTTGTCTGAATTCTTAAATTAACCATAATATCAAAAGATCTAATCGGGTCTCTGTTTGCCCTATCATAGATGTTTAATAGTGCATTTCACTCGTCATTTCATGCGCTTTGAGATGGCGCTTAGCCCAATGCGCTATCTGAAATAGGAGCGACGTAAATAGAACAATTGTGATAGAATTTCGCTGAATTCTTATATTAACCAAAATATAAAATGATCTAATCGGGTCTCTGTTTGCCTTACCCCAGAAGTTTAATAGTGCATTTCACTCGCCATTTCATGCGATTAGAGATGCCGCTTAGCCCAATACGCTATCTGAAATAGGAGCGACGTAAATTGAACAAATGTGATAGAATTTCGCTGAATTCTTAAATTAACCATAATATCAAAAGATCTAATCGGGTCTCTGTTTGCCCTATCATAGATGTTTAATAGTGCATTTCACTCGTCATTTCATGCGCTTTGAGATGCCGCCTAGCCCAGTACGCTATCTGAAATAGGAGCGACGTAAGTTGAACAAATGTGATAGAATTACGCTCAATTATTATATTAACCGTAATATAAAATTATCTAATCGGGTCTCTGTTTGCCCTACCCTAGAAGTTTAATAGTGCACTGTGCTCGCCATTTCATGCGCTTTGAGATGGCGCTTAGCCCAATACGCTATCTGAAATAGGAGCGACGTAAATTGAACAAATGTGATAGAATTTCGCTGAATTCTTATATTAACATTAATGTAAAATAATCTAATCGGGTCTCTGGTCGCCCTACCCTAGAAGTTTAATACTGCCTTTTACTCGTCATTTCATGCGCTTTGAGTTGCCGCTTAGCCCGATACGATATCTGAAGTAGGAGCGATGTAAATTGAACAAATGTGATAGAATTTTGCTGAATTCTTAAATTAACCATAATATAATATGATCTAATCGGGTCTCTGTTTGCCCTACCCTATAAGTTTAGTAGTGCATTTTACTCACCCTTCCACGCGCTTTAAGATGCCGCCTAGCCCAGTACGCTATCTGAAATAGGAGCGACGTAAGTTGAGCAAATGTGATAGAATTACGCTGAATTCTTATATTAACCGTAATATAAATGATCTAACCGGCTCTCTGATTGCCCTACCCTAGAAGTTTAACAGTGCATTTTACTCGCCATTTCATGCGGTTTGAGATGCCGCTTAGCCCAATACGCTATCTGAAATAGGAGCGACGTAAATTGAAAAACGTGATAGAATTTCCCTGAATTCTTATATTAACCTTAATGTAAAATGATCTAATCGGTTCTCTGTTCGCCCTACCCTAGAAGTTTAATAGTGCCTTTCACTCGTCATTTCATGCGCTTTGAGATGCCGCTTAGCCCAATACGCCATCTGAAATAGAAGCGACGTAAATTGAACAAATGTGATAGAATTTTTCTGAATTCTTAAATAAACCATAATATGAAATGATCTAATCGGGTCTCTGTTTGCCCTACCCTAGAAGTTTAACAGTGCATTTCACTCGCCATTTCATGCTCTTTGAGATGCCGCTTAGCCCAATACGCTATCTGAAATAGGAGCGACGTAAATTGAACAAATGTGATAGAATTTCCCTGAATACTTATATTAACCAAAACATAAAATGATCTAATCGGGTCTCTGATTGCCCTATCAAAGAAGGTTAATAGTGCATTTTACTCGCCAATCCACGCGCTTTACGATTCCGCCTTGCCCAGTACGCTAGCTGAAATAGGAACGACGTAAATTGAAAAAATGTGATAGAATTACGCTGAATTTTTAAATTAACGATAATATAAAATGATCTAATCGGGTCTCTGGTTGCCCTACCCTAGAAGTTTAATAGTGCATTTTACTCGCCATTTCTTGCGCTTTGAGATGCCGCTTAGCCCAAGACGCTATCTGAAATATCAGCGACGTAAATTGAACAAATGTGAGAGAATCTCGCTGAATACTTATATTAACCTTAATGTAAAATGATCTAATCGGGTCTCTGTTCGCCCTACCCTACAAGTTTAGCAGTGCATTTTACTCGCCATTTCATGCGCTTTGAGATGCCGCTTAGCCCAATACGCTATCTGAAATAGGAGCGACGTAAATTGAACAAATGTGATAGAATTACGCTGAATTCTTATATTAACCGTAATATAAAATGATCTAATCGGGTCCCTGTTTGCCTTATCCTAGAAGTTTAATAGTGCATTTTACTCGCATTTCATGCGCATTGAGATGCCGCTTAGCCCAATACGCTATCTGAAATAGGAGCGACGTAAATTGAACAAATATGATAGAGTTTCGCTGAATTCTTATATTAACCATAATATAAAATCATCTTATCGGGTCTCCGTTTGCCCTACCCTAGAAGTTTAACAGTGCATTTTACTCGCCATTTCTTGTGCTTTAAGATGCCGCCGCGCCCAGTACGCTATCTGAAATAGTAGCGACGTAAATTGAAAAACGTTATAGAATTTCCCTGAATTCTTATATTAACCTTAAGGTAAAATGATCTAATCGGTTCTCTGTTCGCCCTACCCTAGAAGTTTAATAGTGCCTTTCACTCGTCATTTCATGCGCTTTGAGATGCCGCTTAGCCCAATAAGCTATCTGAAATAGGAGCGACGTAAAGTGAACAAATGTGATAGAATTACTCTAAATTCTTATATTAACCGTAATATAAAATGATCAAATCGGGTCTCTGTTTGCCTTATCCTAGAAGTTTAATAGTGCATTTCACTCGTCATTTCATGCGCTTTGAGATGCCTCTTAGCCCAATAACCTATCTGAAATAGGAGCGACGTAAATTGAACAAATGTGATAGAATTTTTCTGAATTCTTAAATAAACCATAATATGAAATGATCTAATCGGGTCACTGTTTGCCCTACCCTAGAAGTTTAACAGTGCATTTTACTCGCATTTTCATGCGCTTTGAGATGCAGCTTAGCCCAATACGCTATCTGAAATACGAGCGATGTAACTTGAACAAACGTGATAGAATTTCCCTGAATTCTTATATTAACCTTAATGTAAAATGATCTAATCGGTTCTCTGTTCGCCCTACCCTAGAAGTTTAATAGTGCCTTTCACTCGTCATTTCATGCGCTTTGAGATGCCGCTTAGCACAATACGCTATCTGAAATAGGAGCGACGTAAATTGAACAAATGTGATAGAATTTTTCTGAATTCTTAAATAAACCATAATATGAAATGATCTAATCGGGTCTCTGTTTGCCCGACTCTAGAAGTTTAACAGTGCATTTTACTCGCCATTTCATGCTCTTTGAGATGCCGCTTAGCCCAATACGCTATCTGAAATAGGAGCGACGTAAATTGAACAAATGTGACAGAATTTTTCTGAATTCTTATATTAACCAAAATATGAAATGATCTAATCGGGTCTCTGTTTGCCCGACCCTAGAAGTTTAACAGTGCATTTTACTCGCCATTACATGGGCTTTGAGATGCCGCTTAGCCCAATACGCTATCTGAAATAGGAGCGACGTCCATTGAACAAATGTGATAGAATTTCCCTGAATTCTTATATACACCTTAATGTAAAATGATCTAATCGGGTCTTTGTTCGCCCTACCCTAGAAGTTTAATAGTGCATTTCACTCGCCATTTCATGCGCTTTGAGATGCCGCTTAGCCCAATAAGCTATCTGAAATAGGAGCGATGTAAATTGAACAAATGTGATAGAATTTTGCTGAATTCTTAAATTAACCATAATATAATATGATCTAATCGGGTCTCTGTTTGCCCTACCCTATAAGTTTAGTAGTGCATTTTACTCGCCCTTCCCCGCGCTTTAAGATGCCGCCTAGCCCAGTACGCTATCTGAAATAGGAGCGACGTAAGTTGAACAAATGTGATAGAATTACGCTGAATTCTTATATTAACCGTAATATAAAATGATCTAATCGGGTCTCTGTTCGCCCTACCCTAGAAGTTTAATAGTGCATTTTACTCGCCATTTCTTGCGCTTTAAGATGCCGCCGAGCCCAGTACGCTATCTGATATAGGAGCGACGTAAGTTGAACAAATGTGATAGAATTACGCTGAATTCTTATATTAACCATAATATAAAATGATCTAATCGGGTCTCTGTTTGCCTTACCCCAGAAGTTTAATAGTGCATTTTACTCGCCATTTCATGCGATTAGAGATGCCGCCTAGCCCAGTACGCTATCTGAAATAGGAGCGACGTAAGTTGAACAAATGTGATAGAATTACGCTGAATTCTTTTATTAACCAGAATGTAAAATGATCTAATCGGGTCTCTGTTCGCCCTAGCCTAGAAGTTTAATAGTGCATTTCACTCGTCATTTCATGCGCTTTGAGATGCCGCTTAGCCCAATACCCTATCTGAAATAGGAGCGACGTAAATTGAACAAATGAGATAGAATTTTTCTGAATTCTTATATTAACCAAAATATGAAATGATCTAATTGGGTCTCTGTTTGCCCGACTCTAGAAGTTTAACAGTGCATTTTACTCGCCATTTCATGGCCTTTGAGATGCCGCTTAGCCCAATACGCTATCTGAAATAGGAGCGACGTCCATTGAACAAATGTGATAGAATCTCGCTGAATTCTTAAATTAACCATAATATCAAATGATCTAATCGGGTCTCTGTTTGCCCTATCATAGATGTTTAATAGTGCATTTCACTCGTCATTTCATGCGCTCTGAGATGCCGCCTAGCCCAGTACGCTATCTGAAATAGGAGCGACGTAAGTTGAACAAATGTGATAGAATTACGCTGAATTCTTTTATTAACCAGAATGTAAAATGATCTAATCGGGTCTCTGTTCGCCCTAGCCTAGAAGTTTAATAGTGCATTTTATTCGCCATTTCATGCGCTTTGAGATGCCGCGTAGTCCAATACGCTATCTGAAATAGGAGCGACGTAAATTGAACAAATGTGATAGAATTTCCCTGAATTCTTATATTAACCTTAATGTAAAATGATCTAATCGGGTCTCTGTTCGCTCTACCCTAGGAGTTTAATAGTGCATTTCACCCGTCATTTCATGCCCTTTCAGTTGCCGCTTAGCCCAATACGCTATCTGAAATAGGAGCGACGTAAATTGAACAAATGTGATAGAATTTCCCTGAAATCTTATATTAAACAAAATATAAAATGATCTAATCGGGTCTCTGATTGCCCTATCATAGAAGTTTAGTAGTGCATTTTACTCGCCCTTCCACGCGCTTTAAGATGCAGCCAAGCCCAGTACGCTATCTGAAATAGGAGCGACGTAAATTGAACAATTGTGATAGAATTTTGCTGAATTCTTAAATTAAACGTAACATAAAATGATCTAATCGGGTCTCTGTTTGCCGTACCCTAGAAGTTTAATAGTGCATTTTACTCGCCATTTCATGCGCTTTGAGATGCCGCTCAGCCCAATACGCTATATGAAATAGGAGCGACGTAAATTGAACAAATGTGATAGAATTACGCTGAATTCTTAAATTAACCATAACATAAAATGATCTAATCGGGTCTCTGTTTGCCCTACCCTAGAAGTTTAATAGTGCATTTTACTCGCCATTTCATGCGCTTTGAGATGCCGCATAGCCCAATACGCTATCTGAAATAGGAGCGACGTAAATTGAACAAATGTGATAGAATTTCCGTGAATCCTTATATTAACCTTAATGTAAAATCATCTAATCGGGTCTCTGTTCGCCCTACCATAGAAGTCTAATGGTGCATTTCACTCGCCATTTCATGCGCTCTGTGATGCCGCTTAGCCCAATACGCTATCTGAAATAGGAGCGACGTAAGTTGAACAAATGTGATAGAATTTCGCTGAATTCTTCTATTAACCATAATGTAAAATGATCTGATCGGGTCTCTGTTCGTCCTACCCTAGGAGTTTAATAGTGCATTTCACTCGTCATTTCATGCCCTTTCAGTTGCCGCTTAGCCCAATACGCTATCTGAAATAGGAGCGACGTAAATTGAACAAATGTGATAGAATTTCCCTGACATCTTATATTAAACAAAATATAAAATGATCTAATCGGGTCTCTGATTGCCCTATCATAGAAATTTAGTAGTGTATTTCACTCGCCATTCCACGCGCTTTAAGTTGCCGCCTAGCCCAGTACGCTATCTGAAATAGGAGCGACGTAAGTTGAACAAATGTGATAGAATTTTGCTGAATTCTTAAATTAACCATAATATAAAATGATCTAATCGGGTCTCTGTTTGCCCTACCGTAGAAGTTTAATAGTGCATTTTAGTCGCCATTTCATGCGCTTTGAGATCCGGCTTAGCCCAATACGCTATCTGAAATAGGAGCGACGTAAATTGAACAAATGTGATAGAATTTCCCTGAAATCTTATATTAATCAAAATATAAAATGATCTAATCGGGTCTCTGATTGCCCTATCATAGAAGATTAGTAGTGCATTTTACTCGCCATTCCATGCGCTTTAAGATGCCGCCTAGCCCAGTACGCTATCTGAAATAGGAGCGACGTAACTTGAGCAAATGTGATAGAATTACGCTGAATTCTTATATGAACCGTAATATAAAATGATCTAATCGGGTCTCTGTTTGCCTTATCCTAGAAGTTTAATAGCGCATTTTACTCGCCATTTCATGCGCTTTGAGATGCCGCTTAGCCCAATACGCTATCTGGAATAGGAGCGACGTAAATTGAACAAATGTGATAGAATTTCCGTGAATTCTTATATTAACCTTAATGTAAAATGATCCAATCGGGTCTCTGTTCGCCCTACCATAGAAGCTTAATAGTGCATTTCACTCGCCATTTCATGCGCTTTGAGATGCCGCTTAGCCCAATACGCTATCTGAAATAGGAGCGACGTAAGTTGAACAAATGTGATAGAATTACGCTGAATTCTTTTATTAACCATAATGTAAAATGATCTGCTCGGGTCTCTGTTCGCCCTAGCCTAGATGTTTAATCGTGCATTTTATTCGCCATTTCATGCGCTTTGAGATGCCGCTTAGCCCAATACGCTATCTGGAATAGGAGCGACGTAAATTGAACAAATGTGATAGAATTTCGCTGAATTCTTAAATTAACCATAATATAAAATGATCTAATCGGGTCTCTGCTTGCCCTACCCTAGAAGTATTATAGTGCATTTCACTCGTCACTTCATGCGCTTTGAGATGCCGCTAAGCCCAATAAGCTATCTGAAATAGGAGCGACGTAAATTGAACAAATGTGATAGAATTTCGCAGAATTCTTATGTTAACCAAAATATAAAATGATCTAATCTGATCTCTGTTCGCCATAGCCTAGAAGTTTAATAGTGCATTTTGTTCGCCATTTCATGCGCTTTGTGATGCCGCCTAGCCCAGTACGCTATCTGAAATAGGAGCGACGTAAATTGAACAAATGTGGTAGAATTTTGCTGAATTCTTAAATTAACCATAATATAAAATGATCTAATCGGGTCTCTGTTTGCCCTACCCTAGAAGTTTAATAGTGCATTTTAGTCGCCATTTCATGCGCTTTGAGATCCGGGTTAGCCCAATACGTTATCTGAAATAGGAGCGACGTAAATTGAACAAATGTGATAGAATTTCCCTGAAATCTTATATTAATCAAAATATAAAATGATCTAATCGGGTCTCTGATTGCCCTATCATAGAAGATTAGTAGTGCATTTTACTCGCCATTCCAGGCGCTTTAAGATGCCGCCTAGCCCAGTACGCTATCTGAAATAGGAGCGACGTAAATTGAACAAATGTGATAGAATTACGCTGAATTCTTATATTAACCGTAATATAAAATGATCTAATCGGGTCTCTGTTTGCCTTATTCTAGAAGTTTAATGGCGCATTTTACTCGCCATTTCATGCGCTTTGAGATGCCGCTTAGCCCAATACGCTATCTGGAATAGGAGCGACGTAAATTGAACAAATGTGATAGAATTTCCGTGAATTCTTATATTAACCTGAATGTAAAATGATCCAATCGGGTCTCTGTTCGCCCTACCATAGAAGTCTAATAGTGCATTTCACTCGTCATTTCATGCGCTTTGAGATGCCGCTTAGCCCAATATGCTATCTGAAATAGGAGCGACGTAAATTGAACAAATGTGATAGAATTTCCCTGAAACCTTATATTAAACAAAATATAAAATGATCTAATCGGGTCTCTGATTACTCTATCATAGAAGTTTAGTAGTGCATTTTACTCGCCCTTCCACGCGCTTTAAGATGCCGCCTAGGTCAGTAGGCTATCTGAAATAGGAGCGACGTAAGATGAACAAATGTGATACAATTTCTCTGAATTCTTAAATTAACCATAATATAAAATGATCTAATCGGGTCTCTGCTTGCCCTACCCTAGAAGTTTAATAGTGCATTTCGCTCGTCACTTCATGCGCTTTGAGATGCCGCTTAGCCCAATACGCTATCTGAAATATCAGCGACGTAAATTGAACAAATGTGATAGAATTTCCCTGAAATCTTATATTAATCAAAATATAAAATGATCTCATCGGGTCTCTGATTGCCCTATCATAGAAGTTTAATAGTGCATTTTACTCGCCAATCCACGCGCTTTAAGATTCCGCCTAGCCCAGTACGCTATCTGAAATAGGAGCGACGTAAATTGAACAAATGTGATAGAATTTGGCTGAATTCTTAAATTAACCATAATATAAAATGATCTAATCGGGTCTCTGTTTGCCCTACCCTAGAAGTTTAATAGTGCATTTTACTCGCCATTTCATGCGCTTTGAGATGGCGCTTAGCCCAATACGCTATCTGAAGTAGGAGCGACATAAATTGAACGAATATGATAGAATTTCGCTGGATTCTTATATTAACCAAAATATAAAATGATCTAGTCGGGTCTCTGTTCGCCCTAGCCTAGAAGTTTAATAGTGCATTTTATTCGCCATTTCATGCGCTTTGAGATGCCGCTTAGCCTAATACGCTATCTGAAATTGGAGCGATATAAGTGGAACAAATGTGATAGAATTTCGCTGAATTCTTTTATTAACCATAATGTAAAATGAACTAATCGGATCTCTGTTCGCCCGAGCCTAGAACTTTAATAGTGCATTTTATTCGCCATTTCATACGCTTTGAGATGCCGCTTTGCCCAATACGCTATCTGAAATAGGAGCGACGTACGTTGAACAAATGTGATAGAATTTCACTGAATTCTTATATTAACCAAAATATAAAATGATCTAATCGGGTCTCTGATTGCCCTATCATAGAAGTTTAATAGTGCATTTTACTCGCCATTCCACGCGCTTTAGGGTGCCGACCAGCCCAGTACGCTATCTGAAATAGGAGCGACGTAATTTGAAGAAATGTGATAGAATTACGCTGAATTCTTATATTAACCGTAATATAAAATGATCTAATCGGGTCTCTGTTTGCCCTACCCTAGAAGTTTAATAGTCCATTTTATTCGCCATTTCATGCGCTTTGAGATGCCGGTTAGCCCAATACGCTAACTGAAATAGGAGCGACGTAAATAGAACAAATGTGATAGGATTTCCCTGAAATCTTATATTAAACAAAATATAAAATGATCTAATCGCGTCTCTGATTGCCCTATCATACAAGTTTAATAGTGCATTTTACTCGCCACTCCACGCGCTTTAGGATGCCGCCTAGCCCAGTACGCTATCCGAAATAGGAGCGACGTAAATTGAACAAATGTGATAGAATTTTGCTGAATTCTTTAATTAACCATAATATAAAATGATCTAATCGGGTCTCTGTTTGCCCTACCCTAGAAGTTTAATAGTGCATTTTACTCGTCATTTCATCCGCTTTGAGGTGCCGCTTTGCCCAATACGCAATCTGAAATAGGAGCGACGTAAATTGAACGAATGTGATAGAATTTCGCTCAATTCTTAAATTAACCATAATATAAAATGATCTAATCGGGTCTCTGTTTGCCCTACCCTAGAACTTTAATAGTGCATTTTACTCGTCATTTCATGCGCTTTGAGATGCCGCTTAGCCTAATACGCTATCTGAAATTGGAGCGATATAAGTGGAACAAATGTGATAGAATTTCGCTGAATTCTTTTATTAACCATAATGTAAAATGATCTAATCGGATCTCTGTTCGCCCGAGCCTAGAACTTTAATAGTTCATTTTATTCGCCATTTCATACGATTTGAGATGCCGCTTTGCCCAATACGCTATCTGAAATAGGAGCGACGTAAATTGAACAAATGTGATAGAATTTCACTGAATTCTTATATTAACCAAAATATAAAATGATCTAATCGGGTCTCTGATTGCCCTAGCATAGAAGTTTAATAGTGCATTTTACTCGCCATTCCGAGCGCTTTAAGATGCCGCATAGCCCAATACGCTATCTGAAATAGGAGCGACGTAAATTGAACAAATGTGATAGAATTTCCGTGAATCCTTATATTAACCTTAATGTAAAATGATCTAATCGCGTCTCTGTTCGCCCTACCATAGAAGTCTAATGGTGCATTTCACTCGCCATTTCATGCGCTCTGTGATGCCGCTTAGCCCAATACGCTATTTGAAATAGGAAAGACGTAAATTGAACAAATGTGATAGAATTTCGCTGAATTCTTAAAGTAACCTTAATATAAAATGATCTAATCGGGTCTCTGGTTTCCCTACCCTAGAAGTTTAATAGTGCATTTTACTCGTCATTTCATCCGCTTTGAGGTGCCGCTTTGCCCAATACGCAATCTGAAATAGGAGCGACGTAAATTGAACGAATGTGATAGAATTTCGCTCAATTCTTAAATTAACCATAATATAAAATGATCTAATCGGGTCTCTGTTTGCCCTACCCTAGAAGTTTAATAGTGCATTTCACTCGTCACTTCATGCGCTTTGAGATGCCGCTAAGCACAATCAGCTATCTGTAATAGGAGCGACGTAAATTGAACAAATGTGATAGAATTTCCGTGAAATCTTACATTAAACAAAATATAAAATGATCTAATCGGGTCTCTGATTGCCCTATCATAGAAGATTAGTAGTTCATTTTACTCGCCCTTCCATGCGCTTTAAGATGCCGCCTAGGTCAGTAGGCTATCTGAAATAGGAGCGACGTAAGATGAACAAATGTGATAGAATTACGCTGAATTCTTATATTAACCGTAATATAAAATGAACTAATCGGGTCTCCGTTTGCCTTATCCTAGAAGTTTAATAGCGCATTTTACGCATCATTTCATGCGCTTTGACAGGCCGCTTAGCCCAATACGCTATCTGAAATAGGAGCGACGTAAATTGAACAAATGTGATAGAATTTCCGTGAATTCTTATATAAACCTTAATGTAAAATGATCCAATCGGGTCTCTGTTCGACCTACCCTAGAAGTTTAATAGTGCATTTCACTCTCCATTTCATGCGCTTTGAGGTGCCGCTTAGCCCAATACGCTATCTGAAATAGGAGCGACGTAAGTTGAACAAATGTGATAGAATTTCGCTGAATTCTTTCATTAACATTAATGTAAAATGATCTAATCGAGTCTCTGTTTGCCCTACCATAGAATTTTAATAGTGCATTCTACTCGCCATTCCACCCGCTTTAAGATGCCGCCTAGCCCAGTACGCTATCTGAAATAGGAGCGACGTAAATTGAACAAATGTGATAGAATTTTGCTGAATTCTTAAATTAACCATAATATAAAATGATCTAATCGGGTCTCTGTTTGCCCTACCCTAGAAGTTTAATAGTGCATTTCACTCGTCATTCCATGCGCTTTGAGATGCCGCTAAGCCCAATAAGCTATCTGTAATAGGAGCGACGTAAATTTTACAAATGTGATAGAATTTCGTTGAATTCTTATATTAACCAAAATATAAAACGATCTAATCGGGTCTCTGATTGCCCTATCATAGAAGTTTAATAGTGCATTTTACTCGCCATTCCACGCGCTTTAAGGTGCCGCCTAGCCCAGTACGCTATCTGAAATAGGAGCGACGTAACTTGAACAAATGTGATAGAATTTCGCTGAATTCTTATATTAACCAAAGTATAAAACGATCTAATCGGGTCTCTGTTTGCCCTTCCCTAGAAGTTTAATCGTGCATTTTACACGCCATTTCATGCGCTTTGAGATGCCGCTTAGCCCAATACGCTATCTGAAATAGGAGCGACGTAAATTGAACAAACGTGATAGAATTTTGCTGAATTCTTAAATTAACCATAGTACAAAATGATCTAATCGGGTCTCTGTTTGCCCTACCCTAGAAGTTTAATAGTGCATTTTACTCGCCATTCCACGCGCTTTAAGATGCCGCCTAGCCCAGTACGCTATCTGAAATAGGAGCGACGTAAATTGAACAAATGTGATAGAATTTTGCTGAATTCTTAAATTAACCATAATATAAAATGATCTAATCGGGTCTCAGTTTGCCCAACCCTAGACGTTTAATAGTGCATTTTACTCGCCATTTCATGCGCTTTGAGATGCCGCTTAGCCCAATACGCTATCTGAAATAGGAGCGACGAAAGTTGAACAAAGGTGATAGAATTTCGCTGAATTATTTTATTAACCAGAATGTAAAATGATCTAATCTGGTCTCTGTTCGCCCTAGCCTAGAAGTTTAATAGTGGATTTTACTCGGCATTCCACGCGCTTTAAGATGCCGCCTAGCCCAGTACGCAATCTGAAATAGGAGCGACGTAAATTGAACAAATGTGATAGAATTTCCGTGAATCCTTATATTAACCTTAATGTAAAATGATCTAATCGGGTCTCTGTTCGCCCTACCATAGAAGTCTAATGGTGCATTTCACTCGCCATTTCATGCGCTCTGAGATGCCGCTTAGCCCAATACGCTATTTGAATTAGGAGCGACGTAAATTGAACAAATGTGATAGAAATTCCCTGAAATCTGATATTATACAAAATATAAAATGATCTAATCGGGTCTCTGTTTGCCTTATCCTAGAAGTTTAATAGGGCATTTTACTGGCCATTTCATGCGCTTTGAGATGCCACTTAGCCCAATACGCTATCTGAAATAGGAGCGACGTAAATTGAACAAGTGTGATAGAATTTCACTGAATTCTAAAATTAACCATAATATAAAATGATCTAATCGGGTCTCTGGTTGACCTACCCTAGAAGTTTAATAGTGCATTTTACTCGCCATTTCATGTGCTTTGAGATGCCGCATAGCCCAATACGCTATCTGGAATAGGAGCGACGTAAATTCATCAAATGTGATAGAATTTCCCTGAATTCTTATATTAACCTTAATGTAAAATGATGTAATCGTGTCTCTGTTCGCCTTACCATAGAAGTCTAATAGTGCATTTCACTCGCCATTTCATGCGCTTTGAGATGCCGCTTAGCCCAATACGCTATCTGAAATAGGAGCGACGTAAATTGAACAAATGTGATAGAATTTCCCTGAAATCTTATATTAAACAAAATATAAAATGATCTAATCGGGTCACTGATTGCCCTATCATAGAAGTTTAATAGTGCATTTTACTCGCCATTCCACGCGCTTTATGTTGCCGCCTAGCCCAGTACGCTATCTGAAATAGGAGCGACGTAAATTGAACAAATGTGATAGAATTTTGCTGAATTCTCAAATTAAGCATAACATAAAATGATCTAATCGGGTCTCTGTTTGCCCAACCCTAGACGTTTAATAGTGCATTTTACTCGCCATTTCATGCGCTTTGAGATGCCGCTTAGCCCATTACGCCATCTGAAATAGGAGCGACGAAAGTTGAACAAAGGTGATAGAATTTCGCTGAATTATTTTATTAACCAGAATGAAAAATGATCTAATCTGGTCTCTGTTCGCCCTAGCCTAGAAGTTTAATAGTGGATTTTACTCGGCATTCCACGCGCTTTAAGATGCCGCCTAGCCCAGTACGCAATCTGAAATAGGAGCGACGTAAATTGAACAAGTGTGATAGAATTTCACTGAATTCTTAAATTAACCATAATATAAAATGATCTAATCGGGTCTCTGTTTGACCTACCCTAGAAGTTTAATAGTGCATTTTACTCGCCATTTCATGTGCTTTGAGATGCCGCATAGCCCAATACGCTATCTGGAATAGGAGCGACGTAAATTCATCAAATGTGATAGAATTTCCCTGAATTCTTATATTAACCTTAATGTAAAATGATCTAATCGGGTCTCTGTTCGCCCTACCATAGAAGTCTAATAGTGCATTTTACTCGCCATTTCATGCGCTTTGAGAAGCCGCTTAGCCCAATACGCTATCTGAAATAGGAGCGACGTAAATTGAACAAATGTGATAGAATTTTGCTGAATTCTTAAATTAACCATAATGTAAAATGATCTGATCGGGTCTCTGTTCGCCCTAGCCTAAAAGTTTAAGAGTGCATTTCATTCGCCATTTCATGCGCTTTGAGATGCCGCTTAGCCGAATACGCTATCTGAATTAGGAGCGACGTAAATTGAACAAGTGTGATAGAATTTTGCTGAATTCTTAAATTAACCATAATATAAAATGATCTAATCGGGTCTCTGATCGCCCTACCATAGAAGTCTAATAGTGCATTTCACTCGCCATTCCACGCGCTTTAAGATGCCGCCGAGCCCAATACGCTATCTGAAATAGGAGCGACGTAAATTGAACAAATGTGATAGAATTTTGCTGAATTCTTAAATTAACCGTAATATAAAATGATCTAATCGGGTCTCTGTTTGCCCTAGCCTAGAAGTTTAAGAGTGCATTTTATTCGCCATTTCATGCGCTTTGAGATGCCGCTTAGCCGAATACGCTATCTGAAATAGGAGCGACGTAAATTGAACAAATGTGATAGAATTTCCCTGAAATCTTATATTAAACAAAATATAAAATGATCTAATCGGGTCACTGATTGCCCTATCATAGAAGTTTAATAGTGCATTTTACTCGCCATTCCACGCGCTTTAAGTTGCCGCCTAGCCCAGTACGCTATCTGAAATAGGAGCGACGTAAATTAAACAAATGTGATAGAATTTTGCTAAATTCTTAAATTAACCATAACATAAAATGATCTAATCGGGTCTCTGTTTGCCCTACCCTAGACGTTTAATAGTGCATCTTCCTCGCCATTTCATGCGCTTTGAGATGCCGCTTAGCCCAATACGCTATCTGAAATACGAGCGACGTAAATTGAACAAATGTGATAGAATTTCGCTGAATTCTTATATTTACCGTGATATAAAATGATCTAATCGGGTCTCTGTTTGCCTTATCCTAGAAGTTTAATAGGGCATTTTACTCGCCATTTCATGCGCTTTGAAATGCCGCTTAGCCCAATACGCTATCTGAAATAGGAGCGACGTAAATTGAACAAGTGTGATAGAATTTCACTGAATTCTTAAATTAACCATAATATAAAATGATCTAATCGGGTCTCTGTGTGACCTACCCTAGAAGTTTAATAGTGCATTTTACTCGCCATTTCATGTGCTTTGAGATGCCGCATAGCCCAATACGCTATCTGGAATAGGAGCGACGTAAATTGATCAAATGTGATAGAATTTCCCTGAATTCTTATATTAACCTTAATGTAAAATGATCTAATCGGGTCTCTGTTCGCCCTACCATAGAAGTCTAATAGTGCATTTCACTCGCCATTTCATGCGCTTTGAAATGCCGCTTAGCCCAATACGCTATCTGAAATAGGAGCGACGTAAATTGAACAAGTGTGATAGAATTTCACTGAATTCTTAAATTAACCATAATATGAGATGATGTAATCGCGTCTCTGCTTGCCCTACCCTAGAAGTTTAATAGTGCATTCTACTCGCCATTTCATGCGCTTTGAGATGCCGCTTAGCCCAATACGCTATCTGAAATAGGAGCGACGAAAATTAAACAAATGTGATAGAATTTCCCCGAAATCTTATATTAAACAAAATATAAAATGATGTAATCGGGTCTCTGATTGCCCTATCATAGAAGATTAGTAGTGCATTTTGCTCGCCATTCCACGCGCTTTAAGATGCCGCCTAGCCCAGTACGCTACCTGAAATAGGAGCGACGTAAGTTGAACAAATGTGATAGAATTACGCCGAATTCTTATATTAACCGTAATATAAAATGATCTAATCGGGCCTCTGTTTGCCCTACCCTAGAAGTTTAATAGTGCATTTCACTCGCCATTTCATGCGCCTTCAGATGCCGCTTAGCCCAATACGCTATCTGAAATAGGGGCGACGTAAATTGAACAAATGTGATAGAATTTCGCTGAATTCTTATGTTAACCAAAATATAAAATGATCTAATCTGATCTCTGTTCGCCATAGCCTAGAAGTTTAATAGTGCATTTTGTTCGCCATTTCATGCGCTTTGTGATGCCGCCTAGCCCAGTACGCTATCTGAAATAGGAGCGACGTAAATTGAACAAATGTGGTAGAATTTTGCTGAATTCTTAAATTAACCATAATATAAAATGATCTAATCGGGTCTCTGTTTGCCCTACCCTAGAAGTTTAATAGTGCATTTTAGTCGCCATTTCATGCGCTTTGAGATCCGGGTTAGCCCAATACGTTATCTGAAATAGGAGCGACGTAAATTGAACAAATGTGATAGAATTTCCCTGAAATCTTATATTAATCAAAATATAAAATGATCTAATCGGGTCTCTGATTGCCCTATCATAGAAGATTAGTAGTGCATTTTACTCGCCATTCCAGGCGCTTTAAGATGCCGCCTAGCCCAGTACGCTATCTGAAATAGGAGCGACGTAAATTGAACAAATGTGATAGAATTACGCTGAATTCTTATATTAACCGTAATATAAAATGATCTAATCGGGTCTCTGTTTGCCTTATTCTAGAAGTTTAATGGCGCATTTTACTCGCCATTTCATGCGCTTTGAGATGCCGCTTAGCCCAATACGCTATCTGGAATAGGAGCGACGTAAATTGAACAAATGTGATAGAATTTCCGTGAATTCTTATATTAACCTGAATGTAAAATGATCCAATCGGGTCTCTGTTCGCCCTACCATAGAAGTCTAATAGTGCATTTCACTCGTCATTTCATGCGCTTTGAGATGCCGCTTAGCCCAATATGCTATCTGAAATAGGAGCGACGTAAATTGAACAAATGTGATAGAATTTCCCTGAAACCTTATATTAAACAAAATATAAAATGATCTAATCGGGTCTCTGATTACTCTATCATAGAAGTTTAGTAGTGCATTTTACTCGCCCTTCCACGCGCTTTAAGATGCCGCCTAGGTCAGTAGGCTATCTGAAATAGGAGCGACGTAAGATGAACAAATGTGATACAATTTCGCTGAATTCTTAAATTAACCATAATATAAAATGATCTAATCGGGTCTCTGCTTGCCCTACCCTAGAAGTTTAATAGTGCATTTCGCTCGTCACTTCATGCGCTTTGAGATGCCGCTTAGCCCAATACGCTATCTGAAATATCAGCGACGTAAATTGAACAAATGTGATAGAATTTCCCTGAAATCTTATATTAATCAAAATATAAAATGATCTCATCGGGTCTCTGATTGCCCTATCATAGAAGTTTAATAGTGCATTTTACTCGCCAATCCACGCGCTTTAAGATTCCGCCTAGCCCAGTACGCTATCTGAAATAGGAGCGACGTAAATTGAACAAATGTGATAGAATTTGGCTGAATTCTTAAATTAACCATAATATAAAATGATCTAATCGGGTCTCTGTTTGCCCTACCCTAGAAGTTTAATAGTGCATTTTACTCGCCATTTCATGCGCTTTGAGATGGCGCTTAGCCCAATACGCTATCTGAAGTAGGAGCGACATAAATTGAACGAATATGATAGAATTTCGCTGGATTCTTATATTAACCAAAATATAAAATGATCTAGTCGGGTCTCTGTTCGCCCTAGCCTAGAAGTTTAATAGTGCATTTTATTCGCCATTTCATGCGCTTTGAGATGCCGCTTAGCCTAATACGCTATCTGAAATTGGAGCGATATAAGTTGAACAAATGTGATAGAATTTCGCTGAATTCTTTTATTAACCATAATGTAAAATGAACTAATCGGATCTCTGTTCGCCCGAGCCTAGAACTTTAATAGTGCATTTTATTCGCCATTTCATACGCTTTGAGATGCCGCTTTGCCCAATACGCTATCTGAAATAGGAGCGACGTACGTTGAACAAATGTGATAGAATTTCACTGAATTCTTATATTAACCAAAATATAAAATGATCTAATCGGGTCTCTGATTGCCCTATCATAGAAGTTTAATAGTGCATTTTACTCGCCATTCCACGCGCTTTAGGGTGCCGACCAGCCCAGTACGCTATCTGAAATAGGAGCGACGTAATTTGAAGAAATGTGATAGAATTACGCTGAATTCTTATATTAACCGTAATATAAAATGATCTAATCGGGTCTCTGTTTGCCCTACCCTAGAAGTTTAATAGTCCATTTTATTCGCCATTTCATGCGCTTTGAGATGCCGGTTAGCCCAATACGCTAACTGAAATAGGAGCGACGTAAATAGAACAAATGTGATAGGATTTCCCTGAAATCTTATATTAAACAAAATATAAAATGATCTAATCGCGTCTCTGATTGCCCTATCATACAAGTTTAATAGTGCATTTTACTCGCCACTCCACGCGCTTTAGGATGCCGCCTAGCCCAGTACGCTATCCGAAATAGGAGCGACGTAAATTGAACAAATGTGATAGAATTTTGCTGAATTCTTAAATTAACCATAATATAAAATGATCTAATCGGGTCTCTGTTTGCCCTACCCTAGAAGTTTAATAGTGCATTTTACTCGCCATTTCATGCGCTTTGAGATGCCGCTTAACCCAATACGCTATCTGAAATAGGAGCAACGAAAGTTGAACAAATGTGATAGAATTTCGCTGAATTATTTTATTAACCAGAATGTAAAATGATCTAATCTGGTCTCTGTTCGCCCTACCATAGAAGTCTTATAGTGCATTTCACTCTCCATTTCATGCGCTTTGAGATGCCGCTTAGCCCAATACGCTATCTGAAATAGGAGCGACCTAAATTGAACGAATGTGATAGAATTTTGCTGAATTCTTAAATTAACCATAATATAAAATGATCTAATCGGGTCTCTGCTTGCCCTACCCTAGAAGTTTAATAGTGCATTTTACTCGTCATTTCATCCGCTTTGAGGTGCCGCTTTGCCCAATACGCAATCTGAAATAGGAGCGACGTAAATTGAACGAATGTGATAGAATTTCGCTCAATTCTTAAATTAACCATAATATAAAATGATCTAATCGGGTCTCTGTTTGCCCTACCCTAGAACTTTAATAGTGCATTTTACTCGTCATTTCATGCGCTTTGAGATGCCGCTTAGCCTAATACGCTATCTGAAATTGGAGCGATATAAGTGGAACAAATGTGATAGAATTTCGCTGAATTCTTTTATTAACCATAATGTAAAATGATCTAATCGGATCTCTGTTCGACCGAGCCTAGAACTTTAATAGTTCATTTTATTCGCCATTTCATACGATTTGAGATGCCGCTTTGCCCAATACGCTATCTGAAATAGGAGCGACGTAAATTGAACAAATGTGATAGAATTTCACTGAATTCTTATATTAACCAAAATATAAAATGATCTAATCGGGTCTCTGATTGCCCTAGCATAGAAGTTTAATAGTGCATTTTACTCGCCATTCCGAGCGCTTTAAGATGCCGCATAGCCCAATACGCTATCTGAAATAGGAGCGACGTAAATTGAACAAATGTGATAGAATTTCCGTGAATCCTTATATTAACCTTAATGTAAAATGATCTAATCGCGTCTCTGTTCGCCCTACCATAGAAGTCTAATGGTGCATTTCACTCGCCATTTCATGCGCTCTGTGATGCCGCTTAGCCCAATACGCTATTTGAAATAGGAAAGACGTAAATTGAACAAATGTGATAGAATTTCGCTGAATTCTTAAAGTAACCTTAATATAAAATGATCTAATCGGGTCTCTGGTTTCCCTACCCTAGAAGTTTAATAGTGCATTTTACTCGTCATTTCATCCGCTTTGAGGTGCCGCTTTGCCCAATACGCAATCTGAAATAGGAGCGACGTAAATTGAACGAATGTGATAGAATTTCGCTCAATTCTTAAATTAACCATAATATAAAATGATCTAATCGGGTCTCTGTTTGCCCTACCCTAGAAGTTTAATAGTGCATTTCACTCGTCACTTCATGCGCTTTGAGATGCCGCTAAGCACAATCAGCTATCTGTAATAGGAGCGACGTAAATTGAACAAATGTGATAGAATTTCGCTGAATTCTTATATTAACCAAAATATAAAATGATCTAATCGGGTCTCTGATTGCCCTATCATAGAAGTTTAGTAGGGCATTTTACTCGCCATTCCACGCGCTTTAAGATGCCGCCTAGCCCAGTACGCTATCTGAAATAGGAGCGCCGTAAATTGAACAAATGTGATAGAATTCCCCTGAATTCTTAAATTAACCATAATATAAAATGATCTCATCAGGTCTCTGTTTGCCCTACCCTAGAAGTTTAATAGTGCATTTTACTCGCCATTTCATGCGCTTTGAGATGCCGCATAGCCCAATACGCTATCTGAAATAGGAGCGACGTAAATTGAACAAATGTGATAGAATTTCCGTGAAATCTTACATTAAACAAAATATAAAATGATCTAATCGGGTCTCTGATTGCCCTATCATAGAAGATTAGTAGTTCATTTTACTCGCCCTTCCATGCGCTTTAAGATGCCGCCTAGGTCAGTAGGCTATCTGAAATAGGAGCGACGTAAGATGAACAAATGTGATAGAATTACGCTGAATTCTTATATTAACCGTAATATAAAATGAACTAATCGGGTCTCCGTTTGCCTTATCCTAGAAGTTTAATAGCGCATTTTACGCATCATTTCATGCGCTTTGACAGGCCGCTTAGCCCAATACGCTATCTGAAATAGGAGCGACGTAAATTGAACAAATGTGATAGAATTTCCGTGAATTCTTATATAAACCTTAATGTAAAATGATCCAATCGGGTCTCTGTTCGACCTACCCTAGAAGTTTAATAGTGCATTTCACTCTCCATTTCATGCGCTTTGAGGTGCCGCTTAGCCCAATACGCTATCTGAAATAGGAGCGACGTAAGTTGAACAAATGTGATAGAATTTCGCTGAATTCTTTCATTAACATTAATGTAAAATGATCTAATCGAGTCTCTGTTTGCCCTACCATAGAATTTTAATAGTGCATTCTACTCGCCATTCCACCCGCTTTAAGATGCCGCCTAGCCCAGTACGCTATCTGAAATAGGAGCGACGTAAATTGAACAAATGTGATAGAATTTTGCTGAATTCTTAAATTAACCATAATATAAAATGATCTAATCGGGTCTCTGTTTGCCCTACCCTAGAAGTTTAATAGTGCATTTCACTCGTCATTTCATGCGCTTTGAGATGCCGCTAAGCCCAATAAGCTATCTGTAATAGGAGCGACGTAAATTTTACAAATGTGATAGAATTTCGTTGAATTCTTATATTAACCAAAATATAAAACGATCTAATCGGGTCTCTGATTGCCCTATCATAGAAGTTTAATAGTGCATTTTACTCGCCATTCCACGCGCTTTAAGGTGCCGCCTAGCCCAGTACGCTATCTGAAATAGGAGCGACGTAACTTGAACAAATGTGATAGAATTTCGCTGAATTCTTATATTAACCAAAGTATAAAACGATCTAATCGGGTCTCTGTTTGCCCTTCCCTAGAAGTTTAATCGTGCATTTTACACGCCATTTCATGCGCTTTGAGATGCCGCTTAGCCCAATACGCTATCTGAAATAGGAGCGACGTAAATTGAACAAACGTGATAGAATTTTGCTGAATTCTTAAATTAACCATAGTACAAAATGATCTAATCGGGTCTCTGTTTGCCCTACCCTAGAAGTTTAATAGTGCATTTTACTCGCCATTCCACGCGCTTTAAGATGCCGCCTAGCCCAGTACGCTATCTGAAATAGGAGCGACGTAAATTGAACAAATGTGATAGAATTTTGCTGAATTCTTAAATTAACCATAATATAAAATGATCTAATCGGGTCTCAGTTTGCCCAACCCTGGAAGTTTAATAGTGCATTTTACTCGCCATTTCATGCGCTTTGAGATGCCGCTTAGCCCAATACGCTATCTGAAATAGGAGCGACGAAAGTTGAACAAAGGTGATAGAATTTCGCTGAATTATTTTATTAACCAGAATGTAAAATGATCTAATCTGGTCTCTGTTCGCCCTAGCCTAGAAGTTTAATAGTGGATTTTACTCGGCATTCCACGTGCTTTAAGATGCCGCCTAGCCCAGTACGCAATCTGAAATAGGAGCGACGTAAATTGAACAAATGTGATAGAATTTCCGTGAATCCTTATATTAACCTTAATGTAAAATAATCTAATCGGGTCTCTGTTCGCCCTACCATAGAAGTCTAATGGTGCATTTCACTCGCCATTTCATGCGCTCTGTGATGCCGCTTAGCCCAATACGCTATTTGAATTAGGAGCGACGTAAATTGAACAAATGTGATAGAAATTCCCTGAAATCTGATATTATACAAAATATAAAATGATCTAATCGGGTCTCTGTTTGCCTTATCCTAGAAGTTTAATAGGGCATTTTACTCGCAATTTCATGCGCTTTGAGATGCCACTTAGCCCAATACGCTATCTGAAATAGGAGCGACGTAAATTGAACAAGTGTGATAGAATTTCACTGAATTCTAAAATTAACCATAATATAAAATGATCTAATCGGGTCTCTGGTTGACCTACCCTAGAAGTTTAATAGTGCATTTTACTCGCCATTTCATGTGCTTTGAGATGCCGCATAGCCCAATACGCTATCTGGAATAGGAGCGACGTAAATTCATCAAATGTGATAGAATTTCCCTGAATTCTTATATTAACCTTAATGTAAAATGATGTAATCGTGTCTCTGTTCGCCTTACCATAGAAGTCTAATAGTGCATTTCACTCGCCATTTCATGCGCTTTGAGATGCCGCTTAGCCCAATACGCTATCTGAAATAGGAGCGACGTAAATTGAACAAATGTGATAGAATTTCCCTGAAATCTTATATTAAACAAAATATAAAATGATCTAATCGGGTCACTGATTGCCCTATCATAGAAGTTTAATAGTGCATTTTACTCGCCATTCCACGCGCTTTATGTTGCCGCCTAGCCCAGTACGCTATCTGAAATAGGAGCGACGTAAATTGAACAAATGTGATAGAATTTTGCTGAATTCTCAAATTAAGCATAACATAAAATGATCTAATCGGGTCTCTGTTTGCCCAACCCTAGACGTTTAATAGTGCATTTTACTCGCCATTTCATGCGCTTTGAGATGCCGCTTAGCCCATTACGCAATCTGAAATAGGAGCGACGAAAGTTGAACAAAGGTGATAGAATTTCGCTGAATTATTTTATTAACCAGAATGAAAAATGATCTAATCTGGTCTCTGTTCGCCCTAGCCTAGAAGTTTAATAGTGGATTTTACTCGGCATTCCACGCGCTTTAAGATGCCGCCTAGCCCAGTACGCTATCTGAAATAGGAGCGACGTAAATTGAACAAGTGTGATAGAATTTCACTGAATTCTAAAATTAACCATAATATAAAATGATCTAATCGGGTCTCTGTTTGACCTACCCTAGAAGTTTAATAGTGCATTTTACTCGCCATTTCATGTGCTTTGAGATGCCGCATAGCCCAATACGCTATCTGGAATAGGAGCGACGTAAATTCATCAAATGTGATAGAATTTCCCTGAATTCTTATATTAACCTTAATGTAAAATGATCTAATCGGGTCTCTGTTCGCCCTACCATAGAAGTCTAATAGTGCATTTTACTCGCCATTTCATGCGCTTTGAGATGCCGCTTAGCCCAATACGCTATCTGAAATAGGAGCGACGTAAATTGAACAAATGTGATAGAATTTTGCTGAATTCTTAAATTAACCATAATGTAAAATGATCTGATCGGGTCTCTGTTCGCCCTAGCCTAAAAGTTTAAGAGTGCATTTCATTCGCCATTTCATGCGCTTTGAGATGCCGCTTAGCCGAATACGCTATCTGAATTAGGAGCGACGTAAATTGAACAAGTGTGATAGAATTTTGCTGAATTCTTAAATTAACCATAATATAAAATGATCTAATCGGGTCTCTGATCGCCCTACCATAGAAGTCTAATAGTGCATTTCACTCGCCATTCCACGCGCTTTAAGATGCCGCCGAGCCCAATACGCTATCTGAAATAGGAGCGACGTAAATTGAACAAATGTGATAGAATTTTGCTGAATTCTTAAATTAACCGTAATATAAAATGATCTAATCGGGTCTCTGTTTGCCCTAGCCTAGAAGTTTAAGAGTGCATTTTATTCGCCATTTCATGCGCTTTGAGATGCCGCTTAGCCCAATACGCTATCTGAAATAGGAGCGACGTAAATTGAACAAATGTGATAGAATTTCCCTGAAATCTTATATTAAACAAAATATAAAATGATCTAATCGGGTCACTGATTGCCCTATCATAGAAGTTTAATAGTGCATTTTACTCGCCATTCCACGCGCTTTAAGTTGCCGCCTAGCCCAGTACGCTATCTGAAATAGGAGCGACGTAAATTAAACAAATGTGATAGAATTTTGCTAAATTCTTAAATTAACCATAACATAAAATGATCTAATCGGGTCTCTGTTTGCCCTACCCTAGACGTTTAATAGTGCATCTTCCTCGCCATTTCATGCGCTTTGAGATGCCGCTTAGCCCAATACGCTATCTGAAATACGAGCGACGTAAATTGAACAAATGTGATAGAATTTCGCTGAATTCTTATATTTACCGTGATATAAAATGATCTAATCGGGTCTCTGTTTTCCTTATCCTAGAAGTTTAATAGGGCATTTTACTCGCCATTTCATGCGCTTTGAAATGCCGCTTAGCCCAATACGCTATCTGAAATAGGAGCGACGTAAATTGAACAAGTGTGATAGAATTTCACTGAATTCTTAAATTAACCATAATATAAAATGATCTAATCGGGTCTCTGTGTGACCTACCCTAGAAGTTTAATAGTGCATTTTACTCGCCATTTCATGTGCTTTGAGATGCCGCATAGCCCAATACGCTATCTGGAATAGGAGCGACGTAAATTGATCAAATGTGATAGAATTTCCCTGAATTCTTATATTAACCTTAATGTAAAATGATCTAATCGGGTCTCTGTTCGCCCTACCATAGAAGTCTAATAGTGCCTTTCACTCGCCATTTCATGCGCTTTGAAATGCCGCTTAGCCCAATACGCTATCTGAAATAGGAGCGACGTAAATTGAACAAGTGTGATAGAATTTCACTGAATTCTTAAATTAACCATAATATGAGATGATGTAATCGCGTCTCTGCTTGCCCTACCCTAGAAGTTTAATAGTGCATTCTACTCGCCATTTCATGCGCTTTGAGATGCCGCTTAGCCCAATACGCTATCTGAAATAGGAGCGACGAAAATTAAACAAATGTGATAGAATTTCCCCGAAATCTTATATTAAACAAAATATAAAATGATGTAATCGGGTCTCTGATTGCCCTATGATAGAAGATTAGTAGTGCATTTTGCTCGCCATTCCACGCGCTTTAAGATGCCGCCTAGCCCAGTACGCTACCTGAAATAGGAGCGACGTAAGTTGAACAAATGTGATAGAATTACGCCGAATTCTTATATTAACCGTAATATAAAATGATCTAATCGGGCCTCTGTTTGCCCTACCCTAGAAGTTTAATAGTGCATTTCACTCGCCATTTCATGCGCCTTCAGATGCCGCTTAGCCCAATACGCTATCTGAAATAGGGGCGACGTAAATTGAACAAATGTGATAGAATTTCGCTGAATTCTTAAATTAACCATAATTTAAAATTATCTAATCGGGTCTCTGTTTGCCCTACCCTAGAAGTTTAATAGTGCATTTCACTCGTCATTTCATGCGCTTTGAGATGCCGCTAAGCACAATAAGCTATCTGGAATAGCAGTGACGTAAATTGAACAAATGTGATAGAATTTTGCTGAATTCTTAAATTAACCATAATATAAAATGATCTAATCGGGTCTCAGTTTGCCCAACCCTAGACGTTTAATAGTGCATTTTACTCGCCATTTCATGCGCTTTGAGATGCCGCTTAGCCCAATACGCTATCTGAAATAGGAGCGACGAAAGTTGAACAAAGGTGATAGAATTTCGCTGAATTATTTTATTAACCAGAATGTAAAATGATCTAATCTGGTCTCTGTTCGCCCTAGCCTAGAAGTTTAATAGTGGATTTTACTCGGCATTCCACGCGCTTTAAGATGCCGCCTAGCCCAGTACGCAATCTGAAATAGGAGCGACGTAAATTGAACAAATGTGATAGAATTTCCGTGAATCCTTATATTAACCTTAATGTAAAATAATCTAATCGGGTCTCTGTTCGCCCTACCATAGAAGTCTAATGGTGCATTTCACTCGCCATTTCATGCGCTCTGTGATGCCGCTTAGCCCAATACGCTATTTGAATTAGGAGCGACGTAAATTGAACAAATGTGATAGAAATTCCCTGAAATCTGATATTATACAAAATATAAAATGATCTAATCGGGTCTCTGTTTGCCTTATCCTAGAAGTTTAATAGGGCATTTTACTCGCCATTTCATGCGCTTTGAGATGCCACTTAGCCCAATACGCTATCTGAAATAGGAGCGACGTAAATTGAACAAGTGTGATAGAATTTCACTGAATTCTAAAATTAACCATAATATAAAATGATCTAATCGGGTCTCTGGTTGACCTACCCTAGAAGTTTAATAGTGCATTTTACTCGCCATTTCATGTGCTTTGAGATGCCGCATAGCCCAATACGCTATCTGGAATAGGAGCGACGTAAATTCATCAAATGTGATAGAATTTCCCTGAATTCTTATATTAACCTTAATGTAAAATGATGTAATCGTGTCTCTGTTCGCCTTACCATAGAAGTCTAATAGTGCATTTCACTCGCCATTTCATGCGCTTTGAGATGCCGCTTAGCCCAATACGCTATCTGAAATAGGAGCGACGTAAATTGAACAAATGTGATAGAATTTCCCTGAAATCTTATATTAAACAAAATATAAAATGATCTAATCGGGTCACTGATTGCCCTATCATAGAAGTTTAATAGTGCATTTTACTCGCCATTCCACGCGCTTTATGTTGCCGCCTAGCCCAGTACGCTATCTGAAATAGGAGCGACGTAAATTGAACAAATGTGATAGAATTTTGCTGAATTCTTAAATTAAGCATAACATAAAATGATCTAATCGGGTCTCTGTTTGCCCAACCCTAGACGTTTAATAGTGCATTTTACTCGCCATTTCATGCGCTTTGAGATGCCGCTTAGCCCATTACGCCATCTGAAATAGGAGCGACGAAAGTTGAACAAAGGTGATAGAATTTCGCTGAATTATTTTATTAACCAGAATGAAAAATGATCTAATCTGGTCTCTGTTCGCCCTAGCCTAGAAGTTTAATAGTGGATTTTACTCGGCATTCCACGCGCTTTAAGATGCCGCCTAGCCCAGTACGCTATCTGAAATAGGAGCGACGTAAATTGAACAAGTGTGATAGAATTTCACTGAATTCTAAAATTAACCATAATATAAAATGATCTAATCGGGTCTCTGTTTGACCTACCCTAGAAGTTTAATAGTGCATTTTACTCGCCATTTCATGTGCTTTGAGATGCCGCATAGCCCAATACGCTATCTGGAATAGGAGCGACGTAAATTCATCAAATGTGATAGAATTTCCCTGAATTCTTATATTAACCTTAATGTAAAATGATCTAATCGGGTCTCTGTTCGCCCTACCATAGAAGTCTAATAGTGCATTTTACTCGCCATTTCATGCGCTTTGAGATGCCGCTTAGCCCAATACGCTATCTGAAATAGGAGCGACGTAAATTGAACAAATGTGATAGAATTTTGCTGAATTCTTAAATTAACCATAATGTAAAATGATCTGATCGGGTCTCTGTTCGCCCTAGCCTAAAAGTTTAAGAGTGCATTTCATTCGCCATTTCATGCGCTTTGAGATGCCGCTTAGCCGAATACGCTATCTGAATTAGGAGCGACGTAAATTGAACAAGTGTGATAGAATTTTGCTGAATTCTTAAATTAACCATAATATAAAATGATCTAATCGGGTCTCTGATCGCCCTACCATAGAAGTCTAATAGTGCATTTCACTCGCCATTCCACGCGCTTTAAGATGCCGCCGAGCCCAATACGCTATCTGAAATAGGAGCGACGTAAATTGAACAAATGTGATAGAATTTTGCTGAATTCTTAAATTAACCGTAATATAAAATGATCTAATCGGGTCTCTGTTTGCCCTAGCCTAGAAGTTTAAGAGTGCATTTTATTCGCCATTTCATGCGCTTTGAGATGCCGCTTAGCCGAATACGCTATCTGAAATAGGAGCGACGTAAATTGAACAAATGTGATAGAATTTCCCTGAAATCTTATATTAAACAAAATATAAAATGATCTAATCGGGTCACTGATTGCCCTATCATAGAAGTTTAATAGTGCATTTTACTCGCCATTCCACGCGCTTTAAGTTGCCGCCTAGCCCAGTACGCTATCTGAAATAGGAGCGACGTAAATTAAACAAATGTGATAGAATTTTGCTAAATTCTTAAATTAACCATAACATAAAATGATCTAATCGGGTCTCTGTTTGCCCTACCCTAGACGTTTAATAGTGCATCTTCCTCGCCATTTCATGCGCTTTGAGATGCCGCTTAGCCCAATAC
>CAKAJE020001044.1:0-54047 GCA_916610135.2 Macropis europaea | reverse complement strand
ATTTCGCTGAATTCTTATATTAACCAAAATATAAAATGATCTAATCGGGGGTCTCTGATAGCCCTATCATAGAAGTTTTATAGTTCAATTTACTCGCCATTCCACCCGCTTTAACACGCCCGCCTAGCCTAGTACGCCATCTGGCATAGGAACGGCGTAAATTGAACAAATGTTATAGAATTTTTGCTGAATTCTTAAATTAACCATAATATAAAATGATCTAATCGGGTCTCTGTTTGCCCTACCCTTGAAGTTTAATAGTGCATTTTACTCGCCATTTTATGCGCTTTGAGATGCCGCTTAGCCCAATACGCTATCTGAAATAGCAGCGACGTAAATTAAACAAATGTGATAGAATGTCCCTGAAATCTTATATTAAACAAAATGTAAAATGATCTAATCGGGTCTCTGATTGCCCTATCATGGAAGATTAGTAGTGCATTTTACTCACCCTTCCACGCGCTTTAAGATGCCGCCTAGCCCTGTACGCTATCTGAAATAGAAGCAACGTAAGTTGAACAAATGTGATAGAATTACGCTGAATTCTTATATTAACCGTAATATAAAATGATCTAATCCGGTATCTGTTTGCCTTACCCTAGAAGTTTAATAGTGCATTTTAATCGCCATTTCATGGGCTTTGAGATGCCGCTAAGCCCAATACGCTATCTGAAATAGGAGCGACGTAAATTGAACAAATGTGATAGAATTTCGGTGAATTCTTAAATAACCATAATATAAAATGATCTAATCGGGTCTCTGCTTGCCCTACCCTAGAAGTTTAATAGTGCATTTTACTCGCCATTTCATGCGCTTTCAGATGCCGCTAAGCCCAATAAGCTATCTGAAATAGGAGCGACGTAAATTGAACAAATGTGACAGAATTTCCCTGAAATCTTATATAAAACAAAATATAAAATGATCTAATCGGGTCTCGGATTGCCCTATCATGGAAGATTAGTAGTGCATTTTACTCACCCTTCCACGTGCTTTAAGAGCCGCCTAGCCCTGTACGCTATCTAAAATAGGAGCGACGAAAGTTGAGCAAATGTGATAGAATTACGCTGCATTCTTATATTACCCTATATAAAATGATCTAATCGGGTCTCTGTTTGCCCTACCCTAGAAGTTTAGTAGTGCATTTTACTCGCCATTCCACGCGCTTTAAGATGCCGCTTAGCCCAATACGCTATCTGAAATAGGAGCGACGTAAATGGAACAAATGTGATAGAATTTCCCCTGAATTCTTATATTAACCTTAATGTAAAATGATCTTATCGGGTCTCTGTTCGCCCTACCATAGAAGTCTAATAGTGCATTTCACTCGTCATTTCATGCGCTTTGAGATTCCGCTTAGCCCAATACGCTATCTGAAATAGGAGCGACGTAAATTGAACAAATGTGATAGAATTTCACTGAATTCTCATATTAACCAAAATATAAAATGATCGAATCAGGTCTCTGATTGCCCCTATCATAGAAGTTTAATAGTGCATTGTACTCGCCATTCCACGCGCTTTAAGATGCCGCCTAGCCCAGTACGCTATCTGAAATAGGAGCGACGTAAATTGAACAAATGTGATAGAATTTGGCTGAATTCTTATATTAACCAAAATATAAAATGATCTAATCGGGTCTCTGATTGCCCTATCATAGAAGTTTTTATAGTTCATTTTACTCGCCATTCCACCCGCTTTAACACGCCGCCTAGCCTAGTACGCCATCTGGCATAGGAACGGCGTAAATTGAACAAATGTTATAGAATTTTGCTGAATTCTTAAATTAACCATAATATAAAATGATCTAATCGGGTCTCTGTTTGCCCTACCCTAGAAGTTTAATAGTGCATTTTACTCGCCATTTTATGCGCTTTGAGATGCCGCCTAGCCCAGTACGCTATCTGAAAGAGGAGCGACGTAAATTGAACAAATGTGATAGAATTTCGCTGAATTCTTATATTAACCAAAATACAAAATGATCTAATCGGGTCTCTGATTGCCCTATCATAGAAGTTTAATAGTGCATTTTACTCGCCATTTCTCGCGCTTTGAGATGCCGCTTAGCCCAATACGCTATCTGAAATAGCAGCGACGTAAATTGAACAAATCTGAGAGAATTTCGCTGAATTCTTAAATTAACCATAATATAAAATGTACTTATCGGGTCTCTGTTTGCACTACCCTAGAAGTTTAATAGTGCATTTTACTCGACATTTCTTGCGCTTTGAGATGCCGCTTAGTCCAATACGCTATCTGAAATATCAGCGACGTAAATTGAACAAAAGTGAGAGAATTTCGCTGAATTCTTCTATTAACCAAAAAATAAAATGATCTAATCGGGTCTCTGATTGCCCTATCATAGACGTTTAGTAGTGCACTTTACTCGCCCTTCCACGCGCTTTGAGATACCGCCTAGCCCAGTACGCTATCTGAAATAGGAGCGACGTAAGTTGAACAAATGTGATAGAATTACGCTGAATTCTTATATTAACCGTAATATAAAATGATCTAATCGGGTCTCCGTTTGCGCTACCCTTGAAGTTTAATAGTGCATTTTACTCGCCATTCCAGGCGCTTTAAGATGCCGCCTAGCCCAGTACGCTATCTGAAATAGGAGCGACGAAACTTGAACAAATGGGATAGAATTACGCTGAATTCTTAAATTAACCATAGTATAAAATGATCTAATCGGGTCTCTGTTTGCCCTACCCTAGAAGTTTAATAGTGCATTTCACTCGTCATTTCATGCGCTTTGAGATGCCGCTAAGCCCAATAAGCTGTCTGTAATAGGAGCGACGTAAATTGAACAAATGTGATAGCATTACGCTGAATTCTTATATTAACCAAAAAATTAAATGATCTAATCGGGTCTCTGATTGCCCTATCATAGAAGTTTAATAGTGCATTTTACTCGCATTTCCACGCGCTTTAAGACGCCGCCTAGCCCAGTACGCTATCTGAAATAGGAGCGACGTAAATTGAACAAATGTGATAGAATTTATCTGAAATCTTATATTAAACAAAATATAAAATGATCTAATCGGGTCTCTGATTGCCCTAGCATAGAAGTTCAGTACTGCATTTTACTCGCCCTTCCACGCGCTTTAAGATGCCGCCTAGCCCAGTACGCTATCTGAAAGAGGAGCGACGTAAATTGAACAAATGTGATAGAATTTCGCTGAATTCTTATATTAACCAAAACATAAAATGATCTATTCGGGTGTCTGTTCGCCCTACCCCCAGAAGTTTAATAGAGCATTTCACTCGTCAATCCATGCGCTTTGAGATGCCGCTCAGCCCAATACGCTATCTGAAATAGGAGCTACGTAAGTTGAACAAATGTGACAGAATTACGCTGCATTCTTATATTAACCGTAATATAAAATGATCTAATCGGATCTCTGTTTGCCTTATCCTAGAAGTTTAGTAGTGCATTTTACTCGCCATTTCATGCGCTTTGAGATGCCGCTTAGCCCAATACGCTATCTGAAATAGGAGCGACGTAAATTGAACAAATGTGATAGAATTTCGCTGAATTCTAATATTAACCAAAATATGAAATGATCTAATCGGGTCTCTGATTGCCCTATCATAGAAGTTTGATAGTGTATTTTACTCGATATTCCACGCGCTTTAAGTTGCCGCCTAGCCCAGTACGCTATCTGAAATAGGAGCTACGTAAGTTGAACAAATGTGACAGAATTACGCTGAATTCTTATATTAACCGTAATATAAAATGATCTAATCGGGTCTCTGTTTGCCTTATCCTAGAAGCTTAGTAGTGCATTTTACTCGCCATTTCATGCGCTTTGAGATGCCGCTTAGCCCAATACGCTATCTGAAATAGGAGCGACGTAAATTGAACAAATGTGATAGAATTTCGCTGAATTCTAATATTAACCAAAATATGAAATGATCTAATCGTGTCTCTGTTTGCCCTACCCTAGAAGTTTAATAGTGCATTTTACTCGCCATGTCTTGCGCTTTGAGATGCAGCTTACCCCAATACGCTATCTGAAATAGGAGCGACGTCAATTGAACAAATGTGATAGAATTTCGCTGAATTCTTATATTAACCAAAACATAAAATGATCTAATCGGGTCTCTGATTGCCCTATCATAGAAGTATAATAGTGCATTTTACTCGCCATTCCACGCGCTTTAAGATGCCGCCTAGCCCAGGACGCTATCTGAAATAGGAGCTACGTAAGTTGAACAAATGTGACAGAGTTACGCTGAATTCTTATATTAACCGCAATATAAATGATCTAATCGGGTCTCTGTTTGCCTTATCCTGGAAGTTTAATAGTGCATTTTACTCGCCATTTCATGCGCTTTGAGATGCCGCATAGCCCAGTACGCTATCTGAAATAGGAGCGACGTAAATTGAACAAATGTGATAGAATTTCGCTGAATTCTTATATTAACCAAAATATAAAATGATCTAATCGGGTCTCTGATAGCCCTATCATAGAAGTTTAATAGTGCATTTACTCGCCATTCCACGCGCTTTAAGATGCCGTCTAGCCCAGTACGCTATCTGAAAGAGGAGCGACGTAAGTTGAACAAATGTGATTGAATTACGCTGAATTCTTATATTAACCGTAATATAAAATGATCTAATCGGGTCTCTGTTTGCCTTATCCGAGAAGTGTAATAGTGCATGTTACTCGCCATTTCATGCGCATTGAGATGCCGCTTAGCCCAATACGCTATCTGAAATAGGAGCGACGTAATATTTAACAAATGTGATAGAATTTCGCTGAATTCTTATATTAACCGTAATATAAAATGATCTATTCGGGTTTCTGTTCGCCCTACCCCAGAAGTTTAATAGAGCATTTCACTCGTCAATCCATGCGCTTTGAGATGCCGCTTAGCCCAATACGCTATCTGAAATAAGAGCGACGTAAATTGAACAAATGTAATAGAATATCGCTGAATTCTTATATTAACCAAAATATAAAATGACCTAATCGGGTCTCTGATTGCCCTATCATAGTAGTTTAGTAGTGCATTTTACTCGCCATTCCACGCGCTTTAAGATGCCACCTAGCCCACTCGGCTATCTGAAATAGGAGCGACGTAAGTTGAACAAATGTGATAGAATTACGCTGAATTGTTATATTAACCGTAACATAAAATGATCTAATCTGGTCTCTGATTGCCGTATCAGGGAAGTTTAATAGTGCATTTTACTCGCCTTTCCACGCGCTTTAAGATGCCGCCTAGCCCAGTACGCTATCTGAAATAGGAGCGATATAAGTTGAACAAATGTGATAGAATTACGCTGAATTCTTATATTAACCGTAATATAAAATGATCTAATCGGGTATCTGTTTGCCTTACCCAAGAAGTTTAATAGTGCATTTTAATCGCCATTTCATGGGCTTTGAGATGCCGATTAGCCAGCCAGTACGCTATCTGAAATAGGAGCGACGTAAATTGAACAAATGTATTGAATGTCCCTGAAATCTTATATTAAACAAAATGTAAAATGATCTAATCGGGTCTCTGATTGCCCTATCATAGAAGTTTAAGAGTGCATTTTACTCGCCATTTCTTGCGCTTTGAGATGCCGCATAGCCCAATACGCTATCTGAAATATCAGCGACGTAAGTTGAACAAATGTGATAGAATTTCGCTGAATTCTTTTATTAAACAAAATATAAAATGATCTAATCGAGTCTCTGATTGCCCTATCATAGAAGTTTAATAGTGCATTTTACTCGCCATTTCATGCGCTTTGAGATGCCACTTAGCCCAATACGCTATCCTGCAATAGGAGCGACGTAAGTTGAACAAATGTGATAGAATTCGCTGAATTCTTTTATAACCATAATGTAAAGTGATCTAATCCGGTCTCTGTTTCGCCCTAGCCTAGAAGTTGAATAGCTCATTTTATTCGCCATTTTCATGCGCTTTGAGATGCCGCTTAGCCCATTACGCTATCTGAAATAGGAGCGACGTAAATTGAATAAATGTGATAGAATTTCCCTGAATTCTTATATTAACCTTAATGTAAAATGATCTAATCGGGTCTTTCTTCGACCAACCCTAGAAGTTTAATAGTGCATTTCACTCGTCCATTTCATGCGCTTTGAGGTGCCGCTTAGCCCAATATGCTATCTGAAATAGGAGCGACGTAAATTGAACAAATGTGATAGAATTTCCCTGAAATCTTATATAAAACAAAATATAAAATGATCTAATCGGGTCTCTGATTGCCCTGTCATGGAAGATTAGTAGTGCATTATACTCACCCTTCCACCCGCTTTAAGATGCCGCCTAGCCCAGTACGCTATCTGAAATAGGAGCGACGTAAATTGAACAAATGTGATAGAATTTTGCTGAATTCTTAAATTAACCATAAATATAAAATGATCTAATCGGGTCTCTGTTTGCCCTACCCTAGAAGTTTAGTACTGCATTTTACTCGCCCTTCCACGCGCTTTAAGATTCCGCCTAGCCCAGTACGCTATCTGAAAGAGGAGCGACGTAAATTGAACAAATGTGATAGAATTTCGCTGAATTCTTATATTAACCAAAACATTAAATGATCTATTCGGGTGTCTGTTCGCCCTACCCCAGAAGTTTAATAGAGCATTTTCACTCGTCAATCCATGCGCTTTGAGATGCCGCTCAGCCAATACGCTATCTGAAATAGGAGCTACGTAAGTTGAACAAATGTGACAGAAATACGCTGCATTCTTATATTAACCGTAATATAAAATGATCTAATCGGATCTCTGTTTGCCTTATCCTAGAAGTTTAGTAGTGCATTTTACTCGCCATTTCATGCGCTTTGAGATGCCGCTTAGCCCAATACGCTATCTGAAATAGGAGCGACGTAAATTGAACAAATGTGATAGAATTTCGACTGAATTCTAATATTAACCAAAATATGAAATGATCTAATCGGGTCTCTGATTGCCCTATCATAGAAGTTTGATAGTGTATTTTACTCGATATTCCACGCGCTTAAGTTGCCGCCTAGCCCAATACGCTATCTGAAATAGGAGCGACGTAAATTGAACAAATGTGATAGAATTTCACTGAATTCTTATATTAACCAAAATATAAAATGATCTAATCAGGTCTCTGATTGCCCTAGCATAGAAGTTTAATAGTGCATTTTACTCGCCATTCCGCGCGATTTTAAGATGCCGGCCTAGCCCAATACGCTATCTGAAATAGGAGCGACGTAAATTGAACAAATGTGATAGAATTTCGCTGAATTCTTAAATTAACCATAATATAAAATGATTTAATCGGGTCTTTGTTTGCCGTACCCTAGAAGTTTAATAGTGCATTTTACTCGCCATTTCATGCGCTTTGAGATGCCGCTTAGCCCAATACGCTATCTGAAATAGGAGCGACGTAAATTGAAACAAATGTGATAGAATTACGCTGAATTCTTATATTAACCGTAATATAAAATGATCTAATCGGGTCTCTGATTGCCCTATCATAGAAGTTTATAGTGCATTTTACTCGCCTTTCCACGCGCTTAAGATGCCACCTAGCCCAGTACGCTATCTGAAATAGGAGCGACGTAAATTGTACAAATGTGATAGAATTTCCCTGAAATCTTATATTAAACAAAATATAAAATGATCTAATCGGGTCTCTGATTGCCCTAGCATAGAAGTTTAATAGTGCATTTTACTCGCCATTCCGCGCGCCTTAGGATGCCGCCTAGCCCAGTACGCTATCTGAAATAGGAGCGACGTACATTGAACAAATGTGATAGAATTTTGCTGAATTCTTAAATTAACCATAATATAAAATGATCTAATCGGGTCTCTGTTTGCCCTACCCTAGAAGTTTAATAGTGCATTTCACTCGTCACTTCATGCGCTTTGAGATGCCGCTAAGCACAATAAGCTATCTGTAATAGGAGCGACGTAAATTGAGCAAATGTGATAGAATTTCGCTGAAATCTTTTATTAAGCATAATGTAAAATGATTTAATCAGCTCTCTGTTCGCCCTAGCCTAGAAGTCTAATAGTGCATTTCACTCGTCATTTCATGCGCTTTGAGATTCCGCTTAGCCCAATACGCTATCTGAAATAGGAGCGACGTAAATTGAACAAATGTGATAGAATTTCCCTGAATTCTTATATTAACCAAAATATAAAATGATCGAATCAGGTCTCTGATTGCCCTATCATAGAAGTTTAATAGTGCATTGTACTCGCCATTCCACGCGCTTTAAGATGCCGCCTAGCCCAGTACGCTATCTGAAATAGGAGCGACGTAAATTGAACAAATGTGATAGAATTTGGCTGAATTCTTATATTAACCAAAATATAAAATGATCTAATCGGGTCTCTGATTGCCCTATCATAGAAGTTTTATAGTTCATTTTACTCGCCATTCCACCCGCTTTAACACGCCGCCTAGCCTAGTACGCCATCTGGCATAGGAACGGCGTAAATTGAACAAATGTTATAGAATTTTGCTGACTTCTTAAATTAACCATAATATAAAATGATCTAATCGGGTCTCTGTTTGCCCTACCCTTGAAGTTTAATAGTGCATTTTACTCGCCATTTTATGCGCTTTGAGATGCCGCTTAGCCCAATACGCTATCTGACATAGGTGCGACGTAAATTGAACAAATGTGATAGAATTTCGCTGAATTCTTATATTAACCAAAATATAAAATGATCTAATCGGGTCTCTGATTGCCCTATCATAGAAGTTTGATAGTGCATTTTACTCGCCATTTCACGCGCTTTAAGATGCCGCCTAGCCCAGTACGCTATCTGAAAGAGGAGCGACGTAAGTTGAACAAATGTGATAGAATTACGCTGAATTCTTATATTAACCGTAATATAAAATGATCTAATCGGGTATCTGTTTGCCTTACCCTAGTAGTTTAATAGTGCATTTTAATCGCCATTTCATGGGCTTTGAGATGCCGCTTAGCCCAATACGCTATCTGAAATAGGAGCGACGAAAATTGAACAAATGTGACAGAATTTCGGTGAATTCTTAAATTAACCATAATATAAAATGGTCTAATCGGGTCTCTGATAGCCCTATCATAGAAGTTTAATAGTGCATTATACTCGCCATTTCATGCGCTTTGAGATGCCGCTTAGGCCAATACGCTACCTGAAATAGTAGCGACGTACATTGAACAAATGTGATAGAATTTCGCTGAATTCTTAAATTAACCATAATATAAAATGATCTAATCGGGTCTCTGTTTGCCCTATCCTAGAAGTTTAATAGTGCATTTTACTCGCCATTTCATGCGCTTTCAGATGCCGCTTAGCCCAATACGCTATCTGAAATATCAGCGACGTAAATTGAACAAATGTGAGAGAATTTCGCTGAATTCTTATATTAACCAAAATATAAAATGATCTAATCGGGTCTCTGATTGCCCTATCATAGAAGTTTAGTAGTGAATTTTACTCGCCCTTCCACGCGCTTTGAGATACCGCCTAGCCCAGTACGCTATCTGAAATAGGAGCGACGTAAGTTGAACAAATGTGATAGAATTACGCTGAATTCTTATATTAACCGTAATATAAAATGATCTAATCGGGTCTCTGTTTGCCCTACCCTAGAAGTTTAACAGTGCATTTTACTCGTCATTTCATGCGCTTTGAGATGCCGCATAGCCCAATACGCTATCTGAAATAGGAACGACGTAAATTGAACAAACGTGATAGAATTTTTCTGAATTCTTAAATTAACCATAATATAAAATGATCTAATCGGGTCTCCGTTTGCCCTACCCTTGAAGTTTAATAGTGCATTTTACTCGCCATTCCACGCGCTTTAAGATGCCGCCTAGCCCAGTACGCTATCTGAAATAGGAGCGACGTAACTTGAACAAATGGGATAGAATTACGCTGAATTCTTATATTAACCATAACATAAAATGATCTAATCGGATCTCTGTTTGCCTTATCCTAGAAGTTTAATAGTGCATTATACTCGCCATTTCATGCGCTATTAGATGCCGCTTAGCCCAGGACGCTATCTGAAATAGGAACGACGTAAATTGAACAAATGTGATAGAATTTTGCTGAATTCTTAAATTAACCATAGTATAAAATGATCTAATGGGGTCTCTGTTTGCCCTACCCTAGAAGTTTAATAGTGCATTTCACTCGTCATTTCATGCGCTTTGAGATGCCGCTAAGCCCAATAAGCTGTCTGTAATAGGAGCGACGTAAATTGAACAAATGTGATAGCATTACGCTGAATTCTTATATTAACCAAAATATTAAATGAACTAATCGGGTCTCTGATTGCCCTATCATAGAAGTTTAACAGTGCATTTTACTCGCCTTTCCACGCGCTTTAAGACGCCGCCTAGCCCAGTACGCTATCTGAAATAGGAGCGACGTAAATTGAACAAATGTGATAGAATTTCCCTGAAATCTTATATTAAACAAAATATAAAATGATCTAATCGGGTCTCTGATTGCCCTATCATAGAAGTTTAATAGTGCATTTTACTCGCCATTCCACGCGCTTTAAGATGCCGCCTAGCCCAGTACGCTATCTGAAATAGGAGCGACATAACTTGAACAAATGTGATAGAATTACGCTGAATTCTTATATTAACCATAACATAAAATGATCTAATCGGGTCTCTGTTTGCCTTATCCTAGAAGTTTAATAGTGCATTATACTCGCCATTTCATGCGCTATTAGATGCCGCTTAGCCCAGGACGCTATCTGAAATAGGAACGACGTAAATTGAACAAATGTGATAGAATTTTGCTGAATTCTTAAATTAACCATAATATAAAATGATCTAATCGGGTCTCTGTTTGCCCTACCCTAGAAGTTTAATAGTGCATTTCACTCGTCATTTCATGCGCTTTGAGATGCCGCTAAGCCCAATAAGCTGTCTTTAATAGGAGCGACGTAAATTGAACAAATGTGATAGCATTACGCTGAATTCTTATATTAACCAAAATATGAAATGATCTAATCGGGTCTCTGATTGCCCTATCATAGAAGTTTAATAGTGCATTTTACTCGCCATTCCGCGCACTTTAGGATGCCGCCTAGCCCAGTACGCTATCTGAAATAGGAGCGACGTAAATTGAACAAATGTGATAGAATTTTGCTGAATTCCTAAATTAACCATAATATAAAATGATCTAATCGGGTCTCTGTTTGCTCTACCCTAGAAGTTTAATAGTGCATTTCACTCGTCACTTCATGCGCTTTGAGATGCCGCTAAGCACAATAAGCTATCTGTAATAGGAGCGACGTAAATTGAGCAAATGTGATAGAATTTCGCTGAATTCTTTTATTAACCAAAATGTAAAATGATCTAATCGGGTCTCTGTTCGCCCTCGCCTAGAAGTTTAATACTGCATTTTATTCGCCATTTCATGCGCTTTGAGATGCCGCTTAGCCCAATACGCTATCTGAAATAGCAGCGACGTAAATTAAACAAATGTGATAGAATGTCCCTGAAATCTTATATTTACCTTAATGTAAAATGATCTAATCGGGTCTTTCTTCGACCAACCCTAGAAGTTTAATAGTGCATTTCACTCGTCACTTCATGCGCTTTGAGATGCCGCTAAGCACAATAAGCTATCTGTAATAGGAGCGACGTAAATTGAACAAATGTGATAGAATTTCGCTGAATTCTTAAATTAACCGTAATATAAAATGATTTAATCGGGTCTTTGTTTGCCCTACCCTAGAAGTTTAGTAGTGCATTTTACTCGCCATGTCTTGCGCTTTGAGATGCAGCTTACCCCAATACGCTATCTGAAATAGGAGCGACGTAAATTGAACAAATGTGATAGAATTTCGCTGAATTCTTATATTAACCAAAACATAAAATGATCTAATCGGGTCTCTGATTGCCCTATCATTGAAGTTTAATAGTGCATTTTACTCGCCATTCCACGCGCTTTAAGATGCCACCTAGCCCAGTACGCTATCTGAAATAGGAGCGACGTAAGTTGAACAAATGTGATAGAATTACGCTGAATTGTTATATTAACCGTAACATAAAATGATCTAATCTGGTCTCTGATTGCCTTATCCTAGAAGTTTAATAGTGCATTATACTCGCCATTTCATGCGCCATTAGATGCAGCTTAGCCCAGGACGCTATCTGAAATAGGAACGACGTAAATTGAACAAATGTGATAGAATTTTGCTGAATTCTTAAATTAACCATAATATAAAATGATCTAATCGGGTCTCTGTTTGCCCTACCCTAGAAGTTTAATAGTGCATTTCACTCGTCATTTCATGCGCTTTGAGATGCCGCTAAGCCCAATAAGCTGTCTGTAATAGGAGCGACGTAAATTGAACAAATGTGATAGCATTACGCTGAATTCTTATATTAACCAAAATATTAAATGATCTAATCGGGTCTCTGATTGCCCTATCATAGAAGTTTAATAGTGCATTTTACTCGCCATTCCACGCGCTTTAAGATGCCGCCTAGGCCAGTACGCTATCTGAAATAGGAACGACGTAAATTGAACAAATGTGATAGAATTTTGCTGAATTCTTAAATTAACCATAATATGAAATGATCTAATCGGGTCTCTGCTTGCCTTACCCTAGAGGTTTAATAGTGCATTGCACTCGTCACTTCATGCGCTTTGAGATGCCGCTAAGCACAATAAGCTATCTGTAATAGGAACGACGTAAATTGAACAAATGTGATAGAATTTCGCTGAATTCTTATATTAACCGTAACATAAAATGATCTAATCTGGTCTCTGATTGCCGTATCATAGAAGTTTAATAGTGCATTTTACTCGCCTTTCCACGCGCTTTAAGATGCCGCCTAGCCCAGTACGCTATCTGAAATAGGAGCGATATAAGTTGAACAAATGTGATAGAATTACGCTGAAATCTTATGTTAAACAAAATGTAAAATGATCTAATCGGGTCTCTGATTGCCCTATCATAGAAGTATAATAGTGCATTTTACTCGCCATTTCATGCGCTTTGAGATGCCACTTAGCCCAATACGCTATCTGCAATAGGAGCGACGTAAGTTGAACAAATGTGATAGAATTTCGCTGAATTCTTTTATTAACCATAATGTAAAGTGATCTAATCCGGTCTCTGTTCGCCCTAGCCTAGAAGTTGAATAGCTCATTTTATTCGCGATTTCATGCGCTTTGAGATGCCGCTTAGCCCAATACGCTATCCGAAATAGGAGCGACGTAAATTGAACAAATGTGATAGAATTTCCCTGAATTCTTATATTAACCTTAATGTAAAATGATCTAATCGGGTCTTTCTTCGACCAACCCTAGAAGTTTAATAGTGCATTTCACACGTCACTTCATGCGCTTTGAGATGCCGCTAAGCACAATAAGCTATCTGTAATAGGACCGACGTAAATTGAACAAATGTGATAGAATTTCGCTGAATTCTTTTATTAACCATAATGTAAAATGATCTAATCGGGTCTCTGTTCGCCCTAGCCTAGAAGTTTAATAGTGCATTTTATTCGCCATTTCATACGCTTTGAGATGCCGCTTAGCCCAATACGCTATCAGAAATAGGAGCGAAATAAATTGAACAAATGTGATAGAATTTCACTGAATTCTTATATTAACCAAAATATAAAATGATCTAATCAGGTCTCTGATTGCCCTAGCATAGAAGTTTAATAGTGCATTTTACTCGCCATTCGGCGCGATTTAGGATGCCGCCTAGCCCAATACGCTATCTGAAATAGGAGCGACGTAAATTGAACACATGTGATAGAATTTCGCTGAATTCTTAAATTAACCATAATATAAAATGATTTAATCGGGTCTTTGTTTGCCCTACCCTAGAAGTTTAATAGTGCATTTTACTCGCCATTTCATGCGCTTTGAGATGCCGCTTAGCCCAATACGCTATCTGAAATTCGAGCGACGTAAGTTGAACAAATGTGATAGAATTTCGCTGAATTCTTTTATTAACCATAATGTAAAATGATCTTATCGGGTCTCTGGTTGCCCTACCCTAGAAGTTTAGTAGTGCATTTTAATCGCCATTTCATGGGCTTTGAGATGCCGCTTAGCCCAATACGCTATCTGAAATAGGAGCGACGTAAATTGAACAAATGTGATAGAATTACGCTGAATTCTTATATTAACCGTAATATAAAATGATCTAATCGGGTCTCTGATTGCCCTATCATAGAAGTATAATAGTGCATTTTACTCGCCTTTCCACGCGCTTTAAGATGCCGCCTAGCCCAGTACGCTATCTGAAATAGGAGCGACGTAAATTGAACAAATGTGATAGAATTTCCCTGAAATCTTATATTAAACAAAATATAAAATGATCCAATCGGGTCTCTGATTGCCCTAGCATAGAAGTTTAATAGTGCATTTTACTCGCCATTCCGCGCGCTTTAGGATGCCGCCTAGCCCAGTACGCTATCTGAAATAGGAGCGACGTAAATTGAACAAATGTGATAGAATTTTGCTGAATTCTTAAATTAACCATAATATAAAATGATCTAATCGGGTCTCTGTTTGCCCTACCCTAGAAGTTTAATAGTGCATTTCACTCGTCACTTCATGCGCTTTGAGATGCCGCTAAGCACAATAAGCTATCTGTAATAGGAGCGACGTAAATTGAGCAAATGTGATAGAATGTCCCTGAAATCTTATATTAAACAAAATGTAAAATGATCTAATCGGGTCTCTGATTGCCCTATCATGGAAGATTAGTAGTGCATTTTACTCACCCTTCCACGCGCTTTAAGATGCCGCCTAGCCCTGTACGCTATCTGAAATAGAAGCAACGTAAGTTGAACAAATGTGATAGAATTACGCTGAATTCTTATATTAACCGTAATATAAAATGATCTAATCGGGTATCTGTTTGCCTTACCCTAGAAGTTTAATAGTGCATTTTAATCGCCATTTCATGGGCTTTGAGATGCCGCTAAGCCCAATACGCTATCTGAAATAGGAGCGACGTAAATTGAACAAATGTGATAGAATTTCGGTGAATTCTTAAATTAACCATAATATAAAATGATCTAATCGGGTCTCTGCTTGCCCTACCCTAGAAGTTTAATAGTGCATTTTACTCGCCATTTCATGCGCTTTCAGATGCCGCTAAGCCCAATAAGCTATCTGAAATAGGAGCGACGTAAATTGAACAAATGTGACAGAATTTCCCTGAAATCTTATATAAAACAAAATATAAAATGATCTAATCGGGTCTCGGATTGCCCTATCATGGAAGATTAGTAGTGCATTTTACTCACCCTTCCACGTGCTTTAAGATGCCGCCTAGCCCTGTACGCTATCTAAAATAGGAGCGACGAAAGTTGAGCAAATGTGATAGAATTACGCTGCATTCTTATATTAACCCTAATATAAAATGATCTAATCGGGTCTCTGTTTGCCCTACCCTCGAAGTTTAATAGTGCATTTTACTCGCCATTTTATGCGCTTTGAGATGCCGCCTAGCCCAGTACGCTATCTGAAAGAGGAGCGACGTAAATTGAACAAATGTGATAGAATTTCGCTGAATTCTTATATTAACCGTAATATAAAATGATCTATTCGGGTGTCTGTTCGCCCTACCCCAGAAGTTTAATAGAGCATTTCACTCGTCAATCCATGCGCTTTGAGATGCCGCTCAGCCCAATACGCTATCTGAAATAGGAGCTACGTAAGTTGAATAAATGTGACAGAATTACGCTAAATTCTTATATTAACCTTAATGTAAAATGATCTAATCTGGTCTCTGTTCGCCCTACCCTAGAAGTTTAATAGTGCATTTCACTCGTCATTTCATGCGCTTTCAGATGCCACTTAGCCCAATACGCTATCTGAAATAGGAGCGACGTAAATTGAACAAATGTGATAGAATTTCGCTGAATTCTTATATTAACCAAAATACAAAATGATCTAATCGGGTCTCTGATTGCCCTATCATAGAAGTTTAATAGTGCATTTTATTCGCCATTCTACGCGCTTTAAGATGCCGCCTAGCCCAGTACGCTATCTGAAATAGGAGCTACGTAAGTTGAATAAATGTGACAGAATTACGCTAAATTCTTATATTAACCTTAATGTAAAATGATCTAATCTGGTCTCTGTTCGCCCTACCCTAGAAGTTTAATAGTGCATTTCACTCGTCATTTCATGCGCTTTCAGATGCCACTTAGCCCAATACGCTATCTGAAATAGGAGCGACGTAAATTGAACAAATGTGATAGAATTTCGCTGAATTCTTATATTAACCAAAATATAAAATGATCTAATCGGGTCTCTGATTGCCCTATCATAGAAGTTTAATAGTGCATTTTATTCGCCATTCTACGCGCTTTAAGATGCCGCCTAGCCCAGTACGCTATCTGAAATAGGAGCTACGTAAGTTCAACAAATGTGACAGAATTACGCTGAATTCTTATATTAACCTTAATGTAAAATGATCTAATCTGGTCTCTGTTCGCCCTACCCTAGAAGTTTAATAGTGCATTTCACTCGTCATTTCATGCGCTTTGAGATGCCGCTTAGCCCAATAAGCTATCTGAAATAGGAGCGACGTAAATTGAACAAATGTGAGAGAATTTCGCTGAATTCTTATATTAACCAAAATACAAAATGATCTAATCGGGTCTCTGATTGCCCTATCATAGAAGTTTAATAGTGCATTTTATTCGCCATTCTACGCGCTTTAAGATGCCGCCTAGCCCAGTACGCTATCTGAAATAGGAGCTACGTAAGTTCAACAAATGTGACAGAATTACGCTGAATTCTTATATTAACCTTAATGTAAAATGATCTAATCTGGTCTCTGTTCGCCCTACCCTAGAAGTTTAATAGTGCATTTCACTCGTCATTTCATGCGCTTTGAGATGCCGCTTAGCCCAATAAGCTATCTGAAATAGGAGCGACGTAAATTGAACAAATGTGAGAGAATTTCGCTGAATTCTTATATTAACCAAAATATAAAATGATCTAATCGGGTCTCTGATTGCCCTATCATAGAAGTTTAATAGTGCATTTTACTCGCCATTCCACGCCCTTTAAGATGCCGCCTAGCCCAGTACGCTATCTGAAAGAGGAGCGACGTAAGTTGAACAAATGTGATAGAATTACGCTAAATTCTTATATTAACCGTAATATAAAATGATCTATTCGGGTTTCTGTTCGCCCTACCCCAGAAGTTTAATAGAGCATTTCACTCGTCATTTCATGCGCTTTGAGATGCCGCTTAGCCCAATACGCTATCTGAAATAGGAGCTACGTAAGTTGAACAAATGTGATAGCATTACGCTGAATTCTTATATTAACCAAAATATTAAATGATCTAATCGGGTCTCTGATTGCCCTATCATAGAAGTTTAATAGTGCATTTTACTCGCCATTCCACGCGCTTTAAGATGCCGCCTAGGCCAGTACGCTACCTGAAATAGGAACGACGTAAATTGAACAAATGTGATAGAATTTTGCTGAATTCTTAAATTAACCATAATATGAAATGATCTAATCGGGTCTCTGCTTGCCTTACCCTAGAGGTTTAATAGTGCATTGCACTCGTCACTTCATGCGCTTTGAGATGCCGCTAAGCACAATAAGCTATCTGTAATAGGAACGACGTAAATTGAACAAATGTGATAGAATTTCGCTGAATTCTTATATTAACCAAAATATAAAATGACCTAATCGGGTCTCTGATAGCCCTATCATAGAAGTTTGATAGTGCATTTTACTCGCCATTCCACGCGCTTTAAGATGCCGTCTAGCCCAGTACGCTATCTGAAAGAGGAGCGACGTAAGTTGAACAAATGTGATAGAATTACGCTGAATTCTTATATTAACCGTAATATAAAATGATCTAATCGGGTCTCTGTTTGCCTTATCCTAGAAGTGTAATAGTGCATGTTACTCGCCATTTCATGCGCATTAAGATGCCGCTTAGCCCAATACGCTATCTGAAATAGGAGCGACGTAAATTGAACAAATGTGATAGAATTTCGCTGAATTCTTATATTAACCGTAATATAAAATGATCTATTCGGGTTTCTGTTCGCCCTACCACAGAAGTTTAATAGAGCATTTCACTCGTCAATCCATGCGCTTTGAGATGCCGCTTAGCCCAATACGCTATCTGAAATAAGAGCGACGTAAATTGAACAAATGTAATAGAATTTCGCTGAATTCTTATATTAACCAAAATATAAAATGACCTAATCGGGTCTCTGATTGCCCTATCATAGTAGTTTAGTAGTGCATTTTACTCGCCATTCCACGCGCTTTAAGATGCCACCTAGCCCAGTACGCTATCTGAAATAGGAGCGACGTAAGTTGAACAAATGTGATAGAATTACGCTGAATTGTTATATTAACCGTAACATAAAATGATCTAATCTGGTCTCTGATTGCCTTATCCTAGAAGTTTAATAGTGCATTATACTCGCCATTTCATGCGCCATTAGATGCAGCTTAGCCCAGGACGCTATCTGAAATAGGAACGACGTAAATTGAACAAATGTGATAGAATTTTGCTGAATTCTTAAATTAACCATAATATAAAATGATCTAATCGGGTCTCTGTTTGCCCTACCCTAGAAGTTTAATAGTGCATTTCACTCGTCATTTCATGCGCTTTGAGATGCCGCTAAGCCCAATAAGCTGTCTGTAATAGGAGCGACGTAAATTGAACAAATGTGATAGCATTACGCTGAATTCTTATATTAACCAAAATATTAAATGATCTAATCGGGTCTCTGATTGCCCTATCATAGAAGTTTAATAGTGCATTTTACTCGCCATTCCACGCGCTTTAAGATGCCGCCTAGGCCAGTACGCTATCTGAAATAGGAACGACGTAAATTGAACAAATGTGATAGAATTTTGCTGAATTCTTAAATTAACCATAATATGAAATGATCTAATCGGGTCTCTGCTTGCCTTACCCTAGAGGTTTAATAGTGCATTGCACTCGTCACTTCATGCGCTTTGAGATGCCGCTAAGCACAATAAGCTATCTGTAATAGGAACGACGTAAATTGAACAAATGTGATAGAATTTCGCTGAATTCTTATATTAACCGTAACATAAAATGATCTAATCTGGTCTCTGATTGCCGTATCATAGAAGTTTAATAGTGCATTTTACTCGCCTTTCCACGCGCTTTAAGATGCCGCCTAGCCCAGTACGCTATCTGAAATAGGAGCGATATAAGTTGAACAAATGTGATAGAATTACGCTGAAATCTTATGTTAAACAAAATGTAAAATGATCTAATCGGGTCTCTGATTGCCCTATCATGGAAGATTAGTAGTGCATTTTACTCACCCTTCCACCCGCTTTAAGATGCCGCCTAGCCCAGTACGCTATCTGAAATAGGAGCGACGTAAATTGAACAAATGTGATAGAATTTTGCTGAATTCTTAAATTAACCATAATATAAAATGATCTAATCGGGTGTCTGTTTGCCCTACCCTAGAAGTTTAGTAGTGCATTTTACTCGCCCTTCCACGCGCTTTAAGATGCCGCCTAGCCCAGTACGCTATCTGAAAGAGGAGCGACGTAAATTGAACAAATGTGATAGAATTTCGCTGAATTCTTATATTAACCGTAATATAAAATGATCTATTCGGGTGTCTGTTCGCCCTACCCCAGAAGTTTAATAGAGCATTTCACTCGTCAATCCATGCGCTTTGAGATGCCGCTCAGCCCAATACGCTATCTGAAATAGGAGCTACGTAAGTTGAACAAATGTGACAGAATTACGCTGAATTCTTATATTAACCGTAACATAAAATGATCTAATCGGATCTCTGTTTGCCTTATCCTAGAAGTTTAGTAGTGCATTTTACTCGCCATTTCATGCGCTTTGAGATGCCGCTTAGCCCAATACGCTATCTGAAATAGGAGCGACGTAAATTGAACAAATGTGATAGAATTTCGCTGAATTCTAATATTAACCAAACTATGAAATGATCTAATCGGGTCTCTGATTGCCCTATCATAGAAGTTTGATAGTGTATTTTACTCGATATTCCACGCGCTTTAAGTTGCCGCCTAGCCCAGTACGCTATCTGAAATAGGAGCTACGTAAGTTGAACAAATGTGACAGAATTACGCTGACTTCTTATATTAACCGTAATATAAAATGATCTAATCGGGTCTCTGTTTGCCTTATACTAGAAACTTAGTAGTGCATTTTACTCGCCATTTCATGCGCTTTGAGATGCCGCTTAGCCCAATACGCTATCTGAAATAGGAGCGACGTAAATTGAACAAATGTGATAGAATTTCGCTGAATTCTAATATTAACCAAAATATGAAATGATCTAACCGTGTCTCTGTTTGCCCTACCCTAGAAGATTAATAGTGCATTTTACTCGCCATGTCTTGCGCTTTGAGATGCAGCTTACCCCAATACGCTATCTGAAATAGGAGCGACGTAAATTGAACAAATGTGATAGAATTTCGCTGAATTCTTATATTAACCAAAACATAAAATGATCTAATCGGGTCTCTGATTGCCCTATCATAGAAGTATAATAGTGCATGTTACTCGCCATTTCATGCGCATTAAGATGCCGCTTAGCCCAATACGCTATCTGAAATAGGAGCGACGTAAATTGAACAAATGTGATAGAATTTCGCTGAATTCTTATATTAACCGTAATATAAAATGATCTATTCGGGTTTCTGTTCGCCCTACCACAGAAGTTTAATAGAGCATTTCACTCGTCAATCCATGCGCTTTGAGATGCCGCTTAGCCCAATACGCTATCTGAAATAAGAGCGACGTAAATTGAACAAATGTAATAGAATTTCCCTGAATTCTTATATTAACCAAAATATAAAATGACCTAATCGGGTCTCTGATTGCCCTATCATAGTAGTTTAGTAGTGCATTTTACTCGCCATTCCACGCGCTTTAAGATGCCACCTAGCCCAGTACGCTATCTGAAATAGGAGCGACGTAAGTTGAACAAATGTGATAGAATTACGCTGAATTGTTATATTAACCGTAACATAAAATGATCTAATCTGGTCTCTGATTGCCGTATCATAGAAGTTTAATAGTGCATTTTACTCGCCTTTCCACGCGCTTTAAGATGCCGCCTAGCCCAGTACGCTATCTGAAATAGGAGCGATATAAGTTGAACAAATGTGATAGAATTACGCTGAATTCTTATATTAACCGTAATATAAAATGATCTAATCGGGTATCTGTTTGCCTTACCCAAGAAGTTTAATAGTGCATTTTAATCGCCATTTCAAGGGCTTTGAGATGCCGATTAGCCCAGTACGCTATCTGAAATAGGAGCGACGTAAATTGAACAAATGTGATTGAATGTCCCTGAAATCTTATATTAAACAAAATGTAAAATGATCTAATCGGGTCTCTGATTGCCCTATCATAGAAGTTTAAGAGTGCATTTTACTCGCCATTTCTTGCGCTTTGAGATGCCGCATAGCCCAATACGCTATCTGAAATATCAGCGACGTAAGTTGAACAAATGCGATAGAATTTCGCTGAATTCTTTTATTAAACAAAATATAAAATGATCTAATCGAGTCTCTGATTGCCCTATCATAGAAGTTTAATAGTGCATTTTACTCGCCATTTCATGCGCTTTGAGATGCCACTTAGCCCAATACGCTATCTGCAATAGGAGCGACGTAAGTTGAACAAATGTGATAGAATTTCGCTGAATTCTTTTATTAACCATAATGTAAAGTGATCTAATCCGGTCTCTGTTCGCCCTAGCCTAGAAGTTGAATAGCTCATTTTATTCGCGATTTCATGCGCTTTGAGATGCCGCTTAGCCCAATACGCTATCCGAAATAGGAGCGACGTAAATTGAACAAATGTGATAGAATTTCCCTGAATTCTTATATTAACCTTAATGTAAAATGATCTAATCGGGTCTTTCTTCGACCAACCCTAGAAGTTTAATAGTGCATTTCACACGTCACTTCATGCGCTTTGAGATGCCGCTAAGCACAATAAGCTATCTGTAATAGGACCGACGTAAATTGAACAAATGTGATAGAATTTCGCTGAATTCTTTTATTAACCATAATGTAAAATGATCTAATCGGGTCTCTGTTCGCCCTAGCCTAGAAGTTTAATAGTGCATTTTATTCGCCATTTCATACGCTTTGAGATGCCGCTTAGCCCAATACGCTATCAGAAATAGGAGCGAAATAAATTGAACAAATGTGATAGAATTTCACTGAATTCTTATATTAACCAAAATATAAAATGATCTAATCAGGTCTCTGATTGCCCTAGCATAGAAGTTTAATAGTGCATTTTACTCGCCATTCGGCGCGATTTAGGATGCCGCCTAGCCCAATACGCTATCTGAAATAGGAGCGACGTAAATTGAACACATGTGATAGAATTTCGCTGAATTCTTAAATTAACCATAATATAAAATGATTTAATCGGGTCTTTGTTTGCCCTACCCTAGAAGTTTAATAGTGCATTTTACTCGCCATTTCATGCGCTTTGAGATGCCGCTTAGCCCAATACGCTATCTGAAATTCGAGCGACGTAAGTTGAACAAATGTGATAGAATTTCGCTGAATTCTTTTATTAACCATAATGTAAAATGATCTTATCGGGTCTCTGGTTGCCCTACCCTAGAAGTTTAGTAGTGCATTTTAATCGCCATTTCATGCGCTTTGAGATGCCGCTTAGCCCAATACGCTATCTGAAATAGGAGCGACGTAAATTGAACAAATGTGATAGAATTACGCTGAATTCTTATATTAACCGTAATATAAAATGATCTAATCGGGTCTCTGATTGCCCTATCATAGAAGTATAATAGTGCATTTTACTCGCCTTTCCACGCGCTTTAAGATGCCGCCTAGCCCAGTACGCTATCTGAAATAGGAGCGACGTAAATTGAACAAATGTGATAGAATTTCCCTGAAATCTTATATTAAACAAAATATAAAATGATCCAATCGGGTCTCTGATTGCCCTAGCATAGAAGTTTAATAGTGCATTTTACTCGCCATTCCGCGCGCTTTAGGATGCCGCCTAGCCCAGTACGCTATCTGAAATAGGAGCGACGTAAATTGAACAAATGTGATAGAATTTTGCTGAATTCTTAAATTAACCATAATATAAAATGATCTAATCGGGTCTCTGTTTGCCCTACCCTAGAAGTTTAATAGTGCATTTCACTCGTCACTTCATGCGCTTTGAGATGCCGCTAAGCACAATAAGCTATCTGTAATAGGAGCGACGTAAATTGAGCAAATGTGATAGAATGTCCCTGAAATCTTATATTAAACAAAATGTAAAATGATCTAATCGGGTCTCTGATTGCCCTATCATGGAAGATTAGTAGTGCATTTTACTCACCCTTCCACGCGCTTTAAGACGCCGCCTAGCCCTGTACGCTATCTGAAATAGAAGCAACGTAAGTTGAACAAATGTGATAGAATTACGCTGAATTCTTATATTAACCGTAATATAAAATGATCTAATCGGGTATCTGTTTGCCTTACCCTAGAAGTTTAATAGTGCATTTTAATCGCCATTTCATGGGCTTTGAGATGCCGCTAAGCCCAATAAGCTATCTGAAATAGGAGCGACGTAAATTGAACAAATGTGACAGAATTTCCCTGAAATCTTATATAAAACAAAATATAAAATGATCTAATCGGGTCTCGGATTGCCCTATCATGGAAGATTAGTAGTGCATTTTACTCACCCTTCCACGTGCTTTAAGATGCCGCCTAGCCCTGTACGCTATCTAAAATAGGAGCGACGAAAGTTGAGCAAATGTGATAGAATTACGCTGCATTCTTATATTAACCCTAATATAAAATGATCTAATCGGGTCTCTGTTTGCCCTACCCTAGAAGTTTAGTAGTGCATTTTACTCGCCATTCCACGCGCTTTAAGATGCCGCTTAGCCCAATACGCTATCTGAAATAGGAGCGACGTAAATGGAACAAATGTGATAGAATTTCCCTGAATTCTTATATTAACCTTAATGTAAAATGATCTTATCGGGTCTCTGTTCGCCCTACCATAGAAGTCTAATAGTGCATTTCACTCGTCATTTCATGCGCTTTGAGATTCCGCTTAGCCCAATACGCTATCTGAAATAGGAGCGACGTAAATTGAACAAATGTGATAGAATTTCACTGAATTCTCATATTAACCAAAATATAAAATGATCGAATCAGGTCTCTGATTGCCCTATCATAGAAGTTTAATAGTGCATTGTACTCGCCATTCCACGCGCTTTAAGATGCCGCCTAGCCCAGTACGCTATCTGAAATAGGAGCGACGTAAATTGAACAAATGTGATAGAATTTGGCTGAATTCTTATATTAACCAAAATATAAAATGATCTAATCGGGTCTCTGATTGCCCTATCATAGAAGTTTTATAGTTCATTTTACTCGCCATTCCACCCGCTTTAACACGCCGCCTAGCCTAGTACGCCATCTGGCATAGGAACGGCGTAAATTGAACAAATGTTATAGAATTTTGCTGAATTCTTAAATTAACCATAATATAAAATGATCTAATCGGGTCTCTGTTTGCCCTACCCTCGAAGTTTAATAGTGCATTTTACTCGCCATTTTATGCGCTTTGAGATGCCGCCTAGCCCAGTACGCTATCTGAAAGAGGAGCGACGTAAATTGAACAAATGTGATAGAATTTCGCTGAATTCTTATATTAACCGTAATATAAAATGATCTATTCGGGTGTCTGTTCGCCCTACCCCAGAAGTTTAATAGAGCATTTCACTCGTCAATCCATGCGCTTTGAGATGCCGCTCAGCCCAATACGCTATCTGAAATAGGAGCTACGTAAGTTGAATAAATGTGACAGAATTACGCTAAATTCTTATATTAACCTTAATGTAAAATGATCTAATCTGGTCTCTGTTCGCCCTACCCTAGAAGTTTAATAGTGCATTTCACTCGTCATTTCATGCGCTTTCAGATGCCACTTAGCCCAATACGCTATCTGAAATAGGAGCGACGTAAATTGAACAAATGTGATAGAATTTCGCTGAATTCTTATATTAACCATAATATAAAATGATCTAATCGGGTCTCTGATTGCCCTATCATAGAAGTTTAATAGTGCATTTTATTCGCCATTCTACGCGCTTTAAGATGCCGCCTAGCCCAGTACGCTATCTGAAATAGGAGCTACGTAAGTTCAACAAATGTGACAGAATTACGCTGAATTCTTATATTAACCTTAATGTAAAATGATCTAATCTGGTCTCTGTTCGCCCTACCCTAGAAGTTTAATAGTGCATTTCACTCGTCATTTCATGCGCTTTGAGATGCCGCTTAGCCCAATAAGCTATCTGAAATAGGAGCGACGTAAATTGAACAAATGTGAGAGAATTTCGCTGAATTCTTATATTAACCAAAATACAAAATGATCTAATCGGGTCTCTGATTGCCCTATCATAGAAGTTTAATAGTGCATTTTATTCGCCATTCTACGCGCTTTAAGATGCCGCCTAGCCCAGTACGCTATCTGAAATAGGAGCTACGTAAGTTCAACAAATGTGACAGAATTACGCTGAATTCTTATATTAACCTTAATGTAAAATGATCTAATCTGGTCTCTGTTCGCCCTACCCTAGAAGTTTAATAGTGCATTTCACTCGTCATTTCATGCGCTTTGAGATGCCGCTTAGCCCAATAAGCTATCTGAAATAGGAGCGACGTAAATTGAACAAATGTGAGAGAATTTCGCTGAATTCTTATATTAACCAAAATATAAAATGATCTAATCGGGTCTCTGATTGCCCTATCATAGAAGTTTAATAGTGCATTTTACTCGCCATTCCACGCCCTTTAAGATGCCGCCTAGCCCAGTACGCTATCTGAAAGAGGAGCGACGTAAGTTGAACAAATATGATAGAATTACGCTAAATTCTTATATTAACCGTAATATAAAATGATCTAATCGGGTCTCTGTTTGCCTTATCCTAGAAGTGTAATAGTGCATGTTACTCGCCATTTCATGCGCATTGAGATGCCGATTAGCCCAATACGCTATCTGAAATAGGAGCGACGTAAATTGAACAAATGTGATAGAATTTCGCTGAGTACTTATATTAACCGTAATATAAAATGATCTATTCGGGTTTCTGTTCGCCCTACCCCAGAAGTTTAGTAGAGCATTTCACTCGTCAATCCATGCGCTTTGAGATGCCGCTTAGCCCAATACGCTATCTGAAATAGGAGCTACGTAAGTTGAACAAATGTGTCAGAGTTACGCTGAATTCATATATTAACCGCAATATAAAATGATCTAATCGGGTCTCTGTTTGCCTTATCCTAGAAGTTTAATAGTGCATTTTACTCGCCATTTCATGCGCTTTGAGATGCCGCTTAGCCCAATACGCTATCTGAAATAGGAGTTACGTAAGTTGAACACATGTGACAGAATTACGCTGAATTCTTATATTTACCGTAATATAAAATGATCTAATCGGTTCTCTGATTGCCCTACCATAGAAGTTTAATGGTGCATTTACTCGCCATTCCACGCGCTTTAAGTTGCCGCCTAGCCCAGTACGCTATCTGAAATAGAAGCTACGTAAGTTGAACAAATGTGACAGAATTACGCTGAATTCTTATATTTACCGTAATATAAAATGATCTAATCGGGTCTCTGTTTGCCTTTACCCTAGAAGTTTAATAGTGCATTTCACTCGTCATTTCATGCGCTTTGAGATGCCGCTTAGCCCAATAAGCTATCTGAAATAGGAGCGACGTAAATTGAACAAATGTGATCGAATTTCGCTGAATTCTTGTATTAACCAAAATATAAAATGATCTAATCGGGTCTCTGTTTGCCCTACCCTAGAAGTTTAATAGTGCATTTTACTCGCCATTTCTCGCGCTTTGAGATGCCGCTTAGCCCAATACGCTATCTGAAATATCAGCGACGTAAATTGAACAAATCTGAGAGAATTTCGCTGAATTCTTAAATTAACCATAATATAAAATGATCTTATCGGGTCTCTGTTTGCACTACCCAAGAAGTTTAATAGTGCATTTTACTCGACATTTCTTGCGCTTTGAGATGCCGCTTAGCCCAATACGCTATCTGAAATATCAGCGACGTAAATTGAACAAATGTGAGAGAATTTCGCTGAATTCTTATATTAACCAAAATATAAAATGATCCAATCGGGTCTCTGATTGCCCTATCATAGAAGTTTAGTAGTGCATTTTACTCGCCCTTCCACGCGCTTTGAGATACCGCCTAGCCCAGTACGCTATCTGAAATAGGAGCGACGTAAGTTGAACAAATGTGATAGAATTACGCTGAATTCTTATATTAACCGTAATATAAAATGATCTAATCGGGTCTCTGTTTGCCCTACCCTAGGAAGTTTAACAGTGCATTTTACTCGTCATTTCATGCGCTTTGAGATGCCGCATAGCCCAATACGCTATCTGAAATAGGAACGACATAAATTGAACAAACGTGATAGAATTTTTCTGAATTCTTAAATTAACCATAATATAAAATGATCTAATCGGGTCTCCGTTTGCCCTACCCTTGAAGTTTAATAGTGCATTTTACTCGCCATTCCACGCGCTTTAAGATGCCGCCTAGCCCAGTACGCTATCTGAAATAGGAGCGACGTAAATGGAACAAATGTGATAGAATTTCGCTGAATTCTTAAATTAACCATAATATAAAATGATCTAATGGGGTCTCTATTTGCCCTACCCTTGAAGTTTAATAGTGTACTGTACTCGTCATTTCATGCGCTTTAAGATGCCGCTTAGCCCAATACGCTATCTGAAATAGGAGCGATGTAAATTGATCAAATGTGATAGAATTTCGCTGAATTCTTTTATTAACCATAACGTAAAATGATCTAATCGGGTCTCCGTTCGCCCTAGCGTAGAAGCTTAATTGTGCATTTTATTCGTCATTTCATGCGCTTTGAGATGCCGCTTAGCCCAATACGCTATCTGAATTAGGAGCGACGTAAATTGAACCAATGTGATAGAATTTCGCTGAATTCTTATATTAACCAAAATATAAAATGATCTAATCGGGTCTCTGTTTGCCCTACCCTAGAAGTTTAATAGTGCATTTTACTCGCCATTTCTCGCGCTTTGAGATGCCGCTTAGCCCAATACGCTGTCTGAAATATCAGCGACGTAAATTGAACAAATCTGAGAGAATTTCGCTGAATTCTTAAATTAACCATAATATAAAATGTACTTATCGGGTCTCTGTTTGCACTACCCTAGAAGTTTAATAGTGCATTTTACTCGACATTTCTTGCGCTTTGAGATGCCGCTTAGTCCAATACGCTATCTGAAATATCAGCGACGTAAATTGAACAAATGTGAGAGAATTTCGCTGAATTCTTATATTAACCAAAATATAAAATGATCTAATCGGGTCTCTGATTGCCCTATCATAGAAGTTTAGTAGTGCATTTTACTCGCCCTTCCACGCGCTTTGAGATACCGCCTAGCCCAGTACGCTATCTGAAATAGGAGCGACGTAAGTTGAACAAATGTGATAGAATTACGCTGAATTCTTATATTAACCGTAATATAAAATGATCTAATCGGGTCTCCGTTTGCCCTACCCTTGAAGTTTAATAGTGCATTTTACTCGCCATTCCAGGCGCTTTAAGATGCCGCCTAGCCCAGTACGCTATCTGAAATAGGAGCGACGAAACTTGAACAAATGGGATAGAATTACGCTGAATTCTTGTATTAACCCATAACATAAAATGATCTAATCGGGTCTCTGTTTGCCTTATCCTAGAAGTTTAATAGTGCATTATACTCGCCATTTCATGCGCTATTAGATGCCGCTTAGCCCAGGACGCTATCTGAAATAGGAACGACGTAAATTGAACAAATGTGATAGAATTTTGCTGAATCTTAAATTAACCATAGTATAAAATGATCTAATCGGGTCTCTGTTTGCCCTACCCTAGAAGTTTAATAGTGCATTTCACTCGTCATTTCATGCGCTTTGAGATGCCGCTAAGCCCAATAAGCTGTCTGTAATAGGAGCGACGTAAATTGAACAAATGTGATAGCATTACGCTGAATTCTTATATTAACCAAAATATTAAATGATCTAATCGGGTCTCTGATTGCCCTATCATAGAAGTTTAATAGTGCATTTTACTCGCCTTTCCACGCGCTTTAAGACGCCGCCCTAGCCCAGTACGCTATCTGAAATAGGAGCGACGTAAATTGAACAAATGTGATAGAATTCCTTATATTAAACAAAATATAAAATGATCTAATCGGGTCTCTGATTGCCCTATCATAGAAGTTTAATAGTGCATTTTACTCGCCATTCCACGCGCTTTAAGATGCCGCCTAGCCCAGTACGCTATCTGAAATAGGAGCGACGTAACTTGAACAAATGTGATAGCATTACGCTGAATTCTTATATTAACCAAAATATTAAATGAACTAATCGGGTATCTGATTGCCCTATCATAGAAGTTTAATAGTGCATTTTACTCGCCTTTCCACGCGCTTTAAGACGCCGCCTAGCCCAGTACGCTATCTGAAATAGGAGCGACGTAAATTGAACAAATGTGATAGAATGTCCCTGAAATCTTATATTAAACAAAATATAAAATGATCTAATCGGGTCTCTGATTGCCCTACCCTAGAAGTTTAGTAGTGCATTTTACTCGCCCTTCCACGCGCTTTAAGATGCCGCCTAGCCCAGTACGCTATCTGAAAGAGGAGCGACGTAAATTGAACAAATGTGATAGAATTTCGCTGAATTCTTATATTAACCGTAATATAAAATGATCTATTCGGGTGTCTGTTCGCCCTACCCCAGAACTTTAATAGAGCATTTCACTCGTCAATCCATGCGCTTTGAGATGCCGCTCAGCCCAATACGCTATCTGAAATAGGAGCTACGTAAGTTGAACAAATGTGACAGAATTACGCTGAATTCTTATATTAACCATAATATAAAATGATCTAATCGGATCTCTGTTTGCCTTATCCTAGAAGTTTAGTAGTGCATTTTACTCGCCATTTCATGAGCTTTGAGATGCCGCATAGCCCAATACGCTATCTGAAATAGGAGCGACGTAAATTGAACAAATGTGATAGAATTTCGCTGAATTCTAATATTAACCAAAATATGAAATGATCTAATCGGGTCTCTGATTGCCCTATCATAGAAGTTTGATAGTGTATTTTACTCGATATTCCACGCGCTTTAAGTTGCCGCCTAGCCCAGTACGCTATCTGAAATAGGAGCTACGTAAGTTGAACAAATGTGACAGATTTACGCTGAATTCTTATATTAACCGTAATATAAAATGATCTAATCGGGTCTCTGTTTGCCTTATCCTAGAAGCTTAGTAGTGCATTTTACTCGCCATTTCATGCGCTTTGAGATGCCGCTTAGCCCAATACGCTATCTGAAATAGGAGCGACGTAAATTGAACAAATGTGATAGAATTTCGCTGAATTCTAATATTAACCAAAATATGAAATGATCTAATCGTGTCTCTGTTTGCCCTACCCTAGAAGTTTAATAGTGCATTTTACTCGCCATGTCTTGCGCTTTGAGATGCAGCTTACCCCAATACGCTATCTGAAATAGGAGCGACGTAAATTGAACAAATGTGATAGAATTTCGCTGAATTCTTATATTAACCAAAACATAAAATGATCTAATCGGGTCTCTGATTGCCCTATCATAGAAGTATAATAGTGCATTTTACTCGCCATTCCACGCGCTTTAAGATGCCGCCTAGCCCAGGGCGCTATCTGAAATAGGAGCTACGTAAGTTGAACAAATGTGACAGAGTCACGCTGAATTCTTATATTAACCGCAATATAAAATGATCTAATCGGGTCTCTGTTTGCCTTATCCTAGAAGTTTAATAGTGCATTTTACTCGCCATTTCATGCGCTTTGAGATGCCGCTTAGCCCAGTACGCTATCTGAAATAGGAGCGACGTAAATTGAACAAATGTGATAGAATTTCGCTGAATTCTTATATTAACCAAAATATAAAATGATCTAATCGGGTCTCTGATAGCCCTATCATAGAAGTTTAATAGTGCATTTTACTCGCCATTCCACGCGCTTTAAGATGCCGTCTAGCCCAGCACGCTATCTGAAAGAGGAGCGACGTAAGTTGAACAAATGTGATAGAATTACGCTGAATTCTTATATTAACCGTAATATAAAATGATCTAATCGGGTCTCTGTTTGCCTTATCCTAGAAGTGTAATAGTGCATGTTACTCGCCATTTCATGCGCATTAAGATGCCGCTTAGCCCAATACGCTATCTGAAATAGGAGCGACGTAAATTGAACAAATGTGATAGAATTTCGCTGAATTCTTATATTAACCGTAATATAAAATGATCTATTCGGGTTTCTGTTCGCCCTACCCTAGAAGTTTAATAGTGCATTTCACTCGTCATTTCATGCGCTTTGAGATGCCGCTAAGCCCAATAAGCTGTCTTTAATAGGAGCGACGTAAATTGAACAAATGTGATAGCATTACGCTGAATTCTTATATTAACCGTAATATAAAATGATCTAATCGGGTATCTGTTTGCCTTACCCAAGAAGTTTAATAGTGCATTTTAATCGCCATTTCATGGGCTTTGAGATGCCGATTAGCCCAGTACGCTATCTGAAATAGGAGCGACGTAAATTGAACAAATGTGATTGAATGTCCCTGAAATCTTATATTAAACAAAATGTAAAATGATCTAATCGGGTCTCTGATTGCCCTATCATAGAAGTTTAAGAGTGCATTTTACTCGCCATTTCATGCGCTTTGAGATGCCACTTAGCCCAATACGCTATCTGCAATAGGAGCGACGTAAGTTGAACAAATGTGATAGAATTTCGCTGAATTCTTTTATTAACCATAATGTAAAGTGATCTAATCCGGTCTCTGTTCGCCCTAGCCTAGAAGTTGAATAGCTCATTTTATTCGCCATTTCATGCGCTTTGAGATGCCGCTTAGCCCAATACGCTATCTGAAATTCGAGCGACGTAAGTTGAACAAATGTGATAGAATTTCGCTGAATTCTTTTATTAACCATAATGTAAAATGATATTATCGGGTCTCTGTTTGCCCTACCCTAGAAGTTTAGTAGTGCATTTTAATCGCCATTTCATGGGCTTTGAGATGCCGCTTAGCCCAATACGCTATCTGAAATAGGAGCGACGTAAATTGAACAAATGTGATAGAATTACGCTGAATTCTTATATTAACCGTAATATAAAATGATCTAATCGGGTCTGTGATTGCCCTATCATAGAAGTTTAATAGTGCATTTTACTCGCCTTTCCACGCGCTTTAAGATGCCGCCTAGCCCAGTACGCTATCTGAAATAGGAGCGACGTAAATTGAACAAATGTGATAGAATTTCCCTGAAATCTTATATTAAACAAAATATAAAATGATCTAATCGGGTCTCTGATTGCCCTAGCATAGAAGTTTAATAGTGCATTTTACTCGCCATTCCGCGCTCTTTAGGATGCCGCCTAGCCCGGTACGCTATCTGAAATAGGAGCGACGTAAATAGAACAAATGTGATAGAATTTTGCTGAATTCTTAAATTAACCATAATATAAAATGATCTAATCGGGTCTCTGTTTGCCCTACCCTAGAAGTTTAATAGTGCATTTCACTCGTCACTTCATGCGCTTTGAGATGCCGCTAAGCACAATAATCTATCTGTAATAGGAGCGACGTAAATTGAGCAAATGTGATAGAATTTCGCTGAATTCTTTTATTAACCAAAATGTAAAATGATCTAATCGGGTCTCTGTTCGCCCTCGCCTAGAAGTGTAATAGTTCATTTTATTCGCCATTTCATGCGCTTTGAGATGCCGCTTAGCCCAATACGCTATCTGAAATAGCAGCGACGTAAATTAAACAAATGTGATAGAATGTCCCTGAAATCTTATATTAAACAAAATGTAAAATGATCTAATCGGGTGTCTGATTGCCCTATCATGGAAGATTAGTAGTGCATTTTACTCACCCTTCCACGCGCTTTAAGATGCCGCCTAGCCCTGTACGCTATCTGAAATAGGAGCGACGTAAATTGAACAAATGTGATAGAATTTCGGTGAATTCTTAAATTAACCATAATATAAAATGATCTAATCGGGTCTCTGCATGCCCTACCCTAGAAGTTTAATAGTGCATTTTACTCGCCATTTCATGCGCTTTCAGATGCCGCTAAGCCCAATAAGCTATCTGAAATAGGAGCGACGAAAATTGAACAAATGTGACAGAATTTCCCTGAAATCTTATATAAAACAAAATATAAAATGATCTAATCGGGTCTCTGATTGCCCTATCATGGAAGATTAGTAGTGCATTTTACTCACCCTTCCACGTGCTTTAAGATGCCGCCTAGCCCTGTACGCTATCTCAAATAGGAGCGACGAAAGTTGAGCAAATGTGATAGAATTACGCTGCATTCTTATATTAACCGTAATATAAAATGATCTAATCGGGTCTCTGTTTGCCCTACCCTAGAAGTTTAGTAGTGCATTTTACTCGCCATTCCACGCGCTTTAAGATGCCGCTTAGCCCAATACGCTATCTGAAATAGGAGCGACGTAAATGGAACAAATGTGATAGAATTTCCCTGAATTCTTATATTAACCTTAATGTAAAATGATCTTATCGGGTCTCTGTTCGCCCTACCATAGAAGTCTAATAGTGCATTTCAGTCGTCATTTCATGCGCTTTGAGATGCCGCTTAGCTCAATACGCTATCTGAAATAGGAGCGACGTAAATTGTACAAATGTGATAGAATTTCGCTGAAATCTTTTATTAAGCATAATGTAAAATGATTTAATCAGCTCTCTGTTCGCCCTAGCCTAGAAGTCTAATAGTGCATTCCACTCGTCATTTCATGCGCTTTAAGATGCCGCCTAGCCCAGTACGCTATCTGAAATAGGAGCGACGTAAATTGAACAAATGTGATAGAATTTTGCTGAATTCTTAAATTAACCATAATATATAATGATCTAATCGGGTCTCTGTTTGCCCTACCCTAGAAGTTTAGTAGTGCATTTTACTCGCCCTTCCACGCGCTTTAAGATGCCGCCTAGCCCAGTACGCTATCTGAAAGAGGAGCGACGTAAATTGAACAAATGTGATAGAATTTCGCTGAATTCTTATATTAACCGTAATATAAAATGATCTATTCGGGTGTCTGTTCGCCCTACCCCAGACGTTTAATAGAGCATTTCACTCGTCAATCCATGCGCTTTGAGATGCCGCTCAGCCCAATACGCTGTCTGAAATAGGAGCTACGTAAGTTGAACAAATGTGACAGAATTACGCTGAATTCTTATATTAACCGTAATATAAAATGATCTAATCGGATCTCTGTTTGCCTTATCCTAGAAGTTTAGTAGTGCATTTTACTCGCCATTTCATGCGCTTTGAGATGCCGCTTAGCCCAATACGCTATCTGAAATAGGAGCGACGTAAATTGAACAAATGTGATAGAATTTCGCTGAATTCTAATATTAACCAAAATATGAAATGATCTAATCGGGTCTCTGATTGCCCTATCATAGAAGTTTGATAGTGTATTTTACTCGATATTCCACGAGCTTTAAGTTGCCGCCTAGCCCAGTACGCTATCTGAAATAGGAGCTACGTAAGTTGAACAAATGTGACAGAATTACGCTGAATTCTTATATTAACCGTAATATAAAATGATCTAATCGGGTCTCTGTTTGCCTTATCCTAGAAGCTTAGTAGTGCATTTTACTCGCCATTTCATGCGCTTTGAGATGCCGCTTAGCTCAATACGCTATCTGAAATAGGAGCGACGTAAATTGAACAAATGTGATAGAATTTCGCTGAATTCTAATATTAACCAAAATATGAAATGATCTAATCGTGTCTCTGTTTGCCCTACCCTAGAAGTTTAATAGTGCATTTTACTCGCCATGTCTTGCGCTTTGAGATGCAGCTTACCCCAATACGCTATCTGAAATAGGAGCGACGTAAATTGAACAAATGTGACAGAGTTACGCTGAATTCTTATATTAACCGCAATATAAAATGATCTAATCGGGTCTCTGTTTGCCTTATCATAGAAGTTTCAGAGTGCATTTTACTCGCCATTTCTTGCGCTTTGAGATGCCGCATAGCCCAATACGCTATCTGAAATATCAGCGACGTAAGTTGAACAAATGTGATAGAATTTCGCTGAATTCTTTTATTAAACAAAATGTAAAATGATCTAATCGGGTCTCTGTTCGCCCTCGCCTAGAAGTTTAATAGTTCATTTTATTCGCCATTTCATGCGCTTTGAGATGCCGCTTAGCCCAATACGCTATCTGAAATAGCAGCGACGTAAATTAAACAAATGTGATAGAATGTCCCTGAAATCTTATATTAAACAAAATGTTAAATGATCTAATCGGGTCTCTGATTGCCCTATCATGGAAGATTAGTAGTGCATTTTACTCACCCTTCCACGCGCTTTAAGATGCCGCCTAGCCCTGTGCGCTATCTGAAATAGGAGCGACGTAAATTGAACAAATGTGATAGAATTTCCCTGAATTCTTATATTAACCTTAATGTAAAATGATCTTATCGGGTCTCTGTTCGCCCTACCATAGAAGTCTAATAGTGCATTTCACTCGTCATTTCATGCGCTTTGAGATGCCGCTTAGCCCATTACGCTATCTGAAATAGGAGCGACGTAAATTAAAAAAAAGTGATGCAATTTCGCTGAATTCTTATATTAACCAAAATATAAAATGATCTAATCAGGTCTCTGATTGCCCTATCATAGAAGTTCAATAGTGCATTTTACTCGCCATTTCATGCGCTTTGAGATTCCGCTTAGCCCAATACGCTATCTGAAATAGGAGCGACGTAAATTGAACAAATGTGATAGAATTTGGCTGAATTCTTATATTAACCAAAATATAAAATGATCTAATCGGGTCTCTGATTGCCCTATCATAGAAGTTTTATAGTTCATTTTACTCGCCATTCCACACGCTTTAACACGCCGCCTAGCCTAGTACGCCATCTGGCATAGGAACGGCGTAAATTGAACAAATGTTATAGAATTTTGCTGAATTCTTAAATTAACCATAATATAAAATGATCTAATCGGGTCTCTGTTTGCCCTACCCTTGACGTTTAATAGTGCATTTTACTCGCCATTTTATGCGCTTTGAGATGCCGCTTAGCCCAATACGCTATCTGACATAGGTGCGACGTAAATTGAACAAATGTGATAGAATTTCGCTGAATTCTTATATTAACCAAAATATAAAATGATCTAATCGGGTCTCTGATTGCCCTATCATAGAAGTTTGATAGTGCATTCTACTCGCCATGCCACGCGCTTTAAGATGCCGCCTAGCCCAGTACGCTATCTGAAAGAGGAGCGACGTAAGTTGAACAAATGTGATAGAATTACGCTGAATTCTTATATTAACCGTAATATAAAATGATCTAATCGGGTATCTGTTTGCCTTACCCTAGTAGTTTAATAGTGCATTTTAATCGCCATTTCATGGGCTTTGAGATGCCGCTTAGCCCAATACGCTATCTGAAATAGGAGCGACGTAAATTGAACAAATGTGACAGAATTTCGGTGAATTCTTAAATTAACCATAATATAAAATGGTCTAATCGGGTCTCTGTTTGCCCTACCCTAGAAGTTTAATAGTGCATTTTACTCGCCATTTCATGCGCTTTCAGATGCCGCTAAGCCCAATAAGCTATCTGAAATAGGAGCGACGTAAATTGAACAAATGTGACAGAATTTCCCTGAAATCTTATATTAAACAAAATATAAAATGATCTAGTCGGGTCTCTGATTGCCCTATCATAGAAATTTAATAGTGCCTTTTACTCGCCTTTCCACGCGCTTTAAGAAGCCGCCTAGCCCAGTACGCTATCTGAAATAGGAACGACGTAAATTGAACAAATGTGATAGAATTTTGTTGACTTCTTAAATTAATCATAATATAAAATGATCTAATCGGGTCTCTGTTTGCCGTGCCCTAGAAGTTTAATAGTGCATTTTACTCGCCATTTCATGTGCTTTCAGATGCCGCTTAGCCCAATACGCTATCTTTAATAGGAGCGACGTAAATTGAACAAATGTGATAGAATTTCGCTGAATTCTTATATTAACCAAAATATAAAATGACCTAAACGGGTCTCTGATTGCCCTATCATAGTAGTTTAGTAGTGCATTTTACTCGCCATTCCACGCGCTTTAAGATGACGCCTAGCCCAGTGCGCTATCTGAAATAGGAGCGACGTAAGTTGAACAAATGTGATAGAATTACGCTGAATTCTTATATTAACCGTAATATAAAATGATCTAATCGGGGCTCTGATTGCCCTATCATAGAAGTTTAATAGTGCATTTTACTCGCCTTTCCACGCGCTTTAAGATGCCGCCTAGCCCAGTACGCTATCTGAAATAGGAACGACGTAAATTGAACAAATGTGATAGAATTACGCTGAATTCTTATATTAACCGTAATATAAAATGATCTAATCGGGTCTCTGTTTGCCCTACCCTAGAAGTTTAATAGTGCATTTTACTCGTCATTTCATGCGCTTTGAGATGCCGCATAGCCCAATACGCTATCTGAAATAGGAACGACGTAAATTGAACAAATGTGATAGAATTTTTCTGAATTCTTAAATTAACCATAATATAAAATGATCTAATCGGGTCTCTGTTTGCCCTACCCTTGAAGTTTAATAGTGCATTTTACTCGCCATTTCATGCGCTTTGAGATGCCGCTACTCCCAATACGCTATCTGAAATAGGAGCGACGTAAATTGAACAAATCTGAAAGAATTTCGCTGAATTCTTATATTAACCAAAATATAAAATGATCTAATCGGGTCTCTGTTTGCCTTATCCTAGAAGTTTAATAGTGCATTTTACTCACCATTTCATGCGCATTGAGATGCCGCTTAGCCCAATACGCTATCTGAAATATCAGCGACGTAAATTGAACAAATGTGAGAGAATTTCGCTGAATTCTTATATTAACCAAAATATAAAATGATCTAATCGGGTCTCTGATTGCCCGATCATAGAAGTTTAGTAGTACATTTTACTCGCCCTTCCACGCGCTTTGAGATTCCGCCTAGCCCAGTACGCTATCTGACATAGGAGCGACGTAAATTGAACAAATGTGATAGAATTTCGCTGAATTCTTATATTAACCAAAATATAAAATGATCTAATCGGGTCTCTGATTGCCCTATCATAGAAGTTTAATAGTGAATTTTACTCGCCATTCCACGCGCTTTAAGATGCCGCATAGCCCAGTACGCTATCTGAAATAGGAACGACGTAAATTGAACAAATGTGATAGAATTTCGCTGAATTCTTAAATTAACTATAATATAAAATGATCTAATGGAGTCTCTGATTGCCCTACCCTAGAAGATTAATAGTGCATTTCACTCGCCATTTCATGCGCTTTGAGATGCCGCTTAACCCGATACGCTATCTGACATAGGAGCGACGTAAATTGAACAAATGTGATAGAATTTCGCTGAATACTTATATTAACCAAAATATAAAATGATCTAATCGGGTCTCTGATTGCCCTATCATAGAAGTTTAATAGTGCATTTTACTCGCCATTCCACGCGCTTTAAGTTGCCGCCTAGCCCAGTACGCTTTCTGAAATAGGAGCTACGTAAGTTGAACAAATGTGATAGAATTTTGCTGAATTCTTAAATTAACCATAATATAAAATGATATAATCGTGTCTCTGTTTGCCCTACCCAAGAACTTTAATAGTGCATTTCTCTCGTCATTTCATGCGCTTTGAGATGCCGCTTAGCCCAATACGCTATCTGAAATAGGAGCGACGTAAATTGAACAAATGTGATAGAATTTCCATGAAATCTTATATTAAACAAAATATAAAATGATCTAAACGGGACTCTGATTGCCCTATCATAGAAGTTTAGTAGTGCATTTTACTCGCCCTTCCACGCGCTTTAAGATGCCGCTTAGCCCAGTACACTATCTGAAATAGGAGCGACGTATGTTGAACAAATGTGATATAATTACTCTGACTTCTTATATTAACCGTAATATTAAATGATCTAATCGGGTCTCGGTTTGCCTTACCCTAGAAGTTTAATAGTGCGTTTTACTCGCCATTTCATGCGCTTTGAGATGCCGCTTAGCCCAATACGCTATCTGCAACATGAGCGACGTAAATTGAACAAATGTGATAGAATTTCGCTGAATTCTTAAATTAACCATAATATAAAATGATCTAATCGGGTCTCTGATTGCCCTATCATAGAAGTTTAGCAGTGCATTTTACTCGCCCTTCCACGCGCTTTGAGATACCGCCTTGCCCAGTACGCTATCTGAAATAGGAGCGACGTAAGTTGAACAAATGTGATAGAATTTCGCTGAATTCTTAAATTAACCATAATATAAAATGATCTAATGGGGTCTCTGATTGCCCTACCCTAGAAGATTAATAGTGCATTTCACTCGCCATTTCATGCGCTTTGAGATGCCGCTTAGCCCAATACGCTATCTGACATAGGAGCGACGTAAATTGAACAAATGTGATAGAATTTCGCTCAATTCTTATATTAACCAAAATATAAAATGATCTAATCGGGTCTCTGATTGCCCTATCATAGAAGTTTAAGAGTGCATTTTACTCGCCATTCCACGCGCTTTAAGTTGCCGCCTAGCCCAGTACGCTATCTGAAATAGGAGCTACGTAAGTTGAATAAATGTGACAGAATTACGCTGAATTCTTATATTAACCGTAATATAAAATGATCTAATCGGGTATCTGTTTGCCTTACCCTAGTAGTTTAATTGTGCATTTTAATCGCCATTTCATGGGCTTTGAGATGCCGCTTAGCCCAATACGCTATCTGAAATAGGAGCGACGTAAATTGAACAAATGTGACAGAATTTTGTTGACTTCTTAAATTAATCATAATATAAAATGATCTAATCGGGTCTCTGTTTGCCGTGCCCTAGAAGTTTAATAGTGCATTTTACTCGCCATTTCATGTGCTTTCAGATGCCGCTTAGCCCAATACGCTATCTTTAATAGGAGCGTCGTAAATTGAACAAATGTGATAGAATTTCGCTGAATTCTTATATTAACCAAAATATAAAATGACCTAAACGGGTCTCTGATTGCCCTATCATAGTAGTTTAGTAGTGCATTTTACTCGCCATTCCACGCGCTTTAAGATGCCGCCTAGCCCAGTACGCTACCTGAAATAGGAGCGACGTAAATTGAACAAATGTGATAGAATTTTGCTGACTTCTTAAATTAATCATAATATAAAATGATCTAATCGGGTCTCTGTTTGCCCTACCCTAGAAGTTTAATAGTGCATTTTACTCGCCATTTCATGCGCATTGAGATGCCGCTTAGCCCAATACGCTATCTGAAATAGGAGCGACGTAAATTGAACAAATGTGATAGAATTTCGCTGAATTCTTAAATTAACCATAATATAAAATGATCTTATCGGGTCTCTGTTTGCCCTACCCTAGAAGTTTAATAGTGCATTTTACTCGACATTTCTTGCACTTTGAGATGCCGCTTAGCCCAATACGCTATCTGAAATAGGAGCGACGTAATTTGAACAAATGTGATAGAATTACGCTGAATTCTTATATTAACCGTAATATAAAATGATCTAATCGGGTCTCTGTTTGCCCTACCCTAGAAGTTTAATAGTGCATTTTACTCGTCATTTCATGCGCTTTGAGATGCCGCATAGCCCAATACGCTATCTGAAATAGGAACGACGTAAATTGAACAAATGTGATAGAATTTTTCTGAATTCTTAAATTAACCATAATATAAAATGATCTAATCGGGGCTCTGTTTGCCCTACCCTTGAAGTTTAATAGTGCATTTTACTCGCCATTTCATGCGCTTTGAGATGCCGCTACTCCCAATACGCTATCTGAAATAGGAGCGACGTAAATTGAACAAATCTGAAAGAATTTCGCTGAATTCTTATATTAACCAAAATATAAAATGATCTAATCGGGTCTCTGTTTGCCTTATCCTAGAAGTTTAATAGTGCATTTTACTCACCATTTCATGCGCATTGAGATGCCGCTTAGCCCAATACGCTATCTGAAATATCAGCGACGTAAATTGAACAAATGTGAGAGAATTTCGCTGAATTCTTATATTAACCAAAATATAAAATGATCTAATCGGGTCTCTGATCGCCCGATCATAGAAGTTTGGTAGTGCATTTTACTCGCCCTTCCACGCGCTTTGAGATTCCGCCTAGGGCAGTACGCTATCTGAAAGAGGAGCGACGTAAGTTGAACAAATGTGATAGAATTACGCTGAATTCATAAATTAACCATAATATAAAATGATCTTATCGGGTCTCTGTTTGCTCTACCCTTGAAGTTTAATAGTGCATTTTACTCGCCATTTCATGCGCTTTGAGATGCCGCTTAGCCCAATACGCTATCTGAAATAGGAGCGACGTAAATTGAACAAATGTGATAGAATTTCGCTGAATTCTTATATTAACCAAAATACAAAATGATCTAATCGGGTCTCTGATTGCCCTATCATAGAAGTTTAATAGTGCATTTTACTCGCCATTCTACGCGCTTTAAGATGCCGCCTAGCCCAGTACGCTACCTGAAATAGGAGCTACGTAAGTTGAACAAATGTGACAGAATTACGCTGAATTCTTATATTAACTTTAATGTAGAATGATCTAATCTGGTCTCTGTTCACCCTACCCTAGAAGTTTAATAGTGCATTTCACTCGTCATTTCATGCGCTTTGAGATGCCGCTTAGCCCAATACGCTATCTGAAATAGGAGCGACGTAAATTAAACAAATGTAATAGAATTTCGCTGAATTCTTGTATTAACCAAAATACAAAATGATCTAATCGGGTCTCTGATTGCCCTACCCTAGAAGTTTAATAGTGCATTTTACTCGCCATGTCTTGCGCTTTGAGATGCAGCTTACCCCAATACGCTATCTGAAATAGGAGCAACGTAAATTGAACAAATGTGATAGAATTTCGCTGAACTCTTATATTAACCAAAATATAAAATGATCTAATCGGGTCTCTGATTGCCCTATCATAGAAGTTTAATAGTGCATTTTACTCGCCATTCCACGCGCTTTAAGATGCCGCCTAGCCCAGTACGCTATATGAAATAGGAGCGACGTATGTTGAACAAATGTGATAGAATTTCCCTGAATTCTTATATTAACCTTAATGTAAAATGATCTAATCGGGTCTCTGTTTGCCCTACCCTAGAAGTTTAGTAGTGCATTCCACTCGTCATTTCATGCGCTTTGCGATGCCGCTTAGCCCAATAAGCTATCTGAAATAGGAGCGACGTAAATTGAACAAATGTGATAGAATTTCGCTGAATTCTTATATTAACCAAAATATAAAATGATCTAATCGGGTCTCTGTTTGCCTTATCCTAGAAGTTTAATAGTGCATTTTACTCACTATTTCATGCGCATTGAGATGCCGCTTAGCCCAATACGCTATCTGAAATATCAGCGACGTAAATTGAACAAATGTGAGAGAATTTCGCTGAATTCTTATATTAACCAAAATATAAAATGATCTAATCGGGTCTCTGATTGCCCGATCATAGAAGTTTAGTAGTACATTTTACTCGCCCTTCCACGCGCTTTGAGATTCCGCCTAGCCCAGTACGCTATCTGAAATAGGAGCGACGTAAGTTGAAAAAATGTGATAGAATTACGCTGAATTCTTATATTAACCGTAATATAAAATGATCTAATCGGGTCTCTGTTTGCCCTACCCTAGAAGTTTAATAGTGCATTTTACTCGCCATTCCACGCGCTTTAAGATGCCGCCTAGCCCAGTACGCTACCTGAAATAGGAGCGACGTAAATTGAACAAATGTGATAGAATTTTGCTGACTTCTTAAATTAATCATAATATAAAATGATCTAATCGGGTCTCTGTTTGCCCTACCCTAGAAGTTTAATAGTGCATTTTACTCGCCATTTCATGCGCATTGAGATGCCGCTTAGCCCAATACGCTATCTGAAATAGGAGCGACGTAAATTGAACAAATGTGATAGAATTTCGCTGAATTCTTAAATTAACCATAATATAAAATGATCTTATCGGGTCTCTGTTTGCCCTACCCTAGAAGTTTAATAGTGCATTTTACTCGACATTTCTTGCACTTTGAGATGCCGCTTAGCCCAATACGCTATCTGAAATAGGAGCGACGTAATTTGAACAAATGTGATAGAATTACGCTGAATTCTTATATTAACCGTAATATAAAATGATCTAATCGGGTCTCTGTTTGCCCTACCCTAGAAGTTTAATAGTGCATTTTACTCGTCATTTCATGCGCTTTGAGATGCCGCATAGCCCAATACGCTATCTGAAATAGGAACGACGTAAATTGAACAAATGTGATAGAATTTTTCTGAATTCTTAAATTAACCATAATATAAAATGATCTAATCGGGGCTCTGTTTGCCCTACCCTTGAAGTTTAATAGTGCATTTTACTCGCCATTTCATGCGCTTTGAGATGCCGCTACTCCCAATACGCTATCTGAAATAGGAGCGACGTAAATTGAACAAATCTGAAAGAATTTCGCTGAATTCTTATATTAACCAAAATATAAAATGATCTAATCGGGTCTCTGTTTGCCTTATCCTAGAAGTTTAATAGTGCATTTTACTCACCATTTCATGCGCATTGAGATGCCGCTTAGCCCAATACGCTATCTGAAATATCAGCGACGTAAATTGAACAAATGTGAGAGAATTTCGCTGAATTCTTATATTAACCAAAATATAAAATGATCTAATCGGGTCTCTGATCGCCCGATCATAGAAGTTTGGTAGTGCATTTTACTCGCCCTTCCACGCGCTTTGAGATTCCGCCTAGGGCAGTACGCTATCTGAAAGAGGAGCGACGTAAGTTGAACAAATGTGATAGAATTACGCTGAATTCATAAATTAACCATAATATAAAATGATCTTATCGGGTCTCTGTTTGCTCTACCCTTGAAGTTTAATAGTGCATTTTACTCGCCATTTCATGCGCTTTGAGATGCCGCTTAGCCCAATACGCTATCTGAAATAGGAGCGACGTAAATTGAACAAATGTGATAGAATTTCGCTGAATTCTTATATTAACCAAAATACAAAATGATCTAATCGGGTCTCTGATTGCCCTATCATAGAAGTTTAATAGTGCATTTTACTCGCCATTCTACGCGCTTTAAGATGCCGCCTAGCCCAGTACGCTACCTGAAATAGGAGCTACGTAAGTTGAACAAATGTGACAGAATTACGCTGAATTCTTATATTAACTTTAATGTAGAATGATCTAATCTGGTCTCTGTTCACCCTACCCTAGAAGTTTAATAGTGCATTTCACTCGTCATTTCATGCGCTTTGAGATGCCGCTTAGCCCAATACGCTATCTGAAATAGGAGCGACGTAAATTAAACAAATGTAATAGAATTTCGCTGAATTCTTGTATTAACCAAAATACAAAATGATCTAATCGGGTCTCTGATTGCCCTACCCTAGAAGTTTAATAGTGCATTTTACTCGCCATGTCTTGCGCTTTGAGATGCAGCTTACCCCAATACGCTATCTGAAATAGGAGCAACGTAAATTGAACAAATGTGATAGAATTTCGCTGAACTCTTATATTAACCAAAATATAAAATGATCTAATCGGGTCTCTGATTGCCCTATCATAGAAGTTTAATAGTGCATTTTACTCGCCATTCCACGCGCTTTAAGATGCCGCCTAGCCCAGTACGCTATATGAAATAGGAGCGACGTATGTTGAACAAATGTGATAGAATTTCCCTGAATTCTTATATTAACCTTAATGTAAAATGATCTAATCGGGTCTCTGTTTGCCCTACCCTAGAAGTTTAGTAGTGCATTCCACTCGTCATTTCATGCGCTTTGCGATGCCGCTTAGCCCAATAAGCTATCTGAAATAGGAGCGACGTAAATTGAACAAATGTGATAGAATTTCGCTGAATTCTTATATTAACCAAAATATAAAATGATCTAATCGGGTCTCTGTTTGCCTTATCCTAGAAGTTTAATAGTGCATTTTACTCACTATTTCATGCGCATTGAGATGCCGCTTAGCCCAATACGCTATCTGAAATATCAGCGACGTAAATTGAACAAATGTGAGAGAATTTCGCTGAATTCTTATATTAACCAAAATATAAAATGATCTAATCGGGTCTCTGATTGCCCGATCATAGAAGTTTAGTAGTACATTTTACTCGCCCTTCCACGCGCTTTGAGATTCCGCCTAGCCCAGTACGCTATCTGAAATAGGAGCGACGTAAGTTGAAAAAATGTGATAGAATTACGCTGAATTCTTATATTAACCGTAATATAAAATGATCTAATCGGGTCTCTGTTTGCCCTACCCTAGAAGTTTAATAGTGCATTTTACTCGTCATTTCATGCGCTTTGAGACGCCGCATAGCCCAATACGCTATCTGAAATAGGAACGACGTAAGTTGAACAAATGTGATAGAATTTTTCTGAATTCTTAAATTAACCATAATATAAAATGATCTAATCGGGTCTCTGTTTGCCCTACCCTTGAAGTTTAATAGTGCATTTTACTCGCCATTCCACGCGCTTTAAGATGCCGCCTAGCCCAGTACGCTATCTGAAAGAGGAGCGACGTAAGCTGAACAAATGTGATAGAATTACGCTGAATTCTTATATTAACCGTAATATAAAATGATCTAATCGGGTCTCTGTTTGCCTTATCCTGGAAGTTTAATAGTGCATGTTACTCGCCATTTCATGCGCATTGAGATGCCGCTTAGCCCAATACGCTATCTGAAATAGGAGCGACGTAAATTGAACAAATGTGATAGATTTTCGCTGAATTCTTAAATTAACCATAATATAAAATGATCTTATCGGGTCTCTGTTTGCCCTACCCTAGAAGTTTAATAGTGCATTTTACTCCACATTTCTTGCGCTTTGAGATGCCGCTTAGCCCAATACGCTATCTGAAATATCAGCGACGTAAATTGAACAAATGTGAGAGAATTTCGCTGAATTCTTATATTAACCAAAATATAAAATGATGTAATCGGGTCTCTGATTGCCCTATCATAGAAGTTTAGTAGTGCATTTTACTCGCCCTTCCACGCGCTTTCAGATGCCGCCTAGCCCACTACGCTATCTGAAATAGGAGCGACGTAAGTTGAACAAATGTGATAGAATTACGCTGAATTCTTATATTGACCATAATATAAAATGATCTAATCGGGTCTCTGTTTGCCCTACCCTTGAAGTTTAATAGTGCATTTTACTCGCCATTTCATGCGCTTTGAGATGCCGCTTAGCCCTATACGCTATCTGAAATAGGAGCGACGTAAATTGAACAAATGTGATAGAATTTCGCTGAATTTTTATATTAACCAAAATACAAAATGATCTAATCGGGTCTCTGATTGCCCTATCATAGAAGTTAAATAGTGCATTTTACTCGCCATTCTACGCGCTTTAAGATGCCGCCTAGCCCAGTACCCTATCTGAAATAGGAGCTACGTAAGTTGAACAAATGTGACAGAATTACGCTGAATTCTTATATTAACCTTAATGTAAAATGATCTAATCTGGTCTCTGTTCACCCTACCCTAGAAGTTTAATAGTGCATTTCACTCGTCATTTCATGCGCTTTGAGATGCCGCTTAGCCCAATACGCTATCTGAAATAGGAGCGACGTAAATTAAACAAATGTAATAGAATTTCGCTGAATTCTTATATTAACCAAAATACAAAATGATCTAATCGGGTCTCTGATTGCCCTACCCTAGAAGTTTAATAGTGCATTTTACTCGCCATGTCTTGCGCTTTGAGATGCAGCTTACCCCAATACGCTATCTGAAATAGGAGCGACGTAAATTGAACAAATGTGATAGAATTTCGCTGAACTCTTATATTAACCAAAATATAAAATGATCTAATCGGGTCTCTGATTGCGCTATCATAGAAGTTTAATAGTGAATTTTACTCGCCATTCCACGCGCTTTAAGATGCCGCTTAGCCCAATACGCTATCTGAAATAGGAGCGACGTAAGTTGAACAAATGTGATAGAATTTCGCTGAATTCTTAAATTAACCATAATATAAAATGATCTAATCGGGTCTCTGTTTGCCCTACCCTAGAAGTTTAACAGTGCATTTTACTCGTCATTTCATGCGCTTTGAGATGCCGCATAGCCCAATACGCTATCTGAAATAGGAACGACGTAAATTGAACAAATGTGATAGAATTTTTCTGAATTCTTAAATTAACCATAATATAAAATGATCTAATCGGGTCTCTGTTTGCCCTACCCTTGAAGTTTAATAGTGCATTTTACTCGCCATTCCACGCGCTTTAAGATGCCGCCTAGCACAGTACGCTATCTGAAATAGGAGAGACGTAAATGGAACAAATGTGTTAGAATTTCGCTGAATTATTGTATTAATCAAAATATAAAATAATCTAATCGGGTCTCTGATTTCCCTATCATAGAAGTTTAACAGTGCATTTGACTCGCCATTTCATGCGCTTTGAGATGCCGCTTAGCCGAATACGCTATCTGAAATAGGGGCGACGTAAATTGAACAAATGTGATAGAATTACTCTGAATTCTTATATTAACCGTAATATAAAATGATCTAATCGGGTCTCTGTTTGCCTTACCCTAGAAGTTTAATAGTGCATTTTACTCGCCATTTCATGCGCTTTGAGATGCCGCCTAGCCCAGTACGCTATCTGAAATAGGAACGACGTAAATTGAACAAATGTGATAGAATTTTGCTGACTTCTTAAATTAATCATAATATAAAATGATCTAATCGGGTCTCTGTTTGCCCTACCCTAGAAGTTTAATAGTGCATTTTACTCGCCATTCCACGCGCTTTAAGATGCCGCCTAGCACAGTACGCTATCTGAAATAGGAGAGACGTAAATGGAACAAATGTGTTAGAATTTCGCTGAATTATTGTATTAATCAAAATATAAAATAATCTAATCGGGTCTCTGATTTCCCTATCATAGAAGTTTAACAGTGCATTTTACTCGCCATGCCACGCGCTTTAAGATGCCGCATAGCCCAGTATGCTATCTGAAATAGGAACGACGTAAATTGAACAAATGTGATAGAATTTCGCTGAATTCTTAAATTAACCATAATATAAAATGATCTAATGGAGTCTCTGATTGCCCTACCCTAGAAGATTAATAGTGCATTTCACTCGCCATTTCATGCGCTTTGAGATGCCGCTTAACCCGATACGCTATCTGACATAGGAGCGACGTAAATTGAACAAATGTGATAGAATTTCGCTGAATTCTTATATTAACCAAAATATAAAATGGTCTAATCGGGTCTCTGATTGCCCTATCATAGAAGTTTAATAGTGAATTTTACTCGCCATTCCACGCGCTTTAAGATGCCGCATAGCCCAGTACGCTATCTGAAATAGGAACGACGTAAATTGAACAAATGTGATAGAATTTCGCTGAATTCTTAAATTAACCATAATATAAAATGATCTAATGGAGTCTCTGATTGCCCTACCCTAGAAGATTAATAGTGCATTTCACTCGCCATTTCATGCGCTTTGAGATGCCGCTTAACCCGATACGCTATCTGACATAGGAGCGACGTAAATTGAACAAATGTGATAGAATTTCGCTGAATTCTTATATTAACCAAAATATAAAATGATCTAATCGGGTCTCTGATTGCCCTATCATAGAAGTTTAATAGTGCATTTTACTCGCCATTCCACGCGCTTTAAGTTGCCGCCTAGCCCAGTACGCTATCTGAAACAGGAGATACGTAAGTTGAACAAATGTGATAGAATTTTGCTGAATTCTTAAATTAACCATAATATAAAATGATATAATCGGGTCTCTGTTTGCCCTACCCAAGAACTTTAATAGTGCATTTCTCTCGTCATTTCATGCGCTTTGAGATGCCGCTTAGCCCAATACGCTATCTGAAATAGGAGCGACGTAAATTGAACAAATGTGATAGAATTTCCATGAAATCTTATATTAAACAAAATATAAAATGATCTAAACGGGACTCTGATTGCCCTATCATAGAAGTTTAGTAGTGCATTTTACTCGCCCTTCCACGCGCTTTAAGATGCCGCTTAGCCCAGTACACTATCTGAAATAGGAGCGACGTATGTTGAACAAATGTGATATAATTACTCTGAATTCTTATATTAACCGTAATATTAAATGATCTAATCGGGTCTCGGTTTACCTTACCCTAGAAGTTTAATAGTGCGTTTTACTCGCCATTTCATGCGCTTTGAGATGCCGCTTAGCCCAATACGCTATCTGCAACATGAGCGACGTAAATTGAACAAATGTGATAGAATTTCGCTGAATTCTTAAATTAACCATAATATAAAATGATCTAATCGGGTCTCTGTTTGCCCTACCCTAGAAGTTTAATAGTGCATTTTACTCGACATGTCTTGCGCTTTGAGATGCCGCTTAGTGCAATACGCTGTCTGAAATATCAGCGACGTAAATTGAACAAATGTGAGAGAATTTCGCTGAATTCTTATATTAACCAAAATATAAAATGATCTAATCGGGTCTCTGATTGCCCTATCATAGAAGTTTAGCAGTGCATTTTACTCGCCCTTCCACGCGCTTTGAGATACCGCCTTGCCCAGTACGCTATCTGAAATAGGAGCGACGTAAGTTGAACAAATGTGATAGAATTTCGCTGAATTCTTAAATTAACCATAATATAAAATGATCTAATGGGGTCTCTGTTTGCCCTACCCTAGAAGTTTAACAGTGCATTTTACTCGTCATTTCATGCGCTTTGAGATGCCGCATAGCCCAATACGCTATCTGAAATAGGAACGACGTAAATTGAACAAATGTGATAGAATTTCGCTCAATTCTTATATTAACCAAAATATAAAATGATCTAATCGGGTCTCTGATTGCCCTATCATAGAAGTTTAAGAGTGCATTTTACTCGCCATTCCACGCGCTTTAAGTTGCCGCCTAGCCCAGTACGCTATCTGAAATAGGAGCTACGTAAGTTGAATAAATGTGACAGAATTACGCTGAATTCTTATATTAACCGTAATATAAAATGATCTAATCGGGTCTCTGTTTGCCCTACCCTAGAAGTTTAATAGTGCATTTTACTCGCCATTTCTTGCGCTTTGAGATGCCGCTTAGCCCAGTACCCTATCTGAAATAGGAGCGACGTAAATTGAACAAATGTGATAGAATTTTGCTGAATTCTTAAATTAACCATAATATAAAATGATCTAATCGGGTCTCTGTTTGTCCTACCCTAGAAGTTTAACAGTGCATTTCACTCGTCATTTCATGCGCCTTGCGATGCCGCTTAGCCCAATAAGCTATCTGAAATAGGAGCGACGTAAATTGAACAAATGTGATAGAATTTCGCTGAATTCTTATATTAACCAAAATATAAAATGATCTAATCGGGTCTCTGATTGCCCTATCATAGAAGTTTAAGAGTGCATTTTACTCGCCATTCCACGCGCTTTAAGTTGCCGCCTAGCCCAATACGCTATCTGAAATAGGAGCGACGCAAATTGAACAAATGTGATAGAATTTCGCTGAATTCTTATATTAACCATAATATAAAATGATGTAATCGGGTCTCTGTTCGCCCTACCCAAGAAGTTTAATAGTGCATTTCTCTCGTCATTTCATGCGCTTTGAGATGCCGCTTAGCCCAATAGCTATCTGAAATAGGAGCGACGTAAATTGAACAAATGTGATAGAATTTCCCTGAAATCTTATATTAACCGTAATATAAAATGATCTAATCGGGTCTCTGTTTGCATTACCCGAGAAGTTTAATAGTGCATTTTACTCGCCATTACACGCGCTTTAAGATGCCGCCTATCCGAGTACGCTTTCTGAAATAGGAGCGACGTAAGTTGAACAAATGTGATAGAATAACGCTGAATTCTTATATTAACCATAATATAAAATGGTCTAATCGGGTCTCCGTTTGCCTTATCCTAGAAGTTTAATAGTGCATTTTACTCGCCATTCCACGCGCTTTAAGATACCGCGTAGCCCAGTACGCTATCTGAAATAGGAGCGACGTAAATTGAACAAATGTGATAGAATTTTGCTGAATTCTTAAATTAACCATAATATAAAATGATGTAATCGGGTCTCTCTTCGCCCTACCCAAGAAGCTTAATAGAGCATTTCTCTCGGCATTTCATGCGCTTTGAGATGCCGCATAGCCCAATACGCTATCTGAAATAGGAGCGACGTAAATTGAACAAATGTGATAGAATTTCGCTGAATTCTTATATTAACCGTAATATAAAATGATCTAATCGGGTCTCTGTTTGCCTTACCCTAGAAGTTTAATAGTGCATTTTACACGCCATTTCATGCGCTTTGAGATGCCGCTTAGCCCAATATGCTATCTGATATAGGAGCGACGTAAATTGAACAAATGTGATAGAATTACGCTGAATCCTTATATTAACCAAAATATAAAATGATCTAATGGGGTCTCTGATTGCCCTATCATAGAAGATTAATAGTGCATTTTACTCGCCATTCCACGCGCTTTAAGATGCCGCCTAGCGCAGTACGCTATCTGAAATAGGAGCGACGTTAGTTGAACAAATGTGATAGAATTACGCTGAATTCTTATATTAACCGTAATATAAAATGATCTAATCGGGTCTCTGTTTGCATTACCCTAGAAGTTTAATAGTGCATTTTACTCGCCATTCCACGCGCTTTAGGATGCCGCCTATCAGAGTACGCTATCTGAAATAGGAGCGACGTAAGTTGAACAAATGTGATAGAATAACGCTGAATTCTTATATTAACCGTAATATAAAATGGTCTAATCGGGTCTCCGTTTGCCTTATCCTAGAAGTTTAATAGTGCATTGTACTCGTCATTTCATGCGCATTGAGATGCCGCTTAGCCCAATACGCTATCTGAAATAGGAGCGACGTAAATTAAACAAATGTGATAGAATTTCGCTTCATTCTTATATTAACCGTAATATAAAATCATCTCATCGGGTCTCTGCTTGCCCCACCCTAGAAGTTTAATAGTGCATTTTACTCGCCCTTTTGTGCGCTTTGAGATGCAGCTTAGCCCAATACGCTATCTGAAATAGGAGCGACGCAAATTGAACAAATGTGATAGAATTTCGCTGAATTCTTATATTAACCATAATATAAAATGATGTAATCGGGTCTCTGTTCGCCCTACCCAAGAAGTTTAATAGTGCATTTCTCTCGTCATTTCATGCGATTTGAGATGCCGCTTAGCCCAATAGCTATCTGAAATAGGAGCGACGTAAATTGAACAAATGTGATAGAATTTCCCTGAAATCTTATATTAACCGTAATATAAAATGATCTAATCGGGTCTCTGTTTGCATTACCCGAGAAGTTTAATAGTGCATTTTACTCGCCATTACACGCGCTTTAAGATGCCGCCTATCCGAGTACGCTTTCTGAAATAGGAGCGACGTAAGTTGAACAAATGTGATAGAATAACGCTGAATTCTTATATTAACCATAATATAAAATGGTCTAATCGGGTCTCCGTTTGCCTTATCCTAGAAGTTTAATAGTGCATTTTACTCGCCATTCCACGCGCTTTAAGATACCGCGTAGCCCAGTACGCTATCTGAAATAGGAGCGACGTAAATTGAACAAATGTGATAGAATTTTGCTGAATTCTTAAATTAACCATAATATAAAATGATGTAATCGGGTCTCTCTTCGCCCTACCCAAGAAGCTTAATAGTGCATTTCTCTCGGCATTTCATGCGCTTTGAGATGCCGCATAGCCCAATACGCTATCTGAAATAGGAGCGACGTAAATTGAACAAATGTGATAGAATTTCGCTGAATTCTTATATTAACCGTAATATAAAATGATCTAATCGGGTCTCTGTTTGCCTTACCCTAGAAGTTTAATAGTGCATTTTACACGCCATTTCATGCGCTTTGAGATGCCGCTTAGCCCAATATGCTATCTGATATAGGAGCGACGTAAATTGAACAAATGTGATAGAATTACGCTGAATCCTTATATTAACCAAAATATAAAATGATCTAATGGGGTCTCTGATTGCCCTATCATAGAAGATTAATAGTGCATTTTACTCGCCATTCCACGCGCTTTAAGATGCCGCCTAGCGCAGTACGCTATCTGAAATAGGAGCGACGTTAGTTGAACAAATGTGATAGAATTACGCTGAATTCTTATATTAACCGTAATATAAAATGATCTAATCGGGTCTCTGTTTGCATTACCCTAGAAGTTTAATAGTGCATTTTACTCGCCATTCCACGCGCTTTAGGATGCCGCCTATCAGAGTACGCTATCTGAAATAGGAGCGACGTAAGTTGAACAAATGTGATAGAATAACGCTGAATTCTTATATTAACCGTAATATAAAATGGTCTAATCGGGTCTCCGTTTGCCTTATCCTAGAAGTTTAATAGTGCATTGTACTCGTCCTTTCATGCGCATTGAGATGCCGCTTAGCCCAATACGCTATCTGAAATAGGAGCGACGTAAATTAAACAAATGTGATAGAATTTCGCTGAATTCTTATATTAACCGTAATATAAAATCATCTCATCGGGTCTCTGCTTGCCCCACCCTAGAAGTTTAATAGTGCATTTTACTCGCCCTTTCGTGCGCTTTGAGATGCAGCTTAGCCCAATACGCTATCTGAAATAGGAGCGACGCAAATTGAACAAATGTGATAGAATTTCGCTGAATTCTTATATTAACCATAATATAAAATGATGTAATCGGGTCTCTGTTCGCCCTACCCAAGAAGTTTAATAGTGCATTTCTCTCGTCATTTCATGCGATTTGAGATGCCGCTTAGCCCAATAGCTATCTGAAATAGGAGCGACGTAAATTGAACAAATGTGATAGAATTTCCCTGAATTCTT
>CAKAJE020001043.1:0-52756 GCA_916610135.2 Macropis europaea | reverse complement strand
ATTGCCCTATCATAGAAGTTTAATAGTGCATTTTACACGCCAATCCACGCGCTTTAAGATTCCGCCTAGCCCAGTACGCTATCTGAAATAGGAGCGACGTAAATTGAACAAATGTGATAGAATTTGGCTGAATTCTTAAATTAACCATAACATAAAATGATCTAATCGGGTCTCTGTTCGCCCTACCCTAGAAGTGTAATAGTGCATTTCACTCGCCATTTCATATGCTTTGAGATGCCGCTTAGCCCAATACGCTATCTGAAATAGGAGCGACGTAAATAGAACAATTGTGATAAAATTTCGCTGAATTCTTATATTAAGCAACATATAAAATGATCTAATCGGGTCTCTGATTGCCCTATCATAGAAGTTTAATAGTGCATTTTACTCGCCAATCCACGCGCTTTAAGATTCCGCCTAGCCCAGTACGCTATCTGAAATAGGAGCGACGTAAATTGAACAAATGTGATAGAATTTGGCTGAATTCTTAAATTAACCATAATATAAAATGATCTAATCGGGTCTCTGTTTGCCCTACCCTAGAAGTTTAATAGTGCATTTTACTCGCCATTTCATGCGCTTTGAGATGCCGCTTAGCCCAATACGCTATCTGCAATAGGAGCTACGTAAATTGAACAAATGTGATAGAATTTGGCTGAATTCGTAAATTAACCATAATATAAAATGATCCAATCGGGTCTCTGTTTGCCCTACCCTAGAAGTTTAATAGTGCATTTTACTCGCCATGTCATGCGCTTTGAGATGTCGCCTAGCCCAATACGCTTTCTGAAATAGGAGCGACGTAAATTGAACAAATGTGATAGAATTTCGCTGAATCCTTATATTAACCAAAATATAAAATGATCTAATCGGGTCTCTGTTTGCCCTACCCTAGAAGTTTAATAGTGCATTTTCCTCGCCATTCCACGCGCTTTAAGATGCCGCCTAGCCCAGTATGCTATCTGAAATAGGACCGACGTAAATTGAACAAATGTGATAGAATTTCGCTGAATTCTTATATTAACCAAAATATAAAATGATCTAATCGGGTCTCTGATTGCCCTATCATAGAATTTTAATAGTGCATTTTACTCGCCATTCCACCCGCTTTAAGATGCCGCCTAGCCCAGTACGCTATCTGAAATAGGAGCGACGTAAATTGAACAAATGTGATAGAATTTTTCTGAATTCTTAAATTAACCATAATATAAAATGATCTCATCGGGTCTCTGTTTGCCCTACCCTAGAAGTATAATAGTGCATTTTAGTCGCCATTTCATGCGCTTTGAGGTGCCGCATAGCCCAATACGCTGTCTGAAATAGGAGCGACGTAAATTGAACAAATGTGATAGAATTTCCGTGAATCCTTATATTAACCTTAATGTAAAATGATCTAATCGGGTCTCTGTTCACCCCACCCTAGAAGTTTAATAGTGCATTTCACTCGCCATTTCATGCGCTTTGAGATGCCGCTTAGCCCAATACGCTATCTGAAATAGGAGCGACGTAAATAGAACAATTGTGATAGAATTTCGCTGAATTCTCATATTAACCAAAATATAAAATGATCTAATCGGGTCTCTGATTGCTCTATCATAGAAGTTTAATAGTGCATTTTACTCGCCAATCCACGCGCTTTAAGATTCCGCCTAGCCCAGTACGCTATCTGAAATAGGAGCGACGCAAGTTGAACAAATGTGATAGAATTTGGCTGAATTCTTTAATTAACCATAATATAAAATGATCTAATCGGGTCTCTGTTTGCCCTACCCTAGAAGTTTAATAGTGCATTTTACTCGCCATTTCATGCGCTTTGAGATGGCGCTTAGCCCAATACGATATCTGAAATAGGAGCGACGTAAATTGAACGAATGTGATAGAATGTCGCTGAATCCTTATATTAACCAAAATATAAAATGATCTAATCGGGACTCTGATTGCCCTATCATAGAAGTTTAATAGTGCATTTTACTCGCCCTTCCACGCGCTTTAAGATGCCGCCTAGCCCAGTACGCTATCTGAAATAGGAGCGACGTAAGTTGAACAAATGTGATAGAATTAGGCTGAATTCTTATATGAACCGTAATATAAAATGATCTAATCGGGTCTCTGTTTGCCTTATCCTAGAAGTTTAATAGTGCATTTCACTCGTCATTTCATGCGCTTTGAGATGCCTCTTAGCCCAATAAGCTATCTGAAATAGCAGCGACGTAAATTGAACAAATGTGATAGAATTTCGCTGAATTCTTATATTAACCAAAATATAAAATGATCTAATCGGGTCTCTGATTGCCCTATCATAGAAGTTTAATAGTGCATTTTACTCGCCCTTCCACGCGCTTTAAGATGCCGCCTAGCCCAGTACGCTATCTGAAATAGGAGCGACGTAAATTGAACGAATGTTATAGAATTTTGCTGAATTCGTAAATTAACCATAATATAAAATGATCCAATCGGGTCTCTGTTTGCCCTACCCTAGAAGTTTAATAGTGCATTTTACTCGCCATGTCATGCGCTTTGAGATGTCGCCTAGCCCAATACGCTTTCTGAAATAGGAGCGACGTAAATTGAACAAATGTGATAGAATTTCGCTGAATCCTTATATTAACCAAAATATAAAATGATCTAATCGGGTCTCTGATTGCCCTATCATAGAATTTTAATAGTGCATTTTACTCGCCATTCCACCCGCTTTAAGATGCCGCCTAGCCCAGTACGCTATCTGAAATAGGAGCGACGTAAATTGAACAAATGTGATAGAATTTCCGTGAATCCTTATATTAACCTTAATGTAAAATGATCTAATCGGGTCTCTGTTCGCCGTACCCTAGAAGTTTAATAGTGCATTTTAGTCGCCATTTCATGCGCTTTGAGATCCGGCTTAGCCCAATACGCTATCTGAAATAGGAGCGACGTAAATTGAACAAATATGATAGAATTTCCCTGAAATCTTATATTAATCAAAATATAAAATGATCTAATCGGGTCTCTTATTGCCCTATCATAGAAGATTAGTAGTGCATTTTACTCGCCATTCCACGCGCTTTAAGATGCCGCCTAGCCCAGTACGCTATCTGAAATAGGAGCGACGTAACTTGAACAAATGTGATAGAATTACGCTGAATTCTTATATTAACCGTAATATAAAATGATCTAATCGGGTCTCTGTTTGCCTTATCCTAGAAGTTTAATAGCGCATTTTACTCGCCATTTCATGCGCTTTGAGATGCCGCTTAGCCCAATACGCTATCTGGAATAGGAGCGACGTAAATTGAACAAATGTGATAGAATTTCCGTGAATTCTTATATTAACCGTAACATAAAATGATCTAATCGGATCTCTGTTCGCCCTACCCTGGAAGTTTAATAGTGCCTTTCACTCGTCATTTCATGCGCTTTCAGATGCCGCGTAGCCCAATACGCTATCTGAAATAGGAGCGACGTAAATTGAACAAACGTGATAGAATTTTGCTGAATTCTTAAATTAACCATAATATAAAATGATCTAATCGGGTCTCTGTTTGCCCTACCCTAGAAGTTTAATAGTGCATTTTACTCGCCATTCCACGCGCTTTAAGTTGCCGCCTAGCCCAATACGCTATCTGAAATAGGAGCGACGTAAATTGAACAAATGTGATACAATATCCCTGAAATCTTATATTAAACAAAATATAAAATGATCTAATCGGGTCTCTGTTTGCCCTACCCTAGAAGTTTAATAGGGCATTTCACTCGACACTTCATGCGCTTTGAGATGCCGCTTAGCCCAATAAGCTATCTGAAATAGGAGCGACGTAAATTGAACAAATGTGATAGAATTTCGCTGAATTCTTAAATTAACCATAATATAAAATGATCTAATGGGGTCTCTGTTTGCCCTACCCTAGAAGTTTAATAGTGCATTTTACTCGCCATTTCATGCGCATTGAGATGTCGCTTAGCCCAATACGCTATCTGAAATAGGAGCGACGTAAATTGAACAATTGTGATAGAATTTAGCTGAATTCTTATATTAACCAAAATATAAAATTATCTAGTCGGGTCTCTGATTGCCATATCATAGAAGTTTAATAGTGCATTTTGATCGCCATTCCACGCGCTTTAAGATGCCGCCTAACCCAGTACGCTATCTGAAATTGGAGCGACGTAAATTGAACAAATGTGACAGAATTTTGCTGACATCTTAAATTAACTATAATATAAAATGATATAATCGGGTCTGTGTTTGCCCTACCCTACAAGTTTAGCAGTGCATTTTACTCGCCATTTCATGCGCTTTGAGATGCCGCTTAGCCCAATACGCTATCTGAAATAGGAGCGACGTAAATTGAACAAATGTGATAGAATTTCCCTTAATTCTTATATTAACCTTAATGTAAAATGATCTAATCGGGTCTCTGTTCTCCCTACCCTAGAAGTTTAATACTGCATTTCACTCGTCATTTCATGCGCTTTGAGTTGCCGCTTAGCCCAATGCGATATCTGAAATAGGAGCGATGTAAAATGAACAAATGTGATAGAATTTTGCTGAATTCATAAATTAACCATAATGTAATATGATCTTATCGGGTCTCTGTTTGCCCTACCCTATAAGTTTAATAGTGCATTTTACTCGCCATTTCATGCGCTTTGAGATGCCGCTTAGCCCAATACGCTATCTGCAATAGGAGCGACGTAAATTGAACAAATGTGATAGAATTTGGCTGAATTCTTAAATTAACCACAATATAAAATGATCTAATCGGGTCTCTGTTCGCCCTACCCTAGAAGTGTAATAGTGCATTTCACTCGCCATTTCATATGCTTTGAGATGCCGGTTAGCCCAATACGCTATTTGAAATAGGAGCGACGTAAATAGAACAATTGTGATAAAATTTCGCTGAATTCTTATATTAACCAAAATATAAAATGATCTAATCGGGTCTCTGATTGCCCTATCATAGAAGTTTAATAGTGCATGTTACTCGCCAATCCACGCGCTTTAAGATTCCGCCTAGCCCAGTACGCTATCTGAAATAGGAGCGACGTAAATTGAACAAATGTGATAGAATTTGGCTGAATTCTTAAATTAACCAGAATATAAAATGATCTAATCGGGTCTCTGTTTGCCCTACCCTAGAAGTTTAATAGTGCATTTTACTCGCCATTTCATGCGCTTTGATATGGCGCTTAGCCCAATACGCTATCTGAAATAGGAGCGACGTAAATTGAACAGATGTGATAGAATTTCCTTGAATTCTTATATTAACCTTAATGTAAAATGATCTAATCGGGTCTCTGTTCTCCCTACCCTAGAAGTTTAATACTGCATTTCACTCGTCATTTCATGCGCTTTGAGTTGCCGCTTAGCCCAATACGATATCTGAAATAGGAGCGATGTAAATTGAACAAATGTGATAGAATTTTGCTGAATTCGTAAATTAACCATAATGTAATATGATCTAATCGGGTCTCTGTTTGCCCTACCCTATATGTTTAATAGTGCATTTTACTCGCCATTTCATGCGCTTTGAGATGCCGCTTAGCCCAATACGCTATCTGAAATAGGAGCGACGTAAATTGAACAAATGTGATAGAATTTCCCTGAAATCTTATATTAAACAAAATATAAAATGATCTAAACAGGATTCTGATTGCCCTATCATAGAAGTTTAGTAGTGCATTTTACTCGCCCTTCCACGTGCTTTAAGATGCCGCCTAGCCCAGTACACTATCTGAAATAGGAGCGACGTATGTTGAACAAATGTGATAGAATTACGCTGAATTCTTATATTAACCGTAATATAAAATGATCTAATCGGGTCTCTGGTGGCCCTACCCTAGAAGATTACAAGCGCATTTTACTCGTCATTTCATGCGCTTTGAGATGCCGCTTAGCCCAATACGCTATCTGCAATAGGAGCGACGTAAATTGAACAAATGTGATAGAATTTGGCTGAATTCTTAAATTAACCATAATATAAAATGATCTAATCGGGTCTCTGCTTGCCCTACCCTAGAAGTTTAACAGTGCATTTTACTCGCCATTTTATGCGCTTTGACATGCCGCTTAGCCCAATACGCTATCTGAAACAGGAGCGACGTAAATTGAACAAATGTGATAGAATTACGCTGAATTCTTATATTAACCGTAATATAAAATGATCTAATCGGGTCTCTGTTTGCATTATCCTAGAAGTTTAATAGTGCATTTTACTCGCCATTTCATGCGCATTGAGATGCCGCTTAGCCCAATACGATATCTGAAATAGGAGCGACGTAAATTGAATAAATGTGATAGAATTTGGCTGAATTCTTAAATTAACCATAATATAAAATGATCTAATCGGGTCTCTGTTTGCCCTACCCTAGAAGTTTAATAGTGCATTTTACTCTCCATTTCTTGCGCTTTGAGATGCCGCCTAGCCCAGTACGCTATCTGAAATAGGAGCGACGTAAGTTGAACAAATGTGATAGAATTACGCTGAATTCTTATATTAACCGTAATATAAAATGATCTAATCGGTTCTCTGTTCGCCCTACCCTGGAAGTTTAATAGTGCCTTTCACTCGTCATTTCATGCGCTTTGAGATGCCGCTTAGCCCAATACGCTATCTGAAATAGGAGCGACGTAAATAGAACAATTGTGATAGAATTTCGCTGAATTCTTATATTAACCAAAATATAAAATGATCTAAGCGGGTCTCTGATTGCCCTATCATAGAAGTTTAATAGTGCATTTTACTCGCCAATCCACGCGCTTTAAAATTCCGCCTAGCCCAGTACGCTATCTGAAATAGGAGCGACGTAAATTGAACAAATGTGATAGAATTTGACTGAATTCTTAAATTAACCATAATATAAAATGATCTAATCGGGTCTCTGTTTGCCCTACCCTAGAAGTTTAATAGTGCATTTTACTCGCCATTTCATGCGCTTTGAGATGCCGCCTAGACCAGTACGCTATCTGAAATAGGAGCGACGTAAGTTGAACAAATGGGATAGAATTACGCTGAATTCTTATATTAACCGTAATATAAAATGATCTAATCGGGTCTCTGTTTGCATTATCCTAGAAGTTTAATAGGGCATTTTACTCGCCATTTCATGCGCATTGAGATGCCGCTTAGCCCAATACGCTATCTGAAATAGGAGCGACGTAAATTGAATAAATGTGATAGAATTTGGCTGAATTCTTAAATTAACCATAATATAAAATGATCTTATCGGGTCTCTGTTTGCCCTACCCTAGAAGTTTAATAGTGCATTTTACTCGCCATTTCTTGCGCTTTGAGATGCCGCTTAGCCCAATATGCTATCTGAAATATCAGCGACGTAAATTGAACAAATGCGATAGAATTACGCTGAATTCTTATATTAACCGTAATATAAAATGATCTAATCGGGTCTCTGTTTGCCTTATCCTAGAAGTTTAATAGTTCATTTCACTCGGCATTTCATGCGCTTTGAGATGCCTCTTAGCCCACTAAGCTATCTGAAATTGGAGCGACGTAAATTGAACAAATGTGATAGAATTTGGCTGAATTCTTAAATTAACCATAATATAAAATGATCTAATCGGGTCTCTGTCTGCCCTATCATAGAAGTTTAATAGTGCATTTCACTCGTCATTTCATGCGCTTTGAGATGCCGCCTAGCCCAGTACGCTATCTGAAATAGGAGCGACGTAAGTTGAACAAATGTGATAGAATTACGCTGAATTCTTATATTAACCGTAATATAAAATGATCTAATCGGGTCTCTGTTTGCATTATCCTGGAAGTTTAATAGTGCATTTTACTCGCCATTTCATGCGCATTGAGATGCCGCTTAGCCCAATACGCTATCTGAAATAGGAGCGACGTAAATTGAACAAATGTGATAGAATTTGGCTGAATTCTTAAATTAACCATAATATAAAATGATCTAATGGGGTCTCTGTTTGCCCTACCCTAGAAGTTTAATAGTGCATTTTACTCGCCATTTCATGCGCATTGAGATGCCGCTTAGCCCAATACGCTATCTGAAATAGGAGCGACGTAAATAGAACAATTGTGATAGAATTTCGCTGAATTCTTATATTAACCAAAATATAAAATGATCTAATCGGGTCTCTGATTGCCGTATCATAGAAGTTTAATAGTGCATTTTACTCGCCAATCCATGAGCTTTAAGATTCCGCCTAGCCCAGTACGCTATCTGAAATAGGAGCGACGTAAATTGAACAAATGTGATAGAATTTGGCTGATTTCTTAAATTAACCATAATATAAAATGATCTAATCGGGTCTCTGTTTGCCTTACCCTAGAAGTTTAATAGTGCATTTTACTCGCCATTTCATGCGATTTGAGATGCCGCTTAGCCCAATACGCTATCTGAAATAGGAGCGACGTAAATTGAACAAATGTGATAGAATTTCCCTGAAATCTTATATTAAACAAAATATAAAATGATCTAAACGGGACTCTGATTGCCCTATCATAGAAGTTTAGTAGTGCATTTTACTCGCCATTCCACGCGCTTTAAGATGCCGCCTAGCCCAGTACGCTATCTGAAATAGGAGCGACGTAAGTTGAACAAATGTGATAGAATTACGCTGAATTCTTATATTAACCGTAATATAAAATGATCTAATCGGGTCCCTGTTTGCCTTATCCTAGAAGTTTACTAGTGCATTTTACTCGCCATTTCATGCGCATTGAGATGCCGCTTAGCCCAATACGCTATCTGAAATAGGAGCGACGTAAATTGAACAAGTATGATACAGTTTCGCTGAATTCTTAAATTAACCATAATATAAAATCATCGGGTCTCTGTTTGCCCTACCCTAGAAGTTTAATAGTGCATTTTACTCGCCATTTCATGCGCTTTGAGATGCCGCTTAGCCCAATACGCTATCTGAAATAGGAGCGACGTAAATTGAACAAATGTGATAGAATTTCCCTGAATTCTTATATTAACCAAAATATAAAATGATTTAATCGGGTCTCTGATTGCCTTATCATAGAAGTTTAATAGTGCATTTTACTCGCCAATCCACGCGCTTCAAGATTCCGCCTATCCCAGTACGCTATCTGGAATAGGAGCGACGTAAATTGAACAAATGTGATAGAATTTGGCTGAATTCTTAAATTAACCATAATATAAAATCATCTTATCGGGTCTCTGTTTGCCAAACCCTAGAAGCTTAATAGTGCATTTTACTCGCCATTTCATGCGCTTTGAGATGGCGCTTAGCCCAATACACTATCTGAAATAGGAGCGACGTAAATTGAACAAATGTGATAGAATTTGGCTGAATTCTTAAATTAACCATAATATAAAATCATCTTATCGGTCTCTGTTTGCCCTACCCTAGAAGTTAATAGTGCATTTTACTCGCCATTTCTTGCGCTTTAAGATGCCGCCGAGCCCAGTACGCTATCTGAAGTAGGAGCGACGTAAGTTGAACAAATGTGATAGAATTACGCTGAATTCTTATATTAACCGTAATATAAAATGATCTAATCGGTTCTCTGTTCACCCTACCCTAGAAGTTTAAGAGTGCCTTTCACTCGTCATTTCATGCGCTTTGAGATGCCGCTTAGCCCAATCGCTATCTGAAATAGGAGCGACGTAAATTGAACAATTGTGATAGAATTTAGCTGAATTCTTATATTAACCAAAATATAAAATTATCTAGTCGGGTCTCTGATTGCCATATCATAGAAGTTTAATAGTGCATTTTGATCGCCATTCCACGCGCTTTAAGATGCCGCCTAACCCAGTACGCTATCTGAAATTGGAGCGACGTAAATTGAACAAATGTGACAGAATTTGCTGACATCTTAAATAACTATAATATAAAATGATCTAATCGGGTCTGTGTTTGCCCTACCCTACAAGTTTAGCAGTGCATTTTACTCGCCATTTCATGCGCTTTGAGATGCCGCTTAGCCCAATACGCTATCTGAAATAGGAGCGACGTAAATTGAACAAATGCGATAGAATTTCCCTTAATTCTTATATTAACCTTAATGTAAAATGATCTAATCGGGTCTCTGTTCTCCCTACCCTAGAAGTTTAATACTGCATTTCACTCGTCATTTCATGCGCTTTGAGTTGCCGCTTAGCCCAATACGATATCTGAAATAGGAGCGATGTAAAATGAACAAATGTGATAGAATTTTCCTGAATTCGTAAATTACCCATAATGTAATATGACCTTATCGGGTCTCTGTTTGCCCTACCCTATAAGTTTAATAGTGCATTTTACTCGCCATTTCATGCGCTTTGAGATGCCGCTTAGCCCAATACGCTATCTGCAATAGGAGCGACGTAAATTGAACAAATGTGATAGAATTTGGCTGAATTCTTAAATTAACCATAATATAAAATGACCTAATCGGGTCTCTGATTGCCCTATCATAGAAGTTTAATAGTGCATTTTACACGCCAATCCACGCGCTTTAAGATTCCGCCTAGCCCAGTACGCTATCTGAAATAGGAGCGACGTAAATTGAACAAATGTGATAGAATTTGGCTGAATTCTTAAATTAACCATAACATAAAATGATCTAATCGGGTCTCTGTTCGCCCTACCCTAGAAGTGTAATAGTGCATTTCACTCGCCATTTCATATGCTTTGAGATGCCGCTTAGCCCAATACGCTATCTGAAATAGGAGCGACGTAAATAGAACAATTGTGATAAAATTTCGCTGAATTCTTATATTAAGCAAAATATAAAATGATCTAATCGGGTCTCTGATTGCCCTATCATAGAAGTTTAATAGTGCATTTTACTCGCCAATCCACGCGCTTTAAGATTCCGCCTAGCCCAGTACGCTATCTGAAATAGGAGCGACGTAAATTGAACAAATGTGATAGAATTTGGCTGAATTCTTAAATTAACCATAATATAAAATGATCTAATCGGGTCTCTGTTTGCCCTACCCTAGAAGTTTAATAGTGCATTTTACTCGCCATTTCATGCGCTTTGAGATGCCGCTTAGCCCAATACGCTATCTGCAATAGGAGCTACGTAAATTGAACAAATGTGATAGAATTTGGCTGAATTCTTAAATTAACCATAATATAAAATGATCTAATCGGGTCTCTGTTTGCCCTACCCTAGAAGTTTAACAGTGCATTTTACTCGCCATTTCATGCGCTTTGAGATGCCGCTTAGCCCAATACGCTATCTGAAACAGGAGCGACGTAAATTGAACAAATGTGATAGAATTACGCTAATTCTTATATTAACCGTAATATAGAATGATCTAATCGGGTCTCTGTTTGCATTATCCTAGAAGTTTAATAGTGCATTTTACTCGCCATTTCATGCGCATTGAGATGCCGCTTAGCCCAATACGCTATCTGAAATAGGAGCGACGTAAATAGAACAATTGTGATAGAATTTCGCTGAATTCTTATATTAACCAAAATATAAAATGATCTAAGCGGGTCTCTGATTGCCCTATCATAGAAGTTTAATAGTGCATTTTACTCGCCAATCCACGCGCTTTAAAATTCCGCCTAGCCCAGTACGCTATCTGAAATAGGAGCGACGTAAATTGAACAAATGTGATAGAATTTGGCTGAATTCTTAAATTAACCATAATATAAAATGATCTAATCGGGTCTCTGTTTGCCCTACCCTAGAAGTTTAATAGTGCATTTTACTCGCCATTTCATGCGCTTTGAGATGCCGCCTAGACCAGTACGCTATCTGAAATAGGAGCGACGTAAGTTGAACAAATGTGATAGAATTACGCTGAATTCTTATATTAACCGTAATATAAAATGATCTAATCGGGTCTCTGTTTGCATTATCCTAGAAGTTTAATAGGGCATTTTACTCGCCATTTCAGGCGCATTGAGATGCCGCTTAGCCCAATACGCTATCTGAAATAGGAGCGACGTAAATTGAATAAATGTGATAGAATTTGGCTGAATTCTTAAATTAACCATAATATAAAATGATCCAATCGGGTCTCTGTTTGCCCTACCCTAGAAGTTTAGTAGTGCATTTTACTCGCCATTTCATGCGCTTTGAGATGCCGCCTAGCCCAGTACGCTATCTGAAATAGGAGCGACGTAAGTTGAACAAATGTGATAGAATTACGCTGAATTCTTATATTAACCGTAATATAAAATGATCTAATCGGGTCTCTGTTAGCATTATCCTAGAAGTTTAATAGTGCATTTTACTCGCCATTTCATGCGCATTGAGATGCCGCTTAGCCCAATACGCTATCTGAAATAGGAGCGACGTAAATTGAATAAATATGATAGAGTTTCGCTGAATTCTTAAATTAACCATAATATAAAATGATCTTATCGGGTCTCTGTTTGCCCTACCCTAGAAGTTTAATAGTGCATTTCACTCGCCATTTCTAGCGCTTTGAGATGCCGCTTAGCCCAATATGCTATCTGAAATATCAGCGACGTAAATTGAACAAATCTGATAGATTTACGCTGAATTCTTATATTAACCGTAATATAAAATGATCTAATCGGGTCTCTGTTTGCCTTATCCTAGAAGTTTAATAGTTCATTTCACTCGTCATTTCATGCGCTTTGAGATGCCGCTTAGCCCAATACGATATCTGAAATAGGAGCGACGTAAATTGAACAAATGTGATAGAATTTCCCTGAATACTTATATTAACCTTAATGTAAAATGATCTAATCGGGTCTCTGTTCGCCCCACCCTAGAAGTTTAATAGTGCATTTCACTCGCCATTTCATGCGCTTTGAGATGCCGCTTAGCCCAATACGCTATCTGAAATAGGAGCGACGTAAATAGAACAATTGTGATAGAATTTCGCTGAATTCTTATATTAACCAAAATATAAAATGATCTAATCGGGTCTCTGGTTGCTCTATCATAGAAGTTTAATAGTGCATTTTACTCGCCAATCCACGCGCTTTAAGATTCCGCCTAGCCCAGTACGCTATCTGAAATAGGAGCGACGCAAGTTGAACAAATGTGATAGAATTTGGCTGAATTCTTTAATTCACCATAATATAAAATGATCTAATCGGGTCTCTGTTTGCCCTACCCTAGAAGTTTAATAGTGCATTTTACTCGCCATTTCATGCGCTTTGAGATGGCGCTTATCCCAATACGATATCTGAAATAGGAGCGACGTAAATTGAACGAATGTGATAGAATGTCGCTGAATCCTTATATTAACCAAAATATAAAATGATCTAATCGGGACTCTGATTGCCCTATCATAGAAGTTTAATAGTGCATTTTACTCGCCCTTCCACGCGCTTTAAGATGCCGCCTAGCCCAGTACGCTATCTTAAATAGGAGCGACGTAAGTTGAACAAATGTGATAGAATTAGGCTGAATTCTTATATTAACCGTAATATAAAATGATCTAATCGGGTCTCTGTTTGCCTTATCCTAGAAGTTTAATAGTGCATTTCACTCGTCATTTCATGCGCTTTGAGATGCCTCTTAGCCCAATAAGCTATCTGAAATAGCAGCGACGTAAATTGAACAAATGTGATAGAATTTCGCTGAATTCTTATATTAACCAAAATATAAAATGATCTAATCGGGTCTCTGATTGCCCTATCATAGAAGTTTAATAGTGCATTTTACTCGCCCTTCCACGCGCTTTAAGATGCCGCCTAGCCCAGTACGCTATCTGAAATAGGAGCGACGTAAATTGAACGAATGTGATAGAATTTTGCTGAATTCGTAAATTAACCATAATATAAAATGATCCAATCGGGTCTCTGTTTGCCCTACCCTAGAAGTTTAATAGTGCATTTTACTCGCCATGTCATGCGCTTTGAGATGTCGCCTAGCCCAATACGCTTTCTGAAATAGGAGCGACGTAAATTGAACAAATGTGATAGAATTTCGCTGAATCCTTATATTAACCGAAATATAAAATGATCTAATCGGGTCTCTGTTTGCCCTACCCTAGAAGTTTAATAGTGCATTTTCCTCGCCATTCCACGCGCTTTAAGATGCCGCCTAGCCCAGTATGCTATCTGAAATAGGATCGACGTAAATTGAACAAATGTGATAGAATTTCGCTGAATTCTTATATTAACCAAAATATAAAATGATCTAATCGGGTCTCTGATTGCCCTATCATAGAATTTTAATAGTGCATTTTACTCGCCATTCCACCCGCTTTAAGATGCCGCCTAGCCCAGTACGCTATCTGAAATAGGAGCGACGTAAATTGAACAAATGTGATAGAATTTTTCTGAATTCTTAAATTAACCATAATATAAAATGATCTCATCGGGTCTCTGTTTGCCCTACCCTAGAAGTATAATAGTGCATTTTAGTCGCCATTTCATGCGCTTTGAGATGCCGCATAGCCCAATACGCTGTCTGAAATAGGAGCGACGTAAATTGAACAAATGTGATAGAATTTCCGTGAATCCTTATATTAACCTTAATGTAAAATGATCTAATCGGGTCTCTGTTCACCCCACCCTAGAAGTTTAATAGTGCATTTCACTCGCCATTTCATGCGCTTTGAGATGCCGCTTAGCCCAATACGCTATCTGAAATAGGAGCGACGTAAATAGAACAATTGTGATAGAATTTCGCTGAATTCTCATATTAACCAAAATATAAAATGATCTAATCGGGTCTCTGATTGCTCTATCATAGAAGTTTAATAGTGCATTTTACTCGCCAATCCACGCGCTTTAAGATTCCGCCTAGCCCAGTACGCTATCTGAAATAGGAGCGACGCAAGTTGAACAAATGTGATAGAATTTGGCTGAATTCTTTAATTAACCATAATATAAAATGATCTAATCGGGTCTCTGTTTGCCCTACCCTAGAAGTTTAATAGTGCATTTTACTCGCCATTTCATGCGCTTTGAGATGGCGCTTAGCCCAATACGATATCTGAAATAGGAGCGACGTAAATTGAACGAATGTGATAGAATGTCGCTGAATCCTTATATTAACCAAAATATAAAATGATCTAATCGGGACTCTGATTGCCCTATCATAGAAGTTTAATAGTGCATTTTACTCGCCCTTCCACGCGCTTTAAGATGCCGCCTAGCCCAGTACGCTATCTGAAACAGGAGCGACGTAAGTTGAACAAATGTGATAGAATTAGGCTGAATTCTTATATGAACCGTAATATAAAATGATCTAATCGGGTCTCTGTTTGCCTTATCCTAGAAGTTTAATAGTGCATTTCACTCGTCATTTCATGCGCTTTGAGATGCCTCTTAGCCCAATAAGCTATCTGAAATAGCAGCGACGTAAATTGAACAAATGTGATAGAATTTCGCTGAATTCTTATATTAACCAAAATATAAAATGATCTAATCGGGTCTCTGATTGCCCTATCATAGAAGTTTAATAGTGCATTTTACTCGCCATGTCATGCGCTTTGAGATGTCGCCTAGCCCAATACGCTTTCTGAAATAGGAGCGACGTAAATTGAACAAATGTGATAGAATTTCGCTGAATCCTTATATTAACCAAAATATAAAATGATCTAATCGGGTCTCTGTTTGCCCTACCCTAGAAGTTTAATAGTGCATTTTCCTCGCCATTCCACGCGCTTTAAGATGCCGCCTAGCCCAGTATGCTATCTGAAATAGGATTGACGTAAATTGAACAAATGTGATAGAATTTCGCTGAATTCTTATATTAACCAAAATATAAAATGATCTAATCGGGTCTCTGATTGCCCTATCATAGAATTTTAATAGTGCATTTTACTCGCCATTCCACCCGCTTTACGATGCCGCCTAGCCCAGTACGCTATCTGAAATAGGAGCGACGTAAATTGAACAAATGTGATAGAATTTTTCTGAATTCTTAAATTAACCATAATATAAAATGATCTCATCGGGTCTCTGTTTGCCCTACCCTAGAAGTATAATAGTGCATTTTACTCGCCATTTCATGCGCTTTGAGATGCCGCATAGCCCAATACGCTGTCTGAAATAGGAGCGACGTAAATTGAACAAATGTGATAGAATTTCCGTGAATCCTTATATTAACCTTAATGTAAAATGATCTAATCGGGTCTCTGTTCGCCCTACCATAGAAGTTTAATAGTGCATTTTACTCGCCATTTCATGCGCTTTGAGATGCCGCGTAGCCCAAAACGCTATCTGAAATAGGAGCGACGTAAATTGAACAAATGTGATAGAATTTCCGTGAATCCTTATATTAACCTTAATGTAAAATGATCTAATCGGGTCTCTGTTCGCCGTACCCTAGAAGTTTAATAGTGCATTTTAGTCGCCATTTCATGCGCTTTGAGATCCGGCTTAGCCCAATACGCTATCTGAAATAGGAGCGACGTAAATTGAACAAATATGATAGAATTTCCCTGAAATCTTATATTAATCAAAATATAAAATGATCTAATCGGGTCTCTTATTGCCCTATCATAGAAGATTAGTAGTGCATTTTACTCGCCATTCCACGCGCTTTAAGATGCCGCCTAGCCCAGTACGCTATCTGAAATAGGAGCGACGTAAGTTGAACAAATGTGATAGAATTACGCTGAATTCGTAAATTAACCATAATATAAAATGATCCAATCGGGTCTGTGTTTGCCCTACCCTAGAAGTTTAATAGTGCATTTTACTCGCCATTTCATGCGCTTTGAGATGTCGCCTAGCCCAATACGCTTTCTGAAATAGGAGCGACGTAAGTTGAACAAATGTGATTGAATTTCGCTGAATTCTTTTATTACCCATAATGTAAAATGATCTAATCGGGTCTCTGTTCGCCCTAGCCTAGAAGTTTAATAGTGCGTTTTACTCGCCATTTCATGCGCTTTGAGATGCCGCTTCGCCCAATACGCTATCTGAATTAGGAGCGACGTAAATTGAACAAATGTGAGAGAATTTCGCTGAATTCTTAAATTCACTATAATATAAAATGATCTAATCGGGTCTCTGTTTGCCCTACCCTAGAAGTTTAATAGTGCATTTTACTCGTCATTTCATGCGCTTTGAGATGCCGCTTAGCTCAATTCGCTATCTGAAATAGGAGCGATGTAAATTGAACAAATGTGATTGAATTTCGCTGAATTCTTTTATTAACCATAATGTAAAATGATCTAATCGGGTCTCTGTTCGCCCACACCTAGAAGTTTAATAGTGCATTTGATCGCCATTTCATGTGCTTTGTGATGCCCTTAGCCCAATACGTCATCTGAAATAGGAGCGACGTAAATTGAACAAATGTTATAGAATTTCGCTGAATCCTTATATTAACCAAAATATAAAATGATCTAATCGGCTCTCTGATTGCCGTATCATAGAAGTTTAGTAGTGCATTTTACTCGCCCTACCACGCGCTTTAAGATGCAGCCAAGCCCAGTACGCTATCGGAAATAGGAGCGACGAAAATTGAACAATTGTGATAGAATTTTGCTGAATTCTTAAATTAAACGTAACATAAAATGATCTAATCGGGTCTCTGTTTGCCCTACCCTAGAAGTTTAATAGTGCATTGTACTCGCCATTTCATGCGCTTTGAGATGCCGCGTAGCCCAAAACGCTATCTGAAATAGGAGCGACGTAAATTGAACAAATGTGATAGAATTTCGCTGAATTCTTAAATTAACCATAATATAAAATGATCTATTCGGGTCTCTGTTTGCCCTACCCTAGAAGTTTAGTAGTGAATTTTACTCGCCATTTCTTGCGCTTTGAGATGCCGCTTAGCCCAATACGCTATCTGAAATAGGAGCGATGTAAATTGAACAAATGTCATAGAATTTTGCTGAATTCTTAAATTAACCATAATATAAAATGATCTAATCGGGTCTCTGATTGCCCTATCATAGAATTTTAATAGTGCATTTTAATCGCCATTCCACGCGCTTTAAGATGCCGCCTAGCTCAGTACGCTATCTGAAATAGGAGCGACGTAAATTGAACAAATGTGATAGAATTTTGCTGAATTCGTAAATTAACCATAATATAAAATGGTCTAATCGGGTCTCTGTTCGCCCTAGCCTAGAAGTTTAATAGTGCATTTTACTCGCCATTTCTTGCACTTTAAGATGCCGCCGAGCCCAGTACGCTATCTGAAGTAGGAGCGACGTAAGTTGAACAAATGTGATAGAATTACGCTGAATTCTTATATTAACCGTAATATAAAATGATCTAATCGGTTCTCTGTTCACCCTACCCTAGAAGTTTAAGAGTGCCTTTCACTCGTTATTTCATGCACTTTGAGATGCCGCTTAGCCCAATACGCTATCTGAAATAGGAGCGACGTAAATTGAACAATTGTGATAGAATTTAGCTGAATTCTTATATTAACCAAAATATAAAATTATCTGGTCGGGTCTCTGATTGCCATATCATAGAAGTTTAATAGTGCATTTTGATCGCCATTCCACGCGATTTAAGATGCCGCCTAACCCAGTACGCTATCTGAAATTGGAGCGACGTAAATTGAACAAATGTGATAGAATTTGGCTGAATTCTTAAATTAACCATAATATAAAATGACCTAATCGGGTCTCTGATTGCCCTATCATAGAAGTTTAATAGTGCATTTTACTCGCCAATCCACGCGCTTTAAGATTCCGCCTAGCCCAGTACGCTATCTGGAATAGGAGCGACGTAAATTGAACAAATGTGGTAGTATTTCGCTGAATTCTTAAATTAACCATAATATAAAATGATCTAATCGGGTCTCTGTTTGCCCTACCCTAGAAGCTTAATAGTGCATTTCACTCGTCAATTCATGCGCTTTGCGATGCCGCTTAGCCCAATACGCTATCTGAAATAGGAGCGACGTAAATTGAACAAATGTTATAGAATTTCGCTGAATCCTTATATTAACCAAAATATAAAATGATCTAATCGGCTCTCTGATTGCCGTATCATAGAAGTTTAGTAGTGCATTTTACTCGCCATTCCACGCGCTTTAAGATGCCGCCTAGCCCAGTACGCTATCTGAAATAGGAGCGACGTAAATTGAACAAATGTGATAGAATTTCGCTGAATTCTTAAATTAACCATAATATAAAATGATCTATTCGGGTCTCTGTTTGCCCTACCCTAGAAGTTTAGTAGTGAATTTTACTCGCCATTTCTTGCGCTTTGAGATGCCGCTTAGCCCAATACGCTATCTGAAATATGAGCGACGTAAATTGAATAAAAATGTGATAGAATTTCGCTGAATTCTCATATTAACATTAATGTAAACTGATCTAATCGAGTCTCTGTTCGCCCCACCCTAGAGGTTTAATAGTGCATTTCACTAGTCATTTCATGCGCTTTGAGATGCCGCTTATCCTAATACGCTATCTGAAATAGGAGCGATGTAAATTGAACAAATGTCATAGAATTTTGCTGAATTCTTAAATTAACCATAATATAAAATGATCTAATCGGGTCTCTGATTGCCCTATCATAGAATTTTAATAGTGCATTTTAATCGCCATTCCACGCGCTTTAAGATGCCGCCTAGCTCAGTACGCTATCTGAAATAGGAGCGACGTAAATTGAACAAATGTGATAGAATTTTGCTGAATTCTTAAATTAACCATAATATAAAATGGTCTAATCGGGTCTCTGTTCGCCCTAGCCTAGAAGTTTAATAGTGCATTTTATTCGGCATTTCATGCGCTTTGAGATGCCGCTTAGCCCAATTCGCTATCTGAAATAGGAGCGACGTAAATTGAACAAATGTGATACAATATCCCTTTTTTTTTTTTTTTTTTTTTTACGTGGAGGAAACCTTCAAAAGGCACCCCGGACCCTGGGGGGGGGGCCTGGGTAGTGTGGGATTCTTACCCACTAAAACCTCCACGGTGACCGATCCTCTGGCGTGTAAGGGAGGGCTCCGGGAACCCCATAAGGACACGACTCGGAGCCCTCCCAACGCCGAGGCGCAGAATGCGCCCCATCCTCGGGGGGGTCAGACGGACCCCCCTTCATACCTCCAGGCGGCGTAGCAGCGGTCACACTGCAACGCCGCCTCCACATCGGGATCGCTCACGCCGGCGGACGGGCCCCCACCCTCTTCCGCCTGCGATCCCCTGCGATCGTGGCGTGGAAACACAATGTTCCGCGCCACGATCGCTCTGGCGTTGGCCGCAGCCAATCGGCCGGCTTCGCTCGGGGGGAATACAACTCTCCCCCCGAGCGCCGCCGTCACACCTACCCATGGGGAGGCTGGCGACGGGGCCTTACACCGCCCCGCCTGCCCCTCCCCCTCCCCCGGCGGGCGGGGTCGGAAGCACGTTCCCGACCCCGCTCCGCGGCCTCCTTCTGTAGCATCACGCGCTCGCAGAAGGAGGCCATTGCGCTCCAGGCGCTACTGCTGCCGACCATCTTACTCGCGATGGCCGGCAGCGACAAGTCCGTCCCGACTTCGTTTGCGAGGACACGGCGCTCCTCGACCCATGCCGAGCACACCTCTAGGGTGTGTTGCGCCGTGTCCTCATCCGCCCCGCAGTGATGACACTGCGGGGTGGCCTCCCTACCGATTCGACACAGGAACTCACCGAAGCAGCCATGCCCGGTGAACACCTGCGTCACGCGGTAGGTCAGCCTTCCCGGCCTGCTGCCTGTCCATTGATCCAGGACAGGCAGCACGGCCTGGACGGCTCTCCGAGTGGCATTCGTTGGCTCCCTGAGCCAGCTCTGCCACTCGTTTAACGAGAGCCGTCTCGCCTCCGCCTTCACCGCCTCGACCGCCTGAGGGTTCAGGGGCGCCCCACCGAGGCCGCGGAGTTCGCGGAGACGTTTATATGTCTCCGCATTCTCCACCGCGGACACCTCAAATGGGAGCAGCCCCGCCAGCGCACTTGCTGCCGCGCACGAGATGGTGCGGTAGCCCCTGACGATCCTGATGGCCAGCTTGCGATGCACTCGCCGCAGCAGCATTCTGCTGCGCGTGCTGGCCATCAGATCGTCGGACCAAACCGGGGCCCCGTACAGGGCCATCATGCGCACCACCCCGGCGTACAGGTGGCGAACCCTCTCCTCCGGTCCCCCCAGGTTGGGAAGCAGACGGCCCAATGCCGCGGCTGCGATCTCAACCCGGGGGACCAGGCGGTCTGATACAATATCCCTGAAATCTTATATAAACAAAATATAAAATGATCTTGTAGCAGCTATGGCACTGCTACCACATCCCTGCCGTGAAAGATCGAGATATTACCCTCGCTTAGTTTCTTTTCTTTAAATGCTTACGGTCTATCTTTCTTTAAAAGTGTACGAACACAGGCGCGTCGTAGACCGGCAACGGACGACGGTTGCCGATTGCGCGACGAGTTTTTTTTCTGTTGTTTTCTGACCGCGCGCCGCGGTCACCATACGAGAACACGAGGCAGAACCTCTTACGACTCACCACGTGTACGACCGTGCGACGCAGACAATACCTGTTCTTATTCTGTTATATTAATTGTAAATAAATTGAGCGTGTAACGCAAATCGGAGTTATCCATTACGCACACATTCACCTCAATTATTGGTGACCCCGACGTGATCGCGACGTGATCGTGAAGTGATTGTGATCGTGATCGTGATCGTGACAAGACAATTTTTTTTTCTTCTCTCCATCGACTGTATTTCTTTAAAGACTTCCGTGAACTTTTTATACAATAGTGTAATTCGTGCGGAACTGTTAAAGATGTAAGTGATCTCTCCGCTGAAGCAGCAATACAGCCATGAACGCGGATATCCCTGCCAAGGCCTCCACGAGCAGAGCGTCGATAGAAAGAGTCGCCGTTCGTATACCGGATTTTTGTCCTAGCGATCCGGAAATGTGGTTCAGCATGGTGGAAAGGAGTTTCGAGGTATCCGGAGTGACCACCGACAGCACCAGGTTCGGGTATATCCTGAGTGCCCTGGATCCACGTTACGCCACAGAGGTTCGAGACATAATAATGAACCCGCCAGCGACCGGTCAGTATGAAAAACTAAAAACCGAGCTGATCCGACGTTTGAGCGTGTCTCAAGAGCAGAAGACGCGACGCCTCCTGGAGCATGAGGAAATCGGCGATCGGAAACCTTCGCAATTTTTGAGGCATCTGCGCAGCCTAGCCGGGACGCAAGTATCAGACGCCTTATTGCGAACCCTTTGGCTAGGGAGGTTACCGACGAGCACGCAGGTAATTTTAGCCACGCAGAAGGACACGGAACTGGACAAAGTGGCCGAGCTGGCGGACGCTATCACCGATGCCAGGCCTCATCGCCATCAAATTGCCGAAGCGTCACCCCCGGCGCCGCAGGAAATCGACGCAGGTAGGTCCCTCGAGGCTTTATTGCAACTGAAAATGTCGCAGCTCGCTCTGTCGCTACGAGAAGAAATAGCGGCGCTTCGTCAAGAAATGACGAGCGATCGTACCTCGCGGAGAGATAGGGAGCCTCGATCCCGTTCACGCCCTCGGAGCCGTTCCGGATCTCGATCGAGGAAGCGCACACATGGCAAGGATGGAATTTGCTGGTACCACTGGAGTTTCGGTACCGACGCAAGGGACTGCATTAAGCCGTGCACCTTCCAGGCGGGAAACATTCCGGGCAGTCGTTAACGACGGCTAGCGACCCCAGCCCGACTTTACGCCGTCTCTTCGTCATCGATCACGACACGAAGACGCAATTTTTGGTCGACACAGGCGCCGACCTCTGTGTCTTTCCACGAGCAATGATCCGAGGACGGCGCGAAAAATCATCCTACGAGCTTTCCGCAGCAAATGGCACCACCATCGCAACGTACGGGACTACGACTTTAACTCTCAATTTAGGGTTACGTCGGGTTTTCACATGGAGATTCGTAATCGCCGACGTCTCCAGGCCCATAATCGGGGTCGATTTCCTCGCTCACTTCGGACTAATGGTAGACGTTCGCAATCGCCGTCTCTTAGATCAAGTGACGTCTCTCTCGACACGAGGAATGCCTGCCCGCGAAGCCGTCCCGAGCATCAAAACAGTCTTCGGGGAATCCGCTTATCATGTTCTACTCCAGCGATTTCCCGAAATTACGAAACCGGAAGGAACACCTTCCGAACCAAAACACAGCACGATGCACCACATTCGTACTGCACCAGGTCCACCTGTTACCTGCAAACCACGGCGTCTTGCACCAGGTAGGCTACAGGCAGCCAAAAAGGAATTTGAAACCATGTCGCGATTAGGAACAACCCGACCGTCGGAGAGTAGCTGGTCGTCACCTTTGCACATGGTACCCAAAAAAGGAAGTGACGAATGGAGACCATGTGGCGATTATCGTGCTCTCAACGCCAGGACCGTGCCGGACCGATATCCCGTCAGGCATATTGAAGATTTTGCACAAACTTTGCGGGGTAAGAAAATTTTTTCTACCATTGATCTCGTTCGAGCTTACAACCAAATCCCCGTTGCACCCGAAGATATTCCGAAGACAGCTATTACCACTCCTTTCGGATTATTCGAATTTCCGTTCATGTCGTTTGGGTTGCGCAACGCGGCTCAAACCTTTCAGCGCTTTATCGATGAAGCGTTGCGAGGTTTGAACTTTTGTTTCGCATACATTGACGACATACTGGTGGCTTCAACATCCGAAGAGGAACACCTTCAACACCTCAAGATAGTTTTTGAACGGCTAAAACAATACGGTATAGTGATAAATACTGCAAAATGTATCTTCGGAAGGACGGAGTTAAAATTTTTAGGCTACCTGGTGTCGGAATCAGGCACCCGACCATCCACCGAAAAGGTTGAGGCCATTTTAAAGTATCCACGGCCGACCACAGCGAAACAATTACGGCAGTTTTTAGGTATGGTAAATTTTTATAGACGTTTCATACCTAAAGCCGCACAGGTACATGCACCTCTGAACGACATGCTGGCGGACAATATAAAAGGCAGCGCACCTGTAAATTGGACACCAGACGCCACCGCAGCATTTGAAGACTCTAAAAAGGCGTTAGTAGAGGCTACTCTACTAACACACCCTGAAATCGACGCACCATTGGCCATCATATGCGACGCCTCGAATTCTGCTGTTGGCGCCGCGCTTCAACAACGCATCGGTGATAATTGGGAACCACTGGGTTTCTTTTCAAAAAAACTCAGCTCAACGGAACAGAAATACGCTACATACGACAGAGAATTACTCGCTATCTACCTCGCAGTCAAATATTTCCGTCATATGATCGAGGGAAGAACTTTCACTATCTTCACAGACCATAAACCAATCATTTACGCTTTCCAACAGAAACCAGAAAAATTCACCCCAAGACAATTTCGATATCTCAGCTTCATTAGTGAATTCTCAACGGACATCCGCCACGTAGCAGGTCGAGATAACGTTGTCGCCGATGCGTTGTCAAGAGTGGACGAAATCGAAGAGACTTTGGATTTTGAAATGCTGGCCAAATCGCAAGAAGAAGACGAGGAATTACTGACGTACTTACAAAGCAACACCGGTTTGAATTTAAAACGCATATCCATTCCTGGAAGTACACAACAAATTTACTGTGACATATCTACAGACACCGTTCGCCCTTTCCTCACAAAATCGTTTCGTCAAACTGCATTCAACGCACTACACAAAATATCGCATCCAGGAATCAACGCCACTGTCAAACTGATCACGCAAAGGTACGTTTGGCCATCGATCAAAACAGACTGCAGAAGATGGGCCCGGAACTGTATCCAATGTCAACGCTCCAAGATCACCAGGCACGTATCAGCACCCCTCGGTTCTTTTTCGCGACCATCGGCGAGGTTCGAACATGTTCATTTGGACATTGTCATCCTACCTGTCTCCGAAGGATACAGATATTGCCTTACCTGCGTGGATCGCTTTACGCGCTGGCCTGAGGCAATACCTCTCCGCGACCAGGAAGCAGCCACAGTAGCTCGAGCCTTTTACGAGGGGTGGATTGTTCGGTTTGGAACGCCGCTAAGGATCACCACGGACCAAGGTAGACAATTTGAGTCCAATCTTTTTAAACAATTAAGTTTGTTAACAGGTAGCAGACATCTAAGAACTACGGCATATCACCCGGCGGCTAATGGGATGGTGGAAAGGTTCCACCGTCAGTTAAAGGCAGCCATACGTTGCCATGAAAATCAACGTTGGACAGAGATTCTTCCCACCACGTTGCTGGGTATTCGTTCAGCCTGGAGGGAAGATTTAAAAGCAACGACGGCAGAGTTGGTGTACGGCGAACCATTGCGACTTCCTGGAGAATTCCTGTCTCCGCGTCCAGGTGAAGCTGACACTGACGCAGCTTCATTTGTAAAGGAACTGCGACAACATTTCCAGGATCTGAGCCCAGTCGCAGGTTCTCACCATGGGTCACGGCGGACCTTCGTGTACAAAGACCTTGCCAGTTCCGAGCATGTTTTCGTACGACACGACGCATCGAAAGGCATTCTACAACAACCTTATGATGGACCATATCGTGTCATTACCCGCGGACATAAAACCTTTCTAATAGACCGTCAAGGAAAACATGTCACAATTTCAATCGAGAGGTTAAAACCCGCGTATATTGTAAGTGATCATTTAACACATAAAAATTGTAATAATTCCGACACAGAACCAAATGTATCTCGCGATATTGTAACACCACAATTTACCACCCGCGCAGGTAGGCGAGTACGATTTCTCGACAGATTTCAAGCTGGATTTTCGTGATTAGGTAAATCACTGGCAGGGGGATGATGTAGCAGCTACGGCACTGCTACCACATCCCTGCCGTGAAAGATCGAGATATTACCCTCGCTAACTTTCTTTTCTTTAAATGCTTACGGTCTATCTTTCTTTAAAAGTGTACGAACACAGGCGCGTCGTAGACCGGCAACGGACGACGGTTGCCGATTGCGCGACGAGTTTTTTCTGTTGTTTTCTGACCGCGCGCCGCGGTCACCATACGAGAACACGAGGCAGAACCTCTTGCGACTCACCACGTGTACGACCGTGCGACGCAGACAATACCTGTTCTTATTCTGTTATACTAATTGTAAATAAATTGAGCGTGTAACGCAAATCGGGGTTATCCATTACGCACACCATACACCTCACCTTAATGTAAAATGATCTAATCGGCTCTCTGTTCGCCCTACCATAGAAGTCTAATAGTGCATTTCACTCGCCATTCCACGCGCTTTAAGATGCCGCCGAGCCCTGTACGGTATCTGAAATAGGAGCGACGTAAATTGAACAAATGTGATAGAATTTTGCTGAATTCTTAAATTAACCATAATATGAAATGATCTAATCGGGTATCTGTTTGCCCTACCCTAGAAGCTTAATATTGCATTTTACTCGCCATTTCATGCGCTTTGAGCTGCCGCTTAGCCCAATACGCTATCTGAAATAGGAGCGACTTATGTTGAAAAAATGTGATAGAATTTCGCTGAATTCTTTTATGAACCATAATGTAAATTGATCTAATCGGGTCTCTGTTCTCCCTAGCCTAGAAGTTTAATAGTGCATTTTATTCTCCATTTCATGCCCCTTGAGATGCCGCTTAGCCCAATACGCTATCTGAAATAGGAGCGACGTAAATTGAACAACTGCGATGGAATTTCCCTGAAATCTTATATTAAACAAAATATAAAATGATCTAATCGGGTCTCTGATTGCGCTATCATAGAAGTTTAGTAGTGCATTTTACTCGCCATTCCACGCGCTTTAAGATGCCGCCTAGCCCAGTACGCTACCTGAAATAGGAGCGACGTAAATTGAACAAATGTGATAGAATTTCGCTGAATTCTTAAATTAACTATAATATAAATTGATCTAATCGGGTCACTGATTGCCCTACCCTAGAAGTTTAATAGTGCATTTCACTCGCCATTTCATGCACTTTGAGATGCCGCTTAGCCCAATACGCTATCTGAAATAGGAGCGACGTAAATTGAACAAATGTGATAGAATTTCGCTGAATTCTTATATTAACCGTAATATAAAATGATATAATCGGGTCTCTGTTTGCCCTATCATAGAAGTTTAATAGTGCATTTTACTCGCCATTTCATGTGCTTTAAGGTGCCGCATAGCCCAATACACAATCTGGAATAGGAGCGACGTAAATTGAACAAATGTGATAGAATTTCCCTGGATTCTTATATTAACCTTAATGTAAAAAGATCTAATCGGGTCTCTGTTTGCCTTATCCTAGAAGTTTAATACTGCAATTTACTCGCCATTTCATGCTCTTTGAGATGCCGCTTAGCCCAATACGCTATCTGAAATAGGAGCGACGTAAATTGAACAAATGTGATAGAATTTCGCTGAATTCTTAAATTAACCATAATATAAAATGATCTAATCGGGTCTCTGTTCGCCCTACCATAGAAGTCTAATAGTGCATTTCACTCGCCATTCCACGCGCTTTAAGATGCCGCCGAGCTCTGTACGGTATCTGAAATAGGAGCGACGTAAATTGAACAAATGTGATAGAATTTTGCTGAATTCTTAAATTAACCATAATATAAAATGATCTAATCGGGTCTCTGTACGCCCTACCATAGAAATCTAATAGTGCATTTTACTCGCCATTTCATGCGCTTTAAGATGCCGCTTGGCCCAATACGCTATCTAAAATAGGAGCGACGTAAATTGAGTAAATGTGACGGAATTTCGCTGAATTCTTATATTAACCAAAATATAAAATGATCTAATCGGGTCTCTTATTGCCCTATCAAAGAAGCTTAATAGTGCATTTTAATCGCCATTCCACGCGCTTTAAGGTGCCGCCTAGCCCAGTACGCTATCTGAAATACGAACGACGTAAATTGAACAAAAGTGATAGAATTTTGCTGAATGATTAAATTAACCATAATATAAAATGATCTAATCGGGTCTCTGTTTGCCCTACCCTAGAAGTTTAATAGTGCATTTTACTCGCCATTTCATGCGCTTTGAGATGCCGCTTAGCCCAATAAGCTATCTGAAATAGGAGCGACGTAAATTGAATAAATGTGATAGAATATCGCTGAATTCTTATATTAACCAAATTATAAAATGATCTAATCGGGTCTCTGATTGCCCTATTATAGATGTTCAATAGTGCATTTTACTCGCCATTCCACGCGCTTTAAGATGCCGCTTAGTCCAGTACGCTATCCGAAATAGGAGCGACGTAAATTGAACAAATGTGATAGAATTACGCTTAATTCTTATATTAACATTAATATAAAATGATCTAATCGGGTCTCTGATTGCCCTATCATAGAAGGATAATAGTGCATTTTACGCGCCATTCCACGCGCTTTAAGATGCCGCCTCGCCCAGTACGCTATCTGAAATAGGAGCGACGTAAATTGAACAAATGTGATAGAATTACGCTTAATTCTTATATTAACATTAATATAAAATGATCTAATCGGGTCTCTGATTGCCCTATCATAGAAGGCTAATAGTGCATTTTACCCGCTATTACACGCGCTTTAAGATGGCGGCTAGCCCAGTAGGCTATCTGAAATAGGAGTGACGTAAATTGAACAAATGTGATAGAATTACGCTTAATTCTTATATTAACCGTAATATAAAATGATCTAATCGGGTCTCTGTTTGTCCTACCCTAGAAGTTTAATAGTGCATTTCACTCGTAATTTCATGCGCTTTGAGATGCCGCTTAGCCCAATACGCTATCTGAAATAGGAGCGACGTAAATTGAACAAATGTGATAGAATTTCCCTGAATTCTTATATTATCCTTAATGTAAAATGATCTAATCGGGTCTCTGTTCGACCTACCCTAGAAGTTTAATAGTGCATTTCACTCGTCATTTCATGCGCTTTGAGATGCCGCTTAGCCCTATAAGCTATCTGAAATAGGAGCGACGTAAATTGAATAAATGTGATAGAATATCGCTGAATTCTTATATTAACCAAATTATAAAATGATCTAATCGGGTCTCTGATCGCCCTATTATAGAAGTTCAATAGTGCGTTTTACTCGCCATTCCACGCGCTTTAAGATGCCGCCTCGCCCAGTACGCTATCTGAAATAGGAGCGACGTAAATTGAACAAATGTGATAGAATTACGCTGAATTCTTATATTAACCGTAATAAAAAATGATCTAATCGGGTCTCTGTTTGCCCTACCCTAGAAGTTTAATAGTGCATTTTACTCGCCATTCCATGCGCTTTGAGATGCCGCTTAGCCCAATAGGCTATCTGAAATATGAGCGACGTAAATTGAACAAATGTGATAGAATTTCCCTGAAATCTTATATTAAACAAAATATAAAATGGTCTAATCGGGTCTCTGATTGCCCTATCATAGAAGTTTAGTAGTGCATTTTGCTCGCCCTTCCACGCGCTTTATGATGCCGCCTAGCCCAGTACGCTATCTGAAATAGGAGCGACGTAGGTTGAACAAATGTGATAGAATTTCCTTGAATTCTTATATTAACCAAAATATAAAATGATCTGATCGGGTCCCTGATTGCCCTATCATAGAAGCTTAATAGTGCATTTTACTCGCCATTCCACGCGCTTTAAGATGCCGCCTAGCCCAGTACGCTATCTGAAATTGGAGCGACGTAAATTGAACAAATGTGATAGGATTTTGCTGAATTCTTAAATTAACCATAATACTAGATGATGTAATCGGGTCTCTGCTTGCCGTACCCTAGAAGTTTAATAGTGCATTTTACTCGCCATTTCATGCGCTTTGAGATGCCGCTTAGCCCAATCCGCTATCTGAAATAGGAGCGACGTAAATTGAACAAATGTGATAGAATTTCGCTGAATTCTGAAATTAACTATAATATAAAATGATCTAATCGGGTCTCTGTACGCCCTACCATAGAAATCTAATAGTGCATTTTACTCGCCATTTCATGCGCTTTGAGATGCCGCTTAGCCCAATACGCTATATGAAACGTGAGCGACGTAAATTGAACAAATGTGATAGAATTTCGATGAATTCTTATATTAACCAAAATATAAAATGATCTAATCGGGTCTCTGATTGCCCTATCATAGAAGTTTAATAGTGCATTTTACTCGCCATTCCACGCGCTTTAAGCTGACGCCTAGCCCAGTACGCTATCTGAAATAGGAGCGACGTAAATTGAACAAATGTGATAGAATTTTGCTGAATTCTTAAATTAACCATAATATAAAATGGTCTAATCGGGTCACTGCTTGTCCTACCCTAGAAGTTTAATAGTGCATTTTACTCGTCATTTCATGCGCTTTGAGATGCCGCTTTGCCCAATACGCTATCTGAAATAGGAGCGACGTAAATTGAACGAATGTGATAGTAATTCGCTGAATTCTTAAATTAACCATAATATAAAATGATCTAGTCGGGTCTCTGTTTGCCCTACCCTAGAACTTTAATAGTGCATTTTACTCCTCATTTCATGCGGTTTGAGATGCCGCTTAGCCCAATACGCTATCTGAAATAGGAGCGACGTAAATTGAACGAATGTGATAGTATTTCGCTGAATTCTTAAATTAACCATAATATAAAATGATCTAGTCGGGTCTCTGTTTGCCCTACCCTAGAACTTTAATAGTGCATTTTACACCTTATTTCATGCGCTTTGAGATGCCGCTTAGCCCAATACGCTATCTGAAATTGGAGCGATATAAGTTGAACAAATGTGATAGAATTACGCTGAATTCTTATATTAACCGTAATATAAAATGATCTAATCGGGTCTCTGTTTGCCTTATCCTAGAAGTTTAATAGTGCATTTTACCCGCCATTCCACGCGCTTTAAGATGCCGCCTAGCCCAGTACGCTATCTGAAATAGGAGCGACGTACGTTGAACAAATGTGATAGAATTACGCTGAATTCTTATATTAACCGCAATATAAAATGATCGAATCGGGTCTCTGTTTGCCTTATCCTAGAAGATTAATAGAGCATTTCACTCGTCATTTCATGCGCTTTGAGATGCCGCTTTGCCCAATTAGCTATCTGAAATAGGAGCGACGTAAATTGAACAAATGTGATAGTATTTCGCTGAATTCTTAAATTAACCATAATATAAAATGATCTAATCGGGTCTCTGTTTGCCCTACCCTAGAAGCTTAATAGTGCATTTCACTCGTCAATTCATGCGCTTTGCGATGCCGCTTAGCCCAGAACGCTATCTGAAATAGGAGCGACCTAAATTGAACGAATGTGATAGAATTTTGCTGATTTCTTAAATTAACCATAATATGAAATGATCTAATCGGGTCTCTGCTTGCCCTACCCTAGAAGTTTAATAGTGCATTTTAGTCGCCATTTCATGCGCTTTGAGATGCCGCTTCGCCCAATACGCTATCTGAAATAGGAGCGACGTAAATTAAACAAATGTGATAGAATTTCCCTGAAATCTTATATTAAACAAAATATAAAATGATCTAATCGGGTCTCTGATTGCCCTATCATAGATGTTTAGCAGTGCATTTTACTTGCCATTCCACGCGCTTTAAGATGCCGCCTAGCCCAGTACGATATCTTAATTAGGAGCGACGTAAGTTGAACAAATGTGATAGAATTTCGCTCAATTCTTAAATTAACCATAATATAAAATGATCTAATCGGGTCTCTGTTTGCCCAACCCTAGAACTTTAATAGTGCATTTTACTCGTCATTTCATGCGCTTTGAGATGCCGCTTAGCCTCATACGCTATCTGAAATAGGAGCGACGTAAATTGAACAAATGTGATAGAATTTCACTGAATTCTTATATTAACCAAAATATAAAATGATCTAATCGGGTCTCTGTTTGCCTTATCCTAGAAGTTTAATAGTGCATTTTACTCGCCATTCCGCGCACTTTAAGATGCCGCCAAGCCCAGTACGCTACCTGAAATAGGAGCGACGTAAGTTGAACAAATGTGATAGAATTACGCTGAATTCTTATATTAACCGTAATATAAAATGATCTAATCGGGTCTCTGTTTGCCTTATCCTAGAAGTTTGATAGTGCATTTTACTCGCCATTCATGCGCTTTGAGATGCCGCTTAGCCCAATACGCTATCTGAAATAGGAGCGACGTAAATTGAACAAATGTGATAGAATTTTGCTGAATGCTTAAATAAACCACAATATAAAATGATCTAATCGGGTCTCTGTTTGCCCTACCCTAGTAGTTTAATTGTGCATTTTACTCGCCATTTCATGCGCTTTGAGATGCCGCTTATCCCAATACGCTATCTGAAATAGGAGCGACGTAAGTTGAACAAATGTGATAGAATTTCGCTGAATTCTTATATGAACCAAAATATAAAATGATCTGATCGGGTCTCTGTTTGCCTTATCCTAGAAGTTTAGTTTTGCATTTTACTCGCCATTTCATGCGCTTTGAGATGCCGCTTATCCCAACACGCTATCTGACATAGGAGCGACGTAAATTGAACAAATGTGATAGAATTTCCCTGAAATCTTATATTAAACAAAATATAAAATGATCTAATCGGGTCTCTGATTGCCCTATCATTGAAGTTTAGTAGTGCATTCTACTGGCCATTCCACGCGCTTTAAGATGCCGCCTAGCCCAGTACGCTATCTGAAATAGGAGCGACGTAAATTGAACAAATGTGATAGAATTTCCCTGAAATCTTATATTAAACAAAATATAAAATGATCTAATCGGGTCTCTGATTGCCCTATCATTGAAGTTTAGTAGTGCATTCTACTGGCCATTTCATGCGCTTTGAGATGCCGCTTAGCCCAATACGCTATCTGAAATACGAGCGACGTAAATTTAACAAATGTGATAGAATTTTGCAGAATTCTTAAATTAACCATAATATAAAATGATCTAATCGGGTCTCTGCTTGCCCTACCCTAGAAGTTTAATATAGCATTTTAGTCACCATTTCATGCCCTTTGAGATGCCGCTTCGCCCAATACGCTATCTGAAATAGGAGCGACGTAAATTAAACAAATGTGATAGAATTTCCCTGAAATCTTATATTAAACAAAATATAAAATGATCTAATCGGGTCTCTGATTGCCGTATCATAGAAGTTTAGCAGTGCATTTTACTCGCCATTCCACGCGCTTTAAGATGCCGCCTAGCCCAGAACGCTATCTGAAATAGGAGCGACCTAAATTGAACGATTGTGATAGAATTTTGCTGATTTCTTAAATTAACCATAATATGAAATGATCTAATCGGGTCTCTGCTTGCCCAACCCTAGAAGTTTAATAGTGCATTTTAGTCGCCATTTCATGCGCTTTGAGATGCCTCTTCGCCCAATACGCTATCTGAAATAGGAGCGACGTAAATTAAACAAATGTGATAGAATTTCCCTGAAATCTTATATTAAACAAAATATAAAATGATCTAATCGGGTCTCTGATTGCCCTATCATAGATGTTTAGCAGTGCATTTTACTTGCCATTCCACGCGCTTTAAGATGCCGCCTAGCCCAGTACGATATCTTAATTAGGAGCGACGTAAGTTGAACAAATGTGATAGAATTTCGCTCAATTCTTAAATTAACCATAATATAAAATGATCTAATCGGGTCTCTGTTTGCCCAACCCTAGAACTTTAATAGTGCATTTTACTCGTCATTTCATGCGCTTTGAGATGCCGCTTAGCCTCATACGCTATCTGAAATAGGAGCGATATAAGTTGAACAAATGTGATAGAATTTCGCTGAATTCTTTTATTAACCATAATGTAAAATGATCTAATCGGATCTCTGTTCGCCCTAGCCTAGAACTTTAATAGTGCATTTTATTCGCCATTTCATACACATTGAGATGCCGCTTTGCCCAATACGCTATCTGAAATTGGAGCGACGTAAATTGAACAAATGTGATAGAATTTTGCTGAATGCTTAAATAAACCACAATATAAAATGATCTAATCGGGTCTCTGTTTGCCTTATCCTAGAAGTTTGATAGTGCATTTTACTCGCCATTTCATGCGCTTTGAGATGCCGCTTAGCCCAATACGCTATCTGAAATAGGAGCGACGTAAATTGAACAAATGTGATAGAATTTTGCTGAATGCTTAAATAAACCACAATATAAAATGATCTAATCGGGTCTCTGTTTGCCCTACCCTAGTAGTTTAATTGTGCATTTTACTCGCCATTTCATGCGCTTTGAGATGCCGCTTATCCCAATACGCTATCTGAAATAGGAGCGACGTAAGTTGAACAAATGTGATAGAATTTCGCTGAATTCTTATATGAACCAAAATATAAAATGATGTGATCGGGTCTCTGTTTGCCTTATCCTAGAAGTTTAGTTTTGCATTTTACTCGCCATTTCATGCGCTTTGAGATGCCGCTTATCCCAACACGCTATCTGACATAGGAGCGACGTAAATTGAACAAATGTGATAGAATTTCCCTGAAATCTTATATTAAACAAAATATAAAATGATCTAATCGGGTCTCTGATTGCCCTATCATAGATGTTTAGCAGTGCATTTTACTTGCCATTCCACGCGCTTTAAGATGCCGCCTAGCCCAGTACGATATCTTAATTAGGAGCGACGTAAGTTGAACAAATGTGATAGAATTTCGCTCAATTCTTAAATTAACCATACTATAAAATGATCTAATCGGGTCTCTGTTTGCCCAACCCTAGAACTTTAATAGTGCATTTTACTCGTCATTTCATGCGCTTTGAGATGCCGCTTAGCCTCATACGCTATCTGAAATAGGAGCGATATAAGTTGAACAAATGTGATAGAATTACGCTGAATTCTTATATTAACCGTAATATAAAATGATCTAATCGGGTCTCTGTTTGCCTTATCCTAGAAGTTTAATAGCGCGTTTTACTCGCCATTTCATGCGCTTTGAGATGCCGCTTAGCCCAATACGCTATCTGAAATTGGAGCGATATAAGTTGAACAAATGTGATAGAATTACGCTGAATTCTTATATTAACCGTAATATAAAATGATCTAATCGGGTCTCTGTTTGCCTTATCCTAGAAGTTTAATAGTGCATTTTACCCGCCATTCCACGCGCTTTAAGATGCCGCCTAGCCCAGTACGCTATCTGAAATAGGAGCGACGTACGTTGAACAAATGTGATAGAATTACGCTGAATTCTTATATTAACCGTAATATAAAATGATCGAATCGGGTCTCTGTTTGCCTTATCCTAGAAGATTAATAGAGCATTTCACTCGTCATTTCATGCGCTTTGAGATGCCGCTTTGCCCAATTAGCTATCTGAAATAGGAGCGACGTAAATTGAACAAATGTGATAGTATTTCGCTGAATTCTTAAATTAACCATAATATAAAATGATCTAATCGGGTCTCTGTTTGCCCTACCCTAGAAGCTTAATAGTGCATTTCACTCGTCAATTCATGCGCTTTGCGATGCCGCTTAGCCCAGAACGCTATCTGAAATAGGAGCGACCTAAATTGAACGAATGTGATAGAATTTTGCTGATTTCTTAAATTAACCATAATATGAAATGATCTAATCGGGTCTCTGCTTGCCCTACCCTAGAAGTTTAATAGTGCATTTTAGTCGCCATTTCATGCGCTTTGAGATGCCGCTTCGCCCAATACGCTATCTGAAATAGGAGCGACGTAAATTAAACAAATGTGATAGAATTTCCCTGAAATCTTATATTAAACAAAATATAAAATGATCTAATCGGGTCTCTGATTGCCCTATCATAGATGTTTAGCAGTGCATTTTACTTGCCATTCCACGCGCTTTAAGATGCCGCCTAGCCCAGTACGATATCTTAATTAGGAGCGACGTAAGTTGAACAAATGTGATAGAATTTCGCTCAATTCTTAAATTAACCATACTATAAAATGATCTAATCGGGTCTCTGTTTGCCCAACCCTAGAACTTTAATAGTGCATTTTACTCGTCATTTCATGCGCTTTGAGATGCCGCTTAGCCTCATACGCTATCTGAAATAGGAGCGATATAAGTTGAACAAATGTGATAGAATTTCGCTGAATTCTTTTATTAACCATAATGTAAAATGATCTAATCGGATCTCTGTTCGCCCTAGCCTAGAACTTTAATAGTGCATTTTATTCGACATTTCATACGCATTGAGATGCCGCTTTGCCCAATACGCTATCTGAAATTGGAGCGAGGTAAATTGAACAAATGTGATAGAATTTCACTGAATTCTTATATTAACCAAAATATAAAATGATCTAATCGGGTCTCTGATTGCCCTAGCATAGAAGTTTAATAGTGCATTCTACTGGCCATTCCACGCGCTTTAAGATGCCGCCTAGCCCAGTACGCTATCTGAAATAGGAGCGACGTAAATTGAACAAATGTGATAAAATTTTGCTGACATCTTAAATTAACCATAATATAAAATGATCTAATCGGGTCTCTGTTTGACTTATCCTAGAAGTTTAATAGGGCATTTTACTCGCCATTTCATGCGCTTTGAAATGCCGCTTAGCCCAATACGCTATCTGAAATAGGAGCGACGTAAATTGAACAAGTGTGATAGAATTACGCTGAATTCTTATATTAACCACAATATAAAATGATCTAATCGGGTCTCTGTTCGCCCTACCCTAGAAGTTTAATAGTGCATTTTACTCGCCATTTCTTGCGCTTTAAGATGCCGCCGAGCCCAGTACGCTATCTGAAGTAGGAGCGACGTAAGTTGAACAAATGTGATAGAATTACGCTGAATTCTTATATTAACCGTAATATAAAATGATCTAATCGGTTCTCTGTTCACCCTACCCTAGAAGTTTAAGAGTGCCTTTCACTCGTCATTTCATGCACTTTGAGATGCCGCTTAGCCCAATACGCTATCTGAAATAGGAGCGACGTAACTTGAACAATTGTGATAGAATTTAGCTGAATTCTTATATTAACCAAAATATAAAATTATCTAGTCGGGTCTCTGATTGCCATATCATAGAAGTTAATAGTGCATTTTGATCGCCATTCCACGCGCTTTAAGATGCCGCCTAACCCAGTACGCTATCTGAAATTGGAGCGACGTAAATTGAACAAATGTGACAGAATTTTGCTGACATCTTAAATTAACTATAATATAAAATGATCTAATCGGGTCTGTGTTTGCCCTACCCTACAAGTTTAGCAGTGCATTTTACTCGCCATTTCATGCGCTTTGAGATGCCGCTTAGCCCAATACGCTATCTGAAATAGGAGCGACGTAAATTGAACAAATGTGATAGAATTTCCCTTAATTCTTATATTAACCTTAATGTAAAATGATCTAATCGGGTCTCTGTTCTCCCTACCCTAGAAGTTTAATACTGCATTTCACTCGTCATTTCATGCGCTTTGAGTTGCCGCTTAGCCCAATACGATATCTGAAATAGGAGCGATGTAAAATGAACAAATATGATAGAATTTTGCTGAATTCGTAAATTAACCATAATGTAATATGATCTTATCGGGTCTCTGTTTGCCCTACCCTATAAGTTTAATAGTGCATTTTACTCGCCATTTCATGCGCTTTGAGATGCCGCTTAGCCCAATACGCTATCTGCAATAGGAGCGACGTAAATTGAACAAATGTGATAGAATTTGGCTGAATTCTTAAATTAACCATAATATAAAATGACCTAATCGGGTCTCTGATTGCCCTATCATTGAAGTTTAATAGTGCATTTTACTCGCCAATCCACGCGCTTTAAGATTCCGCCTAGCCCAGTACGCTATCTGAAATAGGAGCGACGTAAGTTGAACAAATGTGATAGAATTTGGCTGAATTCTTAAATTAACCATAATATAAAATGATCTAATCGGGTCTCTGTTCGCCCTACCCTAGAAGTGTAATAGTGCATTTCACTCGCCATTTCATATGCTTTGAGATGCCGCTTAGCACAATACGCTATCTGAAATAGGAGCGACGTAAATAGAACAATTGTGATAAAATTTCGCTGAATTCTTATATTAACCAAAATATAAAATGATCTAATCGGGTCTCTGATTGCCCTATCATAGAAGTTTAATAGTGCATTTTACTCGCCAATCCACGCGCTTTAAGATTCCGCCTAGCCCAGTACGCTATCTGAAATAGGAGCGACGTAAATTGAACAAATGTGATAGAATTACGCTGAATTCTTATATTAACCGTAATATAAAATGATCTAATCGGGTCTCTGGTCGCCCTACCCTAGAAGAATACAAGCGCATTTTACTCGTCATTTCATGCGCTTTGAGATGCCGCTTAGTCCAATACGCTATCTGCAATAGGAGCGACGTAAATTGAACAAATGTGATAGAATTTGGCTGAATTCTTAAATTAACCATAATATAAAATGATCTAATCGGGTCTCTGCTTGCCCTACCCTAGAAGTTTAACAGTGCATTTTACTCGCCATTTCATGCGCTTTGACATGCCGCTTAGCCCAATACGCTATCTGAAACAGGAGCGACGTAAATTGAACAAATGTGATAGAATTACGCTGAATTCTTATATTAACCGTAATATAAAATGATCTAATCGGGTCTCTGTTCTCCCTACCCTAGAAGTTTAATACTGCATTTCACTCGTCATTTCATGCGCTTTGAGTTGCCGCTTAGCCCAATACGATATCTGAAATAGGAGCGATGTAAAATGAACAAATGTGATAGAATTTTGCTGAATTCGTAAATTAACCATAATGTAATATGATCTTATCGGGTCTCTGTTTGCCCTACCCTATAAGTTTAATAGTGCATTTTACTCGCCATTTCATGCGCTTTGAGATGCCGCTTAGCCCAATACGCTATCTGCAATAGGAGCGACGTAAATTGAACAAATGTGATAGAATTTGGCTGAATTCTTAAATTAACCATAATATAAAATGACCTAATCGGGTCTCTGATTGCCCTATCATAGAAGTTTAATAGTGCATTTTACTCGCCAATCCACGCGCTTTAAGATTCCGCCTAGCCCAGTACGCTATCTGAAATAGGAGCGACGTAAATTGAACAAATGTGATAGAATTACGCTGAATTCTTATATTAACCGTAATATAAAATGATCTACTCGGGTCTCTGCTTGCCCTACCCTAGAAGTTTAACAGTGCATTTTACTCGCCATTTCATGCGCTTTGACATGCCGCTTAGCCCAATACGCTATCTGAAACAGGAGCGACGTAAATTGAACAAATGTGATAGAATTAAGCTGAATTCTTATATTAACCGTAATATAAAATGATCTAATCGGGTCTCTGTTTGCATTATCCTAGAAGTTTAATAGTGCATTTTACTCGCCATTTCATGCGCATTGAGATGCCGCTTAGCCCAATACGCTATCTGAAATAGGAGCGACGTAAATTGAATAAATGTGATAGAATTTGGCTAAATTCTTAAATTAACCATAATATAAAATGATCTAATCGGGTCTCTGTTTGCCCTACCCTAGAAGTTTAATAGTGCATTTTACTCGCCATTTCATGCGCTTTGAGATGCCGCCTAGCCCAGTACGCTACCTGAAATAGGAGCGACGTAAGTTGAACAAATGTGATAGAATTACGCTGAATTAATATATTAACCTTAATGTAAAATGATCTAATCGGTTCTCTGTTCGCCCTACCCTAGAAGTTTAATAGTGCCTTTCACTCGTCATTTCATGCGCTTTGAGATGCCGCTTAGCCCAATACGCTATCTGAAATAGGAGCGACGTAAATTGAACAAATGTGATAGAATTTCGCTGAATTCTTATAATAATCTTTTTGTAAAATGATCTAACCGGGTCTTTGTTCGCCCAACCCTAGAAGTTTAATAGTGCATTTCAGTCGTCATTTCATGCGCTTTGGGATGCCGCTTAGCCCAATACGCTATCTGAAATAGGAGCGACGTAAATTGAACAAGTGTGATAGAATTTCGCTGAATTCTTAAATTAACCATAATATAAAATGATCTAATCGGGTCTCTGCTTGCCCTACCCTAGAAGTTTAATATAGCATTTTAGTCACCATTTCATGCGCTTTGAGATGCCGCTTCGCCCAATACGCTATCTGAAATAGGAGCGACGTAAATTAAACAAATGTGATAGAATTTCCCTGAAATCTTATATTAAACAAAATATAAAATGATCTAATCGGGTCTCTGATTGCCCTATCATAGAAGTTTAGCAGTGCATTTTACTCGCCATTCCACGCGCTTTAAGATGCCGCCTAGCCCAGAACGCTATCTGAAATAGGAGCGACCTAAATTGAACGATTGTGATAGAATTTTGCTGATTTCTTAAATTAACCATAATATGAAATGATCTAATCGGGTCTCTGCTTGCCCAACCCTAGAAGTTTAATAGTGCATTTTAGTCGCCATTTCATGCGCTTTGAGATGCCTCTTCGCCCAATACGCTATCTGAAATGGGAGCGACGTAAATTAAACAAATGTGATAGAATTTCCCTGAAATCTTATATTAAACAAAATATAAAATGATCTAATCGGGTCTCTGATTGCCCTATCATAGATGTTTAGCAGTGCATTTTACTTGCCATTCCACGCGCTTTAAGATGCCGCCTAGCCCAGTACGATATCTTAATTAGGAGCGACGTAAGTTGAACAAATGTGATAGAATTTCGCTCAATTCTTAAATTAACCATAATATAAAATGATCTAATCGGGTCTCTGTTTGCCCAACCCTAGAACTTTAATAGTGCATTTTACTCGTCATTTCATGCGCTTTGAGATGCCGCTTAGCCTCATACGCTATCTGAAATAGGAGCGTTATAAGTTGAACAAATGTGATAGAATTTCGCTGAATTCTTTTATTAACCATAATGTAAAATGATCTAATCGGATCTCTGTTCGCCCTAGCCTAGAACTTTAATAGTGCATTTTATTCGCCATTTCATACACATTGAGATGCCGCTTTGCCCAATACGCTATCTGAAATTGGAGCGAGGTAAATTGAACAAATGTGATAGAATTTCACTGAATTCTTATATTAACCAAAATATAAAATGATCTAATCGGGTATCAGATTGCCCTACCCTAGAAGTTTAATAGTGCATTTTACTCGCCATTTCATGCGCTTTGAGATGCCGCCTAGCCCAGTACGCTACCTGAAATAGGAGCGACGTAAGTTGAACAAATGTGATAGAATTACGCTGAATTAATATATTAACCTTAATGTAAAATGATCTAATCGGTTCTCTGTTCGCCCTAGCATAGAAGTTTAATAGTGCATTTTACTCGCCATTCCGCGCGCTTTAAGATGCCGCATAGCCCAGTTCGCTATCAGAAATATGAGCGACGTAAATTGAACAAATGTGATAGAATTTCACTGAATTCTTATATTAACCAAAATATAAAATGATCTAATCGGGTCTCTGTTTGCCTTATCCTAGAAGTTTAATAGTGCATTTTACTCGCCATTCCGCGCACTTTAAGATGCCGCCAAGCCCAGTACGCTACCTGAAATAGGAGCGACGTAAGTTGAACAAATGTGATAGAATTACGCTGAATTCTTATATTAACCGTAATATAAAATGATCTAATCGGGTCTCTGTTTGCCTTATCCTAGAAGTTTGATAGTGCATTTTACTCGCCATTTCATGCGCTTTGAGATGCCGCTTAGCCCAATACGCTATCTGAAATAGGAGCGACGTAAATTGAACAAATGTGATAGAATTTTGCTGAATGCTTAAATAAACCACAATATAAAATGATCTAATCGGGTCTCTGTTTGCCCTACCCTAGTAGTTTAATTGTGCATTTTACTCGCCATTTCATGCGCTTTGAGATGCCGCTTATCCCAATACGCTATCTGAAATAGGAGCGACGTAAGTTGAACAAATGTGATAGAATTTCGCTGAATTCTTATATGAACCAAAATATAAAATGATGTGATCGGGTCTCTGTTTGCCTTATCCTAGAAGTTTAGTTTTGCATTTTACTCGCCATTTCATGCGCTTTGAGATGCCGCTTATCCCAACACGCTATCTGACATAGGAGCGACGTAAATTGAACAAATGTGATAGAATTTCCCTGAAATCTTATATTAAACAAAATATAAAATGATCTAATCGGGTCTCTGATTGCCCTATCATTGAAGTTTAGTAGTGCATTCTACTGGCCATTCCACGCGCTTTAAGATGCCGCCTAGCCCAGTACGCTATCTGAAATAGGAGCGACGTAAATTGAACAAATGTGATAAAATTTTGCTGACATCTTAAATTAACCATAATATAAAATGATCTAATCGGGTCTCTGTTTGACTTATCCTAGAAGTTTAATAGGGCATTTTACTCGCCATTTCATGCGCTTTGAAATGCCGCTTAGCCCAATACGCTATCTGAAATAGGAGCGACGTAAATTGAACAAGTGTGATAGAATTACGCTGAATTCTTATATTAACCACAATATAAAATGATCTAATCGGGTCTCTGTTTGCCCAACCCTAGAACTTTAATAGTGCATTTTACTCGTCATTTCATGCGCTTTGAGATGCCGCTTAGCCTCATACGCTATCTGAAATAGGAGCGATATAAGTTGAACAAATGTGATAGAATTACGCTGAATTCTTATATTAACCGTAATATAAAATGATCTAATCGGGTCTCTGTTTGCCTTATCCTAGAAGTTTAATAGCGCGTTTTACTCGCCATTTCATGCGCTTTGAGATGCCGCTTAGCCCAATACGCTATCTGAAATTGGAGCGATATAAGTTGAACAAATGTGATAGAATTACGCTGAATTCTTATATTAACCGTAATATAAAATGATCTAATCGGGTCTCTGTTTGCCTTATCCTAGAAGTTTAATAGTGCATTTTACCCGCCATTCCACGCGCTTTAAGATGCCGCCTAGCCCAGTACGCTATCTGAAATAGGAGCGACGTACGTTGAACAAATGTGATAGAATTACGCTGAATTCTTATATTAACCGTAATATAAAATGATCGAATCGGGTCTCTGTTTGCCTTATCCTAGAAGATTAATAGAGCATTTCACTCGTCATTTCATGCGCTTTGAGATGCCGCTTTGCCCAATTAGCTATCTGAAATAGGAGCGACGTAAATTGAACAAATGTGATAGTATTTCGCTGAATTCTTAAATTAACCATAATATAAAATGATCTAATCGGGTCTCTGTTTGCCCTACCCTAGAAGCTTAATAGTGCATTTCACTCGTCAATTCATGCGCTTTGCGATGCCGCTTAGCCCAGAACGCTATCTGAAATAGGAGCGACCTAAATTGAACGAATGTGATAGAATTTTGCTGATTTCTTAAATTAACCATAATATGAAATGATCTAATCGGGTCTCTGCTTGCCCTACCCTAGAAGTTTAATAGTGCATTTTAGTCGCCATTTCATGCGCTTTGAGATGCCGCTTCGCCCAATACGCTATCTGAAATAGGAGCGACGTAAATTAAACAAATGTGATAGAATTTCCCTGAAATCTTATATTAAACAAAATATAAAATGATCTAATCGGGTCTCTGATTGCCCTATCATAGAAGTTTAATAGTGCATTTTACTCGCCATTTCATGCGCTTTGAGATGCCGCCTAGCCCAGTACGCTATCTGAAATAGGAGCGACGTAAGTTGAACAAATGTGATAGAATTACGCTGCATTCTTATATTAACCGTAATATAAAATGATCTAATCGGGTCTCTGTTTGCATTATCCTAGAAGTTTAATAGTGCATTTTACTCGCGATTTCATGCGCATTGAGATGCCGCTTAGCCCAATACGCTATCTGAAATAGGAGCGACGTAAATTGAATAAATATGATAGAGTGTCGCTGAATTCTTAAATTAACCATAATGTAAAATGATCTTATCGGGTCTCTGTTTGCCCTACCCTAGAAGTTTAATAGTGCATTTTACTCGCCATTTCTTGCGCTTTGAGATGCCGGTTAGCCCAATATGCTATCTGAAATATCAGCGACGTAAATTGAACAAATGTGATAGAATTACGCTGAATTCTTATATTAACCGTAATATAAAATGATCTAATCGGCTCTCTGTTTGCCTTATCCTAGAAGTTTAATAGTTCATTTCACTCGTCATTTCATGCGCTTTGAGATGCCTCTTAGCCCAATAAGCTATCTGAAATTGGAGCGACGTAAATTGAACAAATGTGATAGAATTTGGCTGAATTCTTAAATTAACCATAATATAAAATGATCTAATGGGGTCTCTGTTTGCCCTACCCTAGAAGTTTAATAGTGCATTTTACTCGCCATTTCATGCGCATTGAGATGCCGCTTAGCCCAATACGCTATCTGAAATAGGAGCGACGTAAATTGAACAAATATGATAGAGTTTCGCTGAATTCTTAAATAAACCATAATATGAAATGATCTAATCGGGTCTCTGTTTGCCCTACCCTAGAAGTTTGGTAATGCATTTTACTCGCCCTTCCACGTACTTTAAGATGCCGCCTAGCCCAGTACACTATCTGAAATAGGAGCGACGTACATTGAACAAACGTGATAGAATTACCCTGAATTCTTATATTAACCTTAATGTAAAATGATCTAATCGGTTCTCTGTTCGCCCTACCCTAGAAGTTTAATAGTGCCTTTCACTCGTCATTTCATGCGCTTTGAGATGCCGCTTAGCCCAATACGCTATCTGAAATAGGAGCGACGTAAATTGAACAAATGTGATAGAATTTCGCTGAATTCTTATAATAATCTTTTTGTAAAATGATCTAACCGGGTCTTTGTTCGCCCAACCCTAGAAGTTTAATAGTGCATTTCAGTCGTCATTTCATGCGCTTTGGGATGCCGCTTAGCCCCATACGCTATCTGAAATAGGAGCAACGTAAATTGAACAAATGTGATAGAATTTCGCTGAATTCTTATATTAACCAAAATATAAAATGATCTAATCGGGTATCAGATTGCCCTATCATAGAAGTTTAGTAGTGCATTTGACTCGCCCTTCCACGCGCTTTAAGATCCCGCTTAGCCTAATACGCTATCTGCAATAGGAGCGACGTAAATTGAACAAATGTGATAGAATTTCGCTGAATTCTTAAAATAACCATAATATAAAATGATCTAATCGGGTCTCTGTCTGCCCTATCATAGAAGTTTAATAGTGCATTTCACTCGTCATTTCATGCGCTTTGACATGCCGCCTAGCCCAGTACGCTACCTGAAATAGGAGCGACGTAAGTTGAACAAATGTGATAGAATTACGCTGAATTAATATATTAACCTTAATGTAAAATGATCTAATCGGGTCTTTGTTCGCCCTACCCTTGAAGTTTAATAGTGCACATTGGTCGCCATTTCATGCGCTTTGAGATGGCGCTTAGCCCAATACGCTATCTGAAATAGGAGCGACGTAAATTGAACAAATCTGATAGAATTTCGCTGAATTCTTATATTAACCAAAATATAAAATGATCTAATCGGGTATCAGATTGCTCTATCATAGAAGTTTAGTAGTTTCATTTTACTCGCCAATCCACGCGCTTTAAGATTCCGCCTAGCCCAGTACGCTATCTGAAATAGAAGCGACGTAAGTTGAACAAATGTGACAGAATTACGCTGCATTCTTATATTCACCTTATTGTAAAATGATCTCTTCGGGTCTCTGTTCGCCCTACCCTAGAAGTATAATAGTGCATTTCACTCGTCATTTCATGCGCTTTGAGATGCCGCCTATCCCAATACGCTATCTGAAATAGGAGCGACGTAAATTGAACAAATGTGATAGAATTTCGCTGAATCCTTATATTAACCAAAATATAAAATGATCTAATCGGCTCTCTGATTGCCGTATCATAGAAGTTTAGTAGTGCATTTTACTCGCCCTTCCACGCGCTTTAAGATGCAGCCAAGCCCAGTACGCTATCGGAAATAGGAGCGACGTAAATTGAATAAATGTGATAGAATTTGGCTAAATTCTTAAATTAACCATAATATAAAATGATCTAATCGGGTCTCTGTTTGCCCTACCCTAGAAGTTTAATAGTGCATTTTACTCGCCATTTCATGCGCTTTGAGATGCCGCCTAGCCCAGTACGCTATCTGAAATAGGAGCGACGTAAGTTGAACAAATGTGATAGAATTACGCTGCATTCTTATATTAACCGTAATATAAAATGATCTAATCGGGTCTCTGTTTGCATTATCCTAGAAGTTTAATAGTGCATTTTACTCGCGATTTCATGCGCATTGAGATGCCGCTTAGCCCAATACGCTATCTGAAATAGGAGCGACGTAAATTGAATAAATATGATAGAGTGTCGCTGAATTCTTAAATTAACCATAATGTAAAATGATCTTATCGGGTCTCTGTTTGCCCTACCCTAGAAGTTTAATAGTGCATTTTACTCGCCATTTCTTGCGCTTTGAGATGCCGGTTAGCCCAATATGCTATCTGAAATATCAGCGACGTAAATTGAACAAATGTGATAGAATTACGCTGAATTCTTATATTAACCGTAATATAAAATGATCTAATCGGCTCTCTGTTTGCCTTATCCTAGAAGTTTAATAGTTCATTTCACTCGTCATTTCATGCGCTTTGAGATGCCTCTTAGCCCAATAAGCTATCTGAAATTGGAGCGACGTAAATTGAACAAATGTGATAGAATTTGGCTGAATTCTTAAATTAACCATAATATAAAATGATCCAATGGGGTCTCTGTTTGCCCTACCCTAGAAGTTTAATAGTGCATTTTACTCGCCATTTCATGCGCATTGAGATGCCGCTTAGCCCAATACGCTATCTGAAATAGGAGCGACGTAAATTGAACAAATATGATAGAGTTTCGCTGAATTCTTAAATAAACCATAATATGAAATGATCTAATCGGGTCTCTGTTTGCCCTACCCTAGAAGTTTGGTAATGCATTTTACTCGCCCTTCCACGTACTTTAAGATGCCGCCTAGCCCAGTACACTATCTGAAATAGGAGCGACGTACATTGAACAAACGTGATAGAATTACCCTGAATTCTTATATTAACCTTAATGTAAAATGATCTAATCGGTTCTCTGTTCGCCCTACCCTAGAAGTTTAATAGTGCCTTTCACTCGTCATTTCATGCGCTTTGAGATGCCGCTTAGCCCAATACGCTATCTGAAATAGGAGCGACGTAAATTGAACAAATGTGATAGAATTTCGCTGAATTCTTATAATAATCTTTTTGTAAAATGATCTAACCGGGTCTTTGTTCGCCCAACCCTAGAAGTTTAATAGTGCATTTCAGTAGTCATTTCATGCGCTTTGGGATGCCGCTTAGCCCCATACGCTATCTGAAATAGGAGCAACGTAAATTGAACAAATGTGATAGAATTTCGCTGAATTCTTATATTAACCAAAATATAAAATGATCTAATCGGGTATCAGATTGCCCTATCATAGAAGTTTAGTAGTGCATTTGACTCGCCCTTCCACGCGCTTTAAGATCCCGCTTAGCCTAATACGCTATCTGCAATAGGAGCGACGTAAATTGAACAAATGTGATAGAATTTCGCTGAATTCTTAAAATAACCATAATATAAAATGATCTAATGGGGTCTCTGTTTGCCCTACCCTAGAAGTTTAATAGTGCATTGTACTCGCCATTTCATGCGCTTTGAGATGCCGCGTAGCCCAAAACGCTATCTGAAATAGGAGCGACGTAAATTGAACAAATGTGATAGAATTTCGCTGAATTCTTAAATTAACCATAATATAAAATGATCTATTCGGGTCTCTGTTTGCCCTACCCTAGAAGTTTAGTAGTGAATTTTACTCGCCATTTCTTGCGCTTTGAGATGCCGCTTAGCCCAATACGCTATCTGAAATATGAGCGACGTAAATTGAATAAAAATGTGATAGAATTTCGCTGAATTCTCATATTAACATTAATGTAAATTGATCTAATCGAGTCTCTGTTCGCCCCACCCTAGAGGTTTAATAGTGCATTTTACTCGTCATTTCATGCGCTTTGAGATGCCGCTTAGCCCAATACGCTATCTGAAATTGGAGCGATATAAGTTGAACAAATGTGATAGAATTACGCTGAATTCTTATATTAACCGTAATATAAAATGATCTAATCGGGTCTCTGTTTGCCTTATCCTAGAAGTTTAATAGTGCATTTTACCCGCCATTCCACGCGCTTTAAGATGCCGCCTAGCCCAGTACGCTATCTGAAATAGGAGCGACGTACGTTGAACAAATGTGATAGAATTAAGCTGAATTCTTATATTAACCGTAATATAAAATGATCGAATCGGGTCTCTGTTTGCCTTATCCTAGAAGATTAATAGAGCATTTCACTCGTCATTTCATGCGCTTTGAGATGCCGCTTTGCCCAATTAGCTATCTGAAATTGGAGCGACGTAAATTGAACAAATGTGATAGTATTTCGCTGAATTCTTAAATTAACCATAATATAAAATGATCTAATCGGGTCTCTGTTTGCCCTACCCTAGAAGCTTAATAGTGCATTTCACTCGTCAATTCATGCGCTTTGCGATGCCGCTTAGCCCAATACGCTATCTGAAATAGGAGCGACGTAAATTGAACAAATGTTATAGAATTTCGCTGAATCCTTATATTAACCAAAATATAAAATGATCTAATCGGCTCTCTGATTGCCGTATCATAGAAGATTAGTAGTGCATTTTACTCGCCCTTCCACGCGCTTTAAGATGCAGCCAAGCCCAGTACGCTATCGGAAATAGGAGCGACGTAAATTGAACAATTGTGATAGAATTTTGCTGAATTCTTAAATTAAACGTAACATAAAATGATCTAATCGGGTCTCTGTTTGCCCTACCCTAGAAGTTTAATAGTGCATTGTACTCGCCATTTCATGCGCTTTGAGATGCCGCGTAGCCCAAAACGCTATCTGAAATAGGAGCGACGTAAATTGAACAAATGTGATAGAATTTCGCTGAATTCTTAAATTAACCATAATATAAAATGATCTATTCGGGTCTCTGTTTGCCCTACCCTAGAAGTTTAGTAGTGAATTTTACTCGCCATTTCTTGCGCTTTGAGATGCCGCTTAGCCCAATACGCTATCTGAAATATGAGCGACGTAAATTGAATAAAAATGTGATAGAATTTCGCTGAATTCTCATATTAACATTAATGTAAATTGATCTAATCGAGTCTCTGTTCGCCCCACCCTAGAGGTTTAATAGTGCATTTCACTAGTCATTTCATGCGCTTTGAGAGGCCGCTTAGCCCAATATGCTATCTGAAATAGGAGCGATGTAAATTGAACAAATGTCATAGAATTTTGCTGAATTCTTAAATTAACCATAATATAAAATGATCTGATCGGGTCTCTGATTGCCCTATCATAGAATTTTAATAGTGCATTTTAATCGCCATTCCACGCGCTTTAAGATGCCGCCTAGCTCAGTACGCTATCTGAAATAGGAGCGACGTAAATTGAACAAATGTGATAGAATTTTGCTGAATTCTTAAATTAACCATAATATAAAATGGTCTAATCGGGTCTCTGTTCGCCCTAGCCTAGAAGTTTAATAGTGCATTTTATTCGGCATTTCATGCGCTTTGAGATGCCGCTTAGCCCAATTCGCTATCTGAAATAGGAGCGATGTAAATTGAACAAATGTGATTGAATTTCGCTGAATCCTTTTATTAACCATAATGTAAAATGATCTAATCGGGTCTCTGTTCGCCCAAACCTAGAAGTTTAATAGTGCATTTAATCGCCATTTCATGTGCTTTGAGATGCCCTTAGCCCAATACGCCATCTGAAATAGGAGCGACGTAAATTGAACAAATGTGATACAATATCCCTGAAATCTTATATTAAACAAAATATAAAATGATCTAATCGGGTCTCTGTTTGCCCTACCCTAGAAGTTTAATAGGGCATTTCACTCGACACTTCATGCGCTTTAAGATGCCGCTAAGCCCAATAAGCTATCTGAAATAGGAGCGACGTAAATTGAACAAATGTGATAGAATTTCGCTGAATTCTTACATTAACCATAATGTAAAATGATATAATCGGGTCTCTGTTCGCCCTACCCTAGAAGTTTAATAGTGCATTTTACTCGCCATTTCTTGCGCTTTAAGATGCCGCCTAGCCCAGTACGCTATCTGAATTAGGAGCGACGTAAGTTGAACAAATGTGATAGAATTACGCTGAATTCTTATATTAACCAAATATAAAATGATCTAATCGGGTCTCTGTTTGCCTTATCCTAGAAGTTTAATAGTGCATTTTACTCGCCATTCCGCGCACTTTAAGATGCCGCCAAGCCCAGTACGCTACCTGAAATAGGAGCGACGTAAGTTGAACAAATGTGATAGAATTACGCTGAATTCTTATATTAACCGTAATATAAAATGATCTAATCGGGTCTCTGTTTGCCTTATCCTAGAAGTTTGATAGTGCATTTTACTCGCCATTTCATGCGCTTTGAGATGCCGATTAGCCCAATACGCTATCTGAAATAGGAGCGACGTAAATTGAACAAATGTGATAGAATTTTGCTGAATGCTTAAATAAACCACAATATAAAATGATCTAATCGGGTCTCTGTTTGCCCTACCCTAGTAGTTTAATTGTGCATTTTACTCGCCATTTCATGCGCTTTGAGATGCCGCTTATCCCAATACGCTATCTGAAATAGGAGCGACGTAAGTTGAACAAATGTGATAGAATTTCGCTGAATTCTTATATGAACCAAAATATAAAATGATCTGATCGGGTCTCTGTTTGCCTTATCCTAGATGTTTAGTTTTGCATTTTACTCGCCATTTCATGCGCTTTGAGATGCCGCTTATCCCAACACGCTATCTGACATAGGAGCGACGTAAATTGAACAAATGTGATAGAATTTCCCTGAAATCTTATATTAAACAAAATATAAAATGATCTAATCGGGTCTCTGATTGCCCTATCATTGAAGTTTAGTAGTGCATTCTACTGGCCATTCCACGCGCTTTAAGATGCCGCCTAGCCCAGTACGCTATCTGAAATAGGAGCGACGTAAATTGAACAAATGTGATAGAATTTCCCTGAAATCTTATATTAAACAAAATATAAAATGATCTAATCGGGTCTCTGATTGCCCTATCATTGAAGTTTAGTAGTGCATTCTACTGGCCATTTCATGCGCTTTGAGATGCCGCTTAGCCCAATACGCTATCTGAAATACGAGCGACGTAAATTTAACAAATGTGATAGAATTTTGCAGAATTCTTAAATTAACCATAATATAAAATGATCTAATCGGGTCTCTGCTTGCCCTACCCTAGAAGTTTAATATAGCATTTTAGTCACCATTTCATGCGCTTTGAGATGCCGCTTCGCCCAATACGCTATCTGAAATAGGAGCGACGTAAATTAAACAAATGTGATAGAATTTCCCTGAAATCTTATATTAAACAAAATATAAAATGATCTAATCGGGTCTCTGATTGCCCTATCATAGAAGTTTAGCAGTGCATTTTACTCGCCATTCCACGCGCTTTAAGATGCCGCCTAGCCCAGAACGCTATCTGAAATAGGAGCGACCTAAATTGAACGATGTGATAGAATTTTGCTGATTTCTTAAATTAACCATAATATGAAATGATCTAATCGGGTCTCTGCTTGCCCAACCCTAGAAGTTTAATAGTGCATTTTAGTCGCCATTTCATGCGCTTTGAGATGCCTCTTCGCCCAATACGCTATCTGAAATAGGAGCGACGTAAATTAAACAAATGTGATAGAATTTCCCTGAAATCTTATATTAAACAAAATATAAAATGATCTAATCGGGTCTCTGATTGCCCTATCATAGATGTTTAGCAGTGCATTTTACTTGCCATTCCACGCGCTTTAAGATGCCGCCTAGCCCAGTACGATATCTTAATTAGGAGCGACGTAAGTTGAACAAATGTGATAGAATTTCGCTCAATTCTTAAATTAACCATAATATAAAATGATCTAATCGGGTCTCTGTTTGCCCAACCCTAGAACTTTAATAGTGCATTTTACTCGTCATTTCATGCGCTTTGAGATGCCGCTTAGCCTCATACGCTATCTGAAATAGGAGCGATATAAGTTGAACAAATGTGATAGAATTTCGCTGAATTCTTTTATTAACCATAATGTAAAATGATCTAATCGGATCTCTGTTCGCCCTAGCCTAGAACTTTAATAGTGCATTTTATTCGCCATTTCATACACATTGAGATGCCGCTTTGCCCAATACGCTATCTGAAATTGGAGCGAGGTAAATTGAACAAATGTGATAGAATTTTGCTGAATGCTTAAATAAACCACAATATAAAATGATCTAATCGGGTCTCTGTTTGCCTTATCCTAGAAGTTTGATAGTGCATTTTACTCGCCATTTCATGCGCTTTGAGATGCCGCTTAGCCCAATACGCTATCTGAAATAGGAGCGACGTAAATTGAACAAATGTGATAGAATTTTGCTGAATGCTTAAATAAACCACAATATAAAATGATCTAATCGGGTCTCTGTTTGCCCTACCCTAGTAGTTTAATTGTGCATTTTACTCGCCATTTCATGCGCTTTGAGATGCCGCTTATCCCAATACGCTATCTGAAATAGGAGCGACGTAAGTTGAACAAATGTGATAGAATTTCGCTGAATTCTTATATGAACCAAAATATAAAATGATGTGATCGGGTCTCTGTTTGCCTTATCCTAGAAGTTTAGTATTGCATTTTACTCGCCATTTCATGCGCTTTGAGATGCCGCTTATCCCAACACGCTATCTGACATAGGAGCGACGTAAATTGAACAAATGTGATAGAATTTCCCTGAAATCTTATATTAAACAAAATATAAAATGATCTAATCGGGTCTCTGATTGCCCTATCATTGAAGTTTAGTAGTGCATTCTACTGGCCATTCCACGCGCTTTAAGATGCCGCCTAGCCCAGTACGCTATCTGAAATAGGAGCGACGTAAATTGAACAAATGTGATAAAATTTTGCTGACATCTTAAATTAACCATAATATAAAATGATCTAATCGGGTCTCTGTTTG
>CAKAJE020001042.1:0-26650 GCA_916610135.2 Macropis europaea | reverse complement strand
CATGCGCTTTGAGATGCCGGTTAGCCCAATACGCTAACTGAAATAGGAGCGACGTAAATAGAACAAATGTGATAGGATTTCCCTGAAATCTTATATTAAACAAAATATAAAATGATCTAATCGGGTCTCTGAATGACCTATCATAGAAGTTTAACAGTGCATTTTACTCGCCATTCCACGCGCTTTAAGATGCCGCCTAGCCCAGTACGCTATCTGAAATAGGAGCGACGTAAATTCAACAAATGTGATAGAATCTTGCTGAGTTCTTAAATTAACCATAATATAAAATGATCTAATCGGGTCTCTGTTTGCCCTACCCTAGGAGTTTAATAGTGCATTTTACACGCCATTTCATGCGCTTTGAGATGCCGCTTAACCCAATACGCTATCAGAAATAGCAGCAACGAAAGTTGAACAAATGTGATAGAATTTCGCTGAATTATTTTATTAAGCAGAATGTAAAATGATCTAATCGGGTCTCTGTTCGCTCTAGCCTAGAAGTTTAATAGTGCATTTTATTCGCCATTTCATGCGCTTTGTGATGCCGCGTAGCCCAATACGCTATCTGAAATAGGAGCGACGTAAATTGAACAAATGTGATAGAATTTCCCTGAATTCTTATATTAACCTTAATGTAAAATGATCTAATCGGGTCTCTGTTCGCCCTACCCTAGAAGTTTAATAGTGCATTTCACTCGTCATTTCATGCGCTTTGAGATGCCGGTAAGCACAATAAGCTATCTGGAATAGCAGCGACGTAAATTGAACAAATGTGATAGAATTACGCTGAATTCTTATATTAACCGTAATATAAAATGATCTAATCGGGTCTCTGTTTGCCTTATCCTAGAAGTTTAATAGTGCATTTTACTCGCCATTTGATGCGCTTTGAGATGCCGCTTAGCCCAATGCGCTATCTGAAATAGGAGCGACGTAAATTGAACAAATGTGACAGAATTTCGCTGAATTCTTAAATTAACCATAATATAAAATGATCTAATCGGGTCTCTGTTCGCCCTACCCTAGAAGTTTAATAGTGCATTTCACTCGTCATTTCATGCGCTTTGAGATGCCGGTAAGCACAATAAGCTATCTGGAATAGCAGCGACGTAAATTGAACAAATGTGATAAAATTTAGCTGACATCTTAAATTAACCATAATATAAAATGATCTAATCGGGTCTCTGTTTGCCCAACCCTAGAAGTTTAATAGTGCATTTTACTCGCCATTTAATGCGCCTTCAGATGCCTCTTAGCCCAATACGTTATCTGAAATAGGAGCGACGTAAATTGAACAAATGTGATAGAATTTCGCTGAAATCTTATATTAAACAAAATATAAAATGATCTAATCGGGTCTCTGATTGCCCAATCATAGAAATTTAGGAGTGCATTTTACTCGCCATTTCATACGCTTTGAGATGCCGCTTAGCACTATACGCTATCTGAAATATGAGCGACGTAAATTGAACAAATGTGATAGAATTTCGCTGAATTCTTATATTAACCTTAATGTAAAATGATCTAATCGGGTCTCTGTTCGCCCGTCCCTAGAAGTTTAATGTTGCATTTCACTCGTCATTTCATGCGCCTTGAGATGCCGCCTAGCCCAGTACGCTATCTTAAATAGGAGCGACGTAAATTGAACAAATGTGATAAAATTACGCTTAATTCTTATATTAAGCGTAATATAAAATGATGTAATCGGGTCTCTCTTTGCATTACCCTAGGAGTTTAATAGTGCATTTTACTCGCCATTTCATGCGCATTGAGATGCCGCTTAGCCCAATACGCTATCTGAAATAGGAGTGACGTAAATTGAACAAATGTGATAGAATTTCCCTGAATTCGTATATTAACCCAAATATAAAATGATCTAATCGAGTCTCTGATTGCCCTATCATCGAAGTTTGATAGTGCATTTCACTCGCCATTCCACGCGCTTTAAGATGCCGCCTAGCCTAGCACGCTATCTGAAATAGGAGCGACGTAAATTGAACAAATGTGATAGAATTTTGCTGAATTCTTAAATTAACCATAATATAAAATGATCTAATCGGGTCTCTGTTCGCCCTAGCCGAGAAGTTTAATAGTGCATTTTATTCGCCATTTCATGCGCTTTGAGATGCCGCTTAGCCCAATACGCTATCTGAAATAGGAGCGACGTAAATTGCACAAATGTGATAGAATTTCCCTGAATTCCTATATTAACCTTAATGTAAAATGATGTAATCGTGTCTCTGTTCGCCCTACCATAGAAGTCTAATAGTGCATTTCACTCGCCATTTCATGCGCTTTGAGATGCCGCTTAGCACAATACGCTATTTGAAATAGGGGCGACGTAAATTGAACAAATGTGATAGAATTACGCTGAATTCTTATATTAACCGTAATATAAAATGATCTAATCGGGTCTCTGTTTGCCTTATCCTAGAAGTTTGATAGTGCATTTTACTCGCCATTTGATGCGCTTTGAGATGCCGCTTAGCCCAATGCGCTATCTGAAATAGGAGCGACGTAAATTGAACAAATGTGACAGAATTTCGCTGAATTCTTAAATTAACCATAATATAAAATGATCTAATCGGGTCTCTGTTCGCCCTACCATAGAAGTCTAATAGTGCATTTCACTCGCCATTCCACGCGCTTTAAGATGCGGCCGAACCCAGTACGCTATCTGAAATAGGAGCGACGTAAATTGAACAAATGTGATAGAATTTTGCTGAATTCATACATTAACCATAATATAAAATGATCTAATCGGGTCTCTGTTCGCCCTACCATAGAAGTCTAATTGTGCATTTTACTCGCCATTTCATGCTCTTTGAGATGCCGCCTAGCCCAATACGCTATCTGAAATAGGAGCGACGTAAATTGAACAAATGTGATAGAATTTCACTGAATTCTTATATTAATCAAAATATAAAATGATCTAATCTGGTCTCTGTTCGCCATAGCCTAGAAGTTTAATAGTGCATTCTACTCGCCATTCCACGCGCTTTAAGATGCCGCCTAGCCCAGTACGCTATCTGAAATAGGAGCGACGTAAATTGAACAAATGTGATAAAATTTTGCTGACATCTTAAATTAACCATAATATAAAATGATTTAATCGGGTATCTGTTTGCCCTACCCTAGAAGTTTAATAGTGCATTTTACTCGCCATTTCATGCGCCTTCAGATGCCGCTTAGCCCAATACGCTATCTGAAATAGGAGCGACGTAAATTGAACAAATGTGATAGAATTTCGCTGAATTCTTAAATTAACCATAATATGAAATGATATAATCGGGTCTCTGTTTGCCCTACCCTAGAAGTTTAATAGTGCATTTCACTCGCCATTTCATGCGCTTTGAGATGCCGGTAAGCACAATAAGCTATCTGGAATAGCAGCGACGTAAATTGAACAAATGTGATAGCATTACGCCGTATTCTTATATTTACCGTAATATAAAATGATCTAATCGGGTCTCTGTTTGCCTTATCCTAGAAGTTTAATAGGGCATTTTACTCGCCATTTCATGCGCTTTGAAATGCCGCTTAGCCCAATACGCTATCTGAAATAGGAGCGACGTAAATTGAACAAATGTGATAGAATTTTGCTGAATTCTTAAATTAACCATAATATAAAATGATCTAATCGGGTATCTGGTTGCCCTACCCTAGAAGCTTAATATTGCATTTTACTCGCCATTTCATGCGCTTTGAGCTGCCGCTTAGCCCAATACGCTATCGGAAATAGGAGCGACGTAAGATGAAAAAATGTGATAGAGTTTCGCTGAATTCTTTTATGAACCGTAATGTAAAATGATCTAATCGGGTCTCTGTTCTCCCTAGCCTAGAAGTTTAATAGTGCATCTTATTCTCCATTTCATGCGCTTTGAGATGCCGCTTAGCCCAATACGCTATCTGGAATAGGAGCGACGTAAATTGAACAAATGTGATAGAATTTCCCTGAATTCTTATATTAACCTTAATGTAAAATGATCTAATCGGGTCTCTGTATGCCCTACCATAGAAATCTAATAGTGCATTTTACTCGCCATTTCATGCGCTTTGAGATGCCGCTTAGCCCAATACGCTAACTGAAATAGGAGCGACGTAAGTTGAACAAATGTGATAGAATTTCGCTGAATTCTTTTATTAACCATAATGTAAAATGATCTGATCGGGTCTCTGTTCGCCCTAGCCTAGAAGTCTAAGAGTGTATTTTATTCGACATTTCATGCGCTTTGAGATGCCGCTTAGCCGAATACGCTATCTGAAATAGGAGCGACGTAAATTGAACAAATGCGATAGAATTTCCCTGAAATCTTATATTAAACAAAATATAAAATGATCTAATCGGGTCTCTGATTGCCCTATCATAGAAGTTTAATAGTGCATTTTACTCGCCATTCCACGCGCTTTATGATGCCGCCTAGCCGAGTACGGTATCTGAAATAGGAGCTACGTAAGTTGAACAAATGTGATAGAATTACGCTGAATTCTTATATTGACCGTAATATAAAATGATGTAATCGGGCCTCTGTTTGCCCAATCTTAGAAGTTTGATAGTGCATTTTACTCGCCATTTCATGTGCTTTAAGCTGCCGCATAGCCCAATACGCTATCTGGAATAGGAGCGACGTAAATTGATCAAATGTGATAGAATTTCCCTGAATTCTTTTATTAACCTTAATGTAAAATGATCTAATCGGGTCTCTGTTCGCCCTACCATAGAAGTCTAATAGTGCATTTCACTCGCCATTTCATGCGCTTTGAGATGCCGCTTAGCCCAATGCGCTATCTGAAATAGGAGCGACGTAAATTGAACAAATGTGATAGAATTTTGCTGAATTCTTAAATTAACCATAATATGAGATGATGTAATCGGGTCTCTGCTTGCCCTACCCTAGAAGTTTAATAGTGCATTTTACTCGCCATTTCTTGCGCTTTGAGATGCAGCTTAGCCCAATACACTATCTGAAATAGGAGCGACGTAAATTGAACAAATGTGATAGAATTTCGCTGAATTCTTAAATTAACTATAATATAAATTGATCTAATCGGGTCACTGATTGCCCTACCCGAGAAGTTTAATAGTGAACATTACTCGCCATTTCATGCGCTTTGAGATGCCGCTTAGCCCAATACGCTATCTGAAATAGGAGCGACGTAAATTGAACAAATGTGATAGAATCTCGCTGAATTCTTAAATTAACTATAATATAAAATGATCTAATCGGGTCACTGATTGCCCTATCATAGAAGTTTAATAGTGCATTTTACTCGCCATTCCACGCGCTTTAAGTTGCCGCCTAGCCCAGTACGCTATCTGAAATAGGAGCGACGTAAATTGAACAAATGTGATAGAATTTTGCTGAATTCTTAAATTAACCATAACATAAAATGATCTAATCGGGTCTCTGTTTGCCCTACCCTAGTAGTTTAATAGTGCATTTTACTCGCCATTTCATGCGCTTTGAGATGCCGCTTAGCCTAATACGCTATCTGAAATAGGAGCGACGAAAGTTGAACAAATGCGATAGAATTTCGCTGAATTATTTTATTAACCAGAATGTAAAATGATCTAATCTGGTCTCTGTTCGCCCTAGCCTGGAAGTTTAATAGTGGATTTTACTCGGCATTCCACGCGCTTTAAGATGCCGCCTAGCCCAGTACGCTATCTGAAATAGGAGCGACCTAAATTGAACGAATGTGATAGAATTTTGCTGAATTCTTAAATTAACCATAATATAAAATGATCTAATCGGGTCTCTGCTTGCCCTACCCTAGAAGTTTAACAGTGCATTTTACTCGCCATTTCATGCGCTTTGATATGCCGCATAGCCCAATACGCTATCTGAAATAGGAGCGACGTAAATTGAACAAATGTGATAGAATTTCTGTGAATTCTTATATTAACCTCAATGTAAAATGATCTAATCGGGTCTCTCTTCGCCCTACCATAGAAGTCTTATAGTGCATTTCACTCGCCATTTCATGCGCTTTGAGATGCCGCTTAGCCCAATACGCTATCTGAAATAGGAGCGACCTAAATTGAACGAATGTGATAGAATTTTGCTGAATTCTTAAATTAACCATAATATAAAATGATCTAATCGAGTCTCTGCTTGCCTTACCCTAGAAGTTTAATAGTGCATTTTACTCGTCATTTCATGCGCTTTGAGATGCCGCTTAGCCCAATACGCTATCTGAAATAGGAGCGACGTAAATTGAACAAACGTGATAGAATTTCACTGAATTCTTAAATTAACCATAATATAAAATGATCTAATCGGGTCTCTGTTTGACCTACCCTAGAAGTTTAATAGTGCATTTTACTCGCCATTTCATGTGCTTTGAGATGCCGCATAGCCTAATACGCTATCTGGAATAGGAGCGACGTAAATTGATCAAATGTGATAGAATTTCCCTGTATACATATATTAACCTTAATGTAAAATGATCTAATCGGCTCTCTGTTCGCCCTACCATAGAAGTCTAATATTGCATTTCACTCGCCATTTCATGCGCTTTGAGATGCCGCTTAGCCCAATACGCTATCTGAAATAGGAGCGACGTAAATTGAACAAATGTGATAGAATTTTGCTGAATTCTTAAATTAACCATAATATTAGATGATGTAATCGGGTCTCTGCTTGCCCTACCCTAGAAGTTTAATAGTGCATTTTACTCGCCATTTCATGCGCTTTGAGATGCCGCTTAGCCCAATACGCTATCTGAAATAGGAGCGACGTAAATTGAACAAATCTGATAGAATTTTTCTGAATTCTTAAATTAACCATAATATAAAATGATCTAATCGGGTATCTGTTTGCCCTACCCTAGAAGCTTATTATTGCATTTTACTCGCCATTTCATGCGCTTTGAGCTGCCGCTTAGCCCAATACGCTATCTGAAATAGGAGCGACTTAAGTTGAAAAAATGTGATAGAATTTCGCTGAATTCTTTTATGAACCATAATGTAAATTGATCTAATCGGGTCTCTGTTCTCCCTAGCCTAGAAGTTTAATAGTGCATTTTATTCTCCATTTCATGCGCCTTGAGATGCCGCTTAGCCCAATACGCTATCTGAAATAGGAGCGACGTAAATTGAACAAATGCGATGGAATTTCCCTGAAATCTTATATTAAACATAATATAAAATGATCTAATCGGGTCTCTGATTCCCCTATCATAGAAGTTTAGTAATGCATTTTACTGGCCATTCCACGCGCTTTAAGATGCCGCCTAGCCCAGTACGCTACCTGAAATAGGAGCGACGTAAATTGAACAGATGTGATAAAATTTAGCTGACATCTTAAATTAACCATAATATAAAATGATCTAATCGGGTCTCTGTTTGCCCAACCCTAGAAGTTTAATAGTGCATTTTACTCGTCATTTCATGCGCTTTGAGATGCCGCTTAGCCCAATACGCTATCTGAAATAGGAGCGACGTAAATTGAACAAACGTGATAGAATTTCACTGAATTCTTAAATTAACCATAATATAAAATGATCTAATCGGGTCTCTGTTTGACCTACCCTAGAAGTTTAATAGTGCATTTTACTCGCCATTTCATGTGCTTTGAGATGCCGCATAGCCTAATACGCTATCTGGAATAGGAGCGACGTAAATTGATCAAATGTGATAGAATTTCCCTGAATACTTATATTAACCTTAATGTAAAATGATCTAATCGGCTCTCTGTTCGCCCTACCATAGAAGTCTAATATTGCATTTCACTCGCCATTTCATGCGCTTTGAGATGCCGCTTAGCCCAATACGCTATCTGAAATAGGAGCGACGTAAATTGAACAAATGTGATAGAATTTTGCTGAATTCTTAAATTAACCATAATATTAGATGATGTAATCGGGTCTCTGCTTGCCCTACCCTAGAAGTTTAATAGTGCATTTTACTCGCCATTTCATGCGCTTTGAGATGCCGCTTAGCCCAATACGCTATCTGAAATAGGAGCGACGTAAATTGAACAAATCTGATAGAATTTTGCTGAATTCTTAAATTAACCATAATATAAAATGATCTAATCGGGTATCTGTTTGCCCTACCCTAGAAGCTTATTATTGCATTTTACTCGCCATTTCATGCGCTTTGAGCTGCCGCTTAGCCCAATACGCTATCTGAAATAGGAGCGACTTAAGTTGAAAAAATGTGATAGAATTTCGCTGAATTCTTTTATGAACCATAATGTAAAATGATCTAACCGGGTCTCTGTTCGCCCTAGCCTAGAACTTTAATAGTGCATTTTATTCGCCATTTCATACGCTTTGAGATGCCTATTAGCCCAATACGCTATCTGAAATAGGAGCGACGTAAATTGAACAAATGTGATAGAATTTGGCTGAATTCTTATATAAACCAAAATATAAAATGATCTAATCGGGTCTCTGATTGCCCTATCATAGAAGTTTAATAGTGGATTTCACTCATCATTTCATGCGCTTTAAGATGCCGCTTAGTACAGTACGCTATCAGAAATAGGAGCGACGTAAATTGAACAAATGTCATAGAATTTCACTGAATTCTTTTATTAACAATAATGTAAAATGATCTAATCGGGTCTCTGATTGCCCTATCATAGAAGTTTAGTAGTGCATTCTACTCGCCATTCCACGCGCTTTAAGATGCCGCCTAGCCCAGTACGCTATCTGAAATAGGAGCGACGTAAATTGAACAAATGTGATAAAATTTTGCTGACATCTTAAATTAACCATAATTTAAAATGATTTAATCGGGTATCTGTTTGCCCTACCCTAGAAGTTTAATAGTGCATTTTACTCGCCATTTCATGCGCCTTCAGATGCCGCTTAGCCCAATACGCTATCTGAAACAGGAGCGACGTAAATTGAACAAATGTGATAGAATTTTGCTGAATTCTTAAATTAACCATAATATAAAATGATCTAATCGGGTCTCTGTACGCCCTACCATAGAAATCTAATAGTGCATTTTACTCGCCATTTCATGCGCTTTGAGATGCCGCTTAGCCCAATACGCTATCTGAAATAGGAGCGACGTAAGTTGAACAAATGTGATAGAATTTCACTGAATTCTTTTATTAACCATAATGTAAAATGATCTGATCTGGTCTCTGTTCGCCCTAGCCTAGAAGTTTAAGAGTGCATTTTATTCGACATTTCATGCGCTTTGAGATGCCGCTTAGCCGAATACGCTATCTGAAATAGGAGCGACGTAAATTGAACAAATGAGATAGAATTTCCCTGAAATCTTATATTAAACAAAATATAAAATGATCTAATCGGGTCTCTGATTGCCCTATCATAGAAGTTTAATAGTGCATTTTACTCGCCATTCCACGCGCTTTATGATGCCGCCTAGCCCAGTACGGTATCTGAAATAGGAGCTACGTAAGTTGAACAAATGTGATAGAATTACGCTGAATTCTTATATTAACCGTAATATAAAATGATGTAATCGGGCCTCTGTTTGCCCTATCATAGAAGTTTGATAGTGCATTTTACTCGCCATTTCATGTGCTTTAAGCTGCCGCATAGCCCAATACGCTATCTGGAATAGGAGCGACGTAAATTGAACAAATGTGGTAGAATTTCCCTGAATTCTTATATTAACCTTAATGTAAAATGATCTAATCGTGTCTCTGTTCGCCCTACCATAGAAGTCTAATAGTGCATTTCACTCGCCATTTCATGCGCTTTGAGATGCCGCTTAGCACAATACGCTATTTGAAATAGGGGCGACGTAAATTGAACAAATGTGATAGAATTACGCTGAATTCTTATATTAACCGTAATATAAAATGATCTAATCGGGTCTCTGTTTGCCTTATCCTAGAAGATTAATAGTGCATTTTACTCGCCATTTCATGCGCTTTGAGATGCCGCTTAGCCCAATACGCTATCTGAAATAGGAGCGACGTAAGTTCGACAAATGTGATAGAATTTCGCTGAAATCTTATATTAACCAAAATATAAAATGATCTAATCGGGTCTCTGTTTGCCTTATCCGAAAAGTTTAGTATTGCATTTTACTCGCCATTTCATGCGCTTTGAGATGCCGCTTAGCCCAATACGCTATCTGAAATAGGAGCGACGTAAATTGAACAAATGTGATAGAATTTCCCTGAAATCTTATATTAAACAAAATATAAAATGATCTAATCGGGTCTCTGATTGCCCTATCATAGAAGTTTAGTAGTGCATTCTACTCGCCATTCTACGCGCTTTAAGATGCCGCCTAGCCCAGTACGCTATCTGAAATAGGAGCGACGTAAATTGAACAAATGTGATAGAATTTCCCTGAATTCTTATATTAAGCTTAATGTAAAATGATCTAATCGGGTCTCTGTTCGCCCTACCCTAGAAGTTTAATAGTGCATTTTGCTCGCCATTTCATGCGCTTTGAGATGGCGCTTAGCCCAATACGCTATCTGAAATAGGAGTGTCGTAAATTGAACAAATGTGATAGAATTTCGCTGAATTCTGAAATTAACTATAATATAAAATGATCTAATCGGGTCTCTGTTTGCCCTACCCTAGAAGTTTAATAGTGCATTTTACTCGCCATTCCACGCGCTTTAAGCTGACGCCTAGCCCAGTACGCTATCCTATTTCAGATAGCCTACTGACCTAGGCGGCATCTTAAAGCGCGTGGAAGGGCGAGTAAAATGCACTACTAAACTTCTATGATAGAGCAATCAGAGACCCGATTAGATCATATTATATTTTGTTTAATATAAGATTTCAGGGAAATTCTATCACATTTGTTCAATTTACGTCGCTCCTATTTCAGATAGCGTATTGGGCTAAGCGGCATCAGAAAGCACATGAAATGGCGAACAAAATGCACTATTAAACTTCTAGGCTATGGAGAACAGAGATCAGATTAGATCATTTTATATTTTGGTTAGCATAAGAATTCTGCGAAATTCTATCACATTTGTTCAATTTACGTCGCTCCTATTTCAGATAGCGTATTGGGCAAAGCGGCATCTCAAAGCGCATGACATGACGAGTAAAATGCACTGTTAAACTTCTAGGGTAGGGCAAGCAGAGACCCGATTAGATCATTTCATATTATGGTTAATTTAAGAATTCAGGGAAATTCTATCACATTCGTTCAATTTACGTCGCTCCTATTTCAGATAGCGTATTGGGCTACGCGGCATCACAAAGCGCATGGAATGGCGAATAAAATGCACTATTAAACTTCTAGGCTAGGGCGAACAGAGACCCGAGCAGATCATTTTACATTATGGTTAATAAAAGAATTCAGCGTAATTCTATCACATTAGTTCAACTTACGTCGCTCCTATTTCAGATAGCGTATTGGGCTAAGCGGCATCTCAAGGCGAATGAAATGGCGAGTGAAATGCACTATTAGACTTCTATGGTAGGGCGAACAGAGACCCGATTGGATCATTTTACATTAAGGTTAATATAAGAATTCACGAAAATTCTATCACATTTGTTCAATTTACGTCGCTCCCATTCCAGATAGCGTATTGGGCTAAGCGGCATCTCACAGCGCATGAAATGGCGAGTAAAATGCGCTATTAAACTTCTAGGATAAGGCAAACAGAGACCCGATTTGTTCATTTTATATTACGGTTAATATAAGAATGCAGCGTGATTCTATCACATTTCTTCAAATTATGTCGCTCCTATTTCAGATAGCGTACTGGGCTGGCCGGCATCTTGATCCGCGTGGAATGGCGAGTAAAATGCACTATTAAGCTTCTATGAATGGGCATTCACAGACCCGATTAGATCATTTTATATTTTGTTTAATATAAGATTTCAGGGAAATTCTATCACATTTGTTCAATTTACGTCGCTCATATTTCAGATAGCGTATTGGGCTAAGCGGCATCTCACAGCGCATGAAATGGCGAGTAGAATGCACTATTAAACTTCTAGGGTAGTGCAAACAGAGACCCGATTAGATCATTTTATATTTTGGTTAATATAAGAATTCAACGAAATTCTATCACATTTGTAAAATTTACGTCGCTCCAATTACATATAGCTTATTGGGCTTAGCGGCATCTCAAAGCGCATGAAATGACGAGTGAAATGCACTATTAAACTTCTAGGGTAGGGCAAACAGAGGCCCGATTAGATCATTTTATATTATGGTTAATTTAAGAATTCAACAAGATTCTATCACATTTGTTGAATTTACGTCGCTCCTATTTCAGATAGCGTACTGGGCTAGGCGGCATCTTAAAGCGCGTGGAATCGCGAATAAAATGCACTGTTAAACTTCAATGATAGGGCAGTGAGAGACCCGATTAGATCATTTTATATTTTGTTTAATATAAGATTTCAGGGAAATCCTATCACATTTGTTCTATTTACGTCGCTCCTATTTCAGTTGGCGTATTGGGCCAACCGGCATCTCAAAGCGCATGAAATGGCGAATAAAATGGACTATTAAACTTCTAGGGTAGGGCAAACAGAGACCCGATTAGATCATTTTATATTACGGTTAATATAAGAATTCAGCGTAATTCTATCACATTCCTTCAAATTACGTCGCTCCTATTTCAGATAGCGTACTGGGCTGGTCGGCATCTTAAACCGCGTGGAATGGCGAGTAAAATGCACTATTAAGCTTCTGTGATAGGGCAATCAGTGACCCGATTAGATCATTTTATATTATAGTTAATTTAAGAATTCAGCGAAATTCTATCACATTTGTTCAATTTACGTCTCTCCTATTTCAGATAGCGTATTGGGCTAAGCGGCATCTCAAAGCGCATGAAATGGCGAGTGAAATGCACTATTAGACTTCTATGGTAGGGCGAACAGAGACCCGATTGGAACATTTTACATTAAGGTTAATATAAGAATTCACGGAAATTCTATCACATTTGTTCAATTTACGTCGCTCCTATTCCAGATAGCGTATTGGGCTAAGCGGCATCTCAAAGCGCATGAAATGGCGAGTAAAATGCGCTATTAAACTTCTAGGATAAGGCAAACACAGACCCGATTAGATCATTTTATATTACGGTTAATATAAGAATTCAGCGTAATTCTATCACATTTGTTCAAGTTACGTCGCTCCTATTTCAGATAGCGTACTGGGCTAGGCGGCATCTTAAAGCGCGTGGAATGGAGAGTAAAATGCACTATTAAACTCCTAGGGTAGGGCAAACAGAGACCCGATTAGATCATTTTATATTATGGTTAATTTAAGAATTCAGCAAAATTCTATCACATTTGTTCAACTTACGTCGCTCCTATTTCAGATAGCGTATTGGGCTAAGCGGCATCTCAAAGCGCATGAAATGGCGAGTGAAATGCACTATTAAACTCCTAGGGTAGGGCAAACAGAGACCCGATTAGATCATTTTATATTACCGTTAATATAAGAATTCAGCGTAATTCTATCACATTTCTTCAAATTACGTCGCTCCTATTTCAGATAGCGTACTGGGCTGGCCGGCATCTTAATCCGCGTGGAATGGCGAGTAAAATGCACTATTAAGCTTCTATGATAGGGCATTCACAGACCCGATTAGATCATTTTATATTTTGATTAATATAAGGTTTAAGGGAAATTCTATCACATTTGTTCAATTTATGTCGCTCCTATTTCAGATAGCGTATTGGGCTAAGCCGGATCTCAAAGCGCATGAAATGGCGACTAAAATGCACTATTAAACTTCTAGGGTAGGGCAAACAGAGACCCGATTAGATCATTTTATATTATGGTTAATTTAAGAATTCAGCAAAATTCTACCACATTTGTTCAACTTACGTCGCTCCTATTTCAGATAGCGTATTGGGCTAAGCGGCATCTCAAAGCGCATGAAATGGCGAGTGAAATGCACTATTAAACTCCTAGGGTAGGGCAAACAGAGACCCGATTAGATCATTTTATATTATGGTTAATTTAAGAATTCAACAAGATTCTATCACATTTGTTGAATTTACGTCGCTCCTATTTCAGATAGCGTACTGGGCTAGGCGGCATCTTAAAGCGCGTGGAATCGCGAGTAAAATGCACTGTTAAACTTCAATGATAGGGCAGTCAGAGACCCGATTAGATCATTTTATATTATGGTTAATATAAGAATTCAGCGAAATTCTATCACATTTGTTCAATTTGCGTCGCTCATATTTCAGATAGCGTATTGGGCTAAGCGGCATCTCAAAGCGCATGAAATTGCGCGTAAAATGCGCTATTAAACTTCTAGGATAAGGCAAACGGAGACCCGATTAGTTCATTTTATATTACGGTTAATACAAGAATTCAGCGTAATTCTATCACATTTCTTCAAATTACGTCGCTCCTATTTCAGATAGCGTACTGGGCTGGCCGGCATCTTAATCCGCGTGGAATGGCGAGTAAAATGCACTATTAAGCTTCTATGATAGGGCATTCACAGACCCGATTAGATCATTTTATATTTTGTTTAATATAAGATTTCAGGGAAATTCTATCACATTTGTTCAATTTACGTCGCTCCTATTTCAGATAGCGTATTGGGCTAAGCGGCATCTCAAAGCGCATGAAATGGCGAGCAAAATGCACTATTAAACTTCTAGGGTACGGCAAACAGAGACCCGATTAGATCATTTTGTACTATGGTTAATTTAAGAATTCAGCAAAATTCTATCACGTTTGTTCAATTTACGTCGCTCCTATTGCAGATAGCGTGTTGGGTTAAGCGGCATCTCGAAGCGCATGAAATGGCGAGTATAATGCACTATTAAACTTCTAGGATAAGGCAAACAGATACCCGATTAGATCATTTTATATTATGGTTAATATAAGAATTCAGCGAAATTCTATCACATTTGTTCAATTTACGTCGCTCATATTTCAGATAGCGTATTGGGCTAAGCGGCATCTCAAAGCGCATGAAATGGCAAGTAAAATGCACTATTAAACTTCTAGGGTAGGGCAATCAGTGACCCGATTAGATCATTTTATATTATGGTTAATTTAAGAATTCAGCAAGATTCTATCACATTTGTTGAATTTACGTCGCTCCTATTTTAGATAGCGTACTGGGCTAGGCGGCATCTTAAAGCGCGTGGAATCGCGAGTAAAATGCACTGTGAAACTTCAATGATAGGGCAGTCAGAGACCCGATTAGATCATTTTATATTTTGTTTAATATAAGATTTCAGGGAAATCCTATCACATTTGTTCTATTTACGTCGCTCCTATTTCAGTTAGCGTATTGGGCTAACGGGCATCTCAAAGCGCATGAAATGACGAATAAAATGGACTATTAAACTTCTCGGGTAGGGCAAACAGAGACCCGATTAGATCATTTTATATTACGGTTAATATAAGAATTCAGCGTAATTCTATCACATTTCTTCAAATTACGTCGCTCCTATTTCAGATAGTGTACTGGGCTGGCCGGCATCTTAATGCGCGTGGAATGGCGAGTAAAATGCACTATTAAACTTCTATGATAGGGCAATCAGTGACCCGATTAGATCATTTTATATTATAGTTAATTTAAGAATTCAGCGAAATTCTATCACATTTGTTCAATTTACGTCGCACCTGTTTCAGATAGCGTATTGGGCTAAGCGGCATCTCAAAGCGCATGAAATGGCGAGTAAATGCAATACTAAACTTCTAGGATAAGGCAAACAGAGACCCGATTAGATCATTTTATATTTTTGTTAGTATAAGAATTCAGCGAAATTCTATCACATTTGTTCAATTTACGTCGTTCATATTTCCGATAGCGTATTGGGCTAAGCGGCATCTCAAAGCGCATGAAATGGCGAGTAAAACGCACTATTAAACTTCTAGGGTAGGGCAAACAGAGACCCGATTAGATCATTTTATATTATGGTTAATTTAAGAATTCAGCAAAATTCTATGACATTTGTTCAACCTACGTCGCTCCTATTTCAGATAGCGCACTGGGCTAGGCGGCAACTTAAAGCGCGTGGAATGGCGAGTAAAATGCACTACTAAACTCCTATGATAGGGCAATCAGAGACCCGATTAGATCAGTTTATATTTTGTTTAATATAAGATTTCAGGGAAATAGTATCACATTTGTTCAATTTACGTCGCTCCTATATCAGATAGCGTATTCGGCTAAGCGGCATCTCAAAGCGCATGAAATGGCGAGTGAAATGCACCGTTAGACTTCTATGGTAGGGCGAACAGAGACCCGATTAGATCATTTTACATTAAGGTTAATATAAGGATTCACGGAAATTCTATCACATTTGTTCAATTTACGTCGCTCCTATTTCAGATAGCGTATTGGGCTAAGCGGCATCTCAAAGCGCATGAAATGGCGTGTAAAATGCACGATTAAACTTCTAGGGTAGGGCAAACAGAGACCCGATTAGATCATTTTATATTTTGGTTAATATAAGAATTCAGCGAAATTCTATCACATTTGTTCAATTTACGTCGCTCCCATTTCAGATAGCGTATTGGGCTAAGCCGGATCTCAAAGCGCATGAAATGGCGACTAAAATGCACTATTAAACTTCTAGGGTAGGGCAAACAGAGACCCGATTAGATCATTTTATATTATGGTTAATTTAAGAATTCAGCAAAATTCTATGACATTTGTTCAACCTACGTCGCTCCTATTTCAGATAGCGCACTGGGCTAGGCGGCAACTTAAAGCGCGTGGAATGGCGAGTAAAATGCACTACTAAACTCCTATGATAGGGCAATCAGAGACCCGATTAGATCAGTTTATATTTTGTTTAATATAAGATTTCAGGGAAATAGTATCACATTTGTTCAATTTACGTCGCTCCTATATCAGATAGCGTATTCGGCTAAGCGGCATCTCAAAGCGCATGAAATGGCGAGTGAAATGCACCGTTAGACTTCTATGGTAGGGCGAACAGAGACCCGATTAGATCATTTTACATTAAGGTTAATATAAGGATTCACGGAAATTCTATCACATTTGTTCAATTTACGTCGCTCCTATTTCAGATAGCGTATTGGGCTAAGCGGCATCTCAAAGCGCATGAAATGGCGTGTAAAATGCACGATTAAATTTCTAGGGTAGGGCAAACAGAGACCCGATTAGATCATTTTATATTTTGGTTAATATAAGAATTCAGCGAAATTCTATCACATTTGTTCAATTTACGTCGCTCCTATTTCAGATAGTGTATTGGGCTAAGCGGCATCTCAAAGCGCATGAAATGACGAGTGAAATGCACTATTAAACTTCTAGGGTAGGGCAAACAGGGACCCGATTAGATCATTTTATATTATGGTTAATTTAAGAATTCAGCGAAATTCTATCACATTTGTTCAATTTACGTCGCTCCTATTTCAGATAGCGTATTGGGCTAAGCGGCATCTCAAAGCGCATGAAATGACGAGTGAAATGCACTATTAAACTTCTAGGGTAGGGCAAACAGGGACCCGATTAGATCATTTTATATTATGGTTAATTTAAGAATTAAGCGATATTCTATCACATTTGTTCAATTTACGTCGCTCCTATTTCAGATAGCGTATTGGGCTGAGCGGCATCTCAAAGCGCATGAAATGGCGTGTAAAATGCACGATTAAACTTCTAGGGTAGGGCAAACAGAGAACCGATTAGATCATTTTATATTTTGGTTAATATAAGGATTCAGCGAAATTCTATCACATTTGTTCAATTTACGTCGCTCCTATTTCAGATAGCGTATTGGGCTAAGCCGAATCTCAAAGCGCATGAAATGGCGAGTAAAATGCACTGTGAATCTTCTAGGGTAGGGCAAACAGAGACCCGATTAGATCATTTCATATTATGTTTATTTAAGAATTCAGAAAAATTCTATCACATTTGTTCAATTTACGTCGCTCCTATTTCAGATAGCGTATTGGGCTAAGCGCATCTCAAAGCGCACGAAATGGCGTGTAAAATGCACGATTAAACTTCTAGGGTAGGGCAAACAGAGACCCGATTAGATCATTTTATATTCTGGTTAATATAAGAATTCAGCGAAATTCTATCACATTTGTTCAATTTGCGTCGCTCATATTTCAGATAGCGTATTGGGATAAGCGGCATCTCAAAGCGCACGAAATGGCGCGTAAAATGCGCTATTAAACTTCTAGGATAAGGCAAACGGAGACCCGATTAGTTCATTTTATATTACGGTTAATATAAGAATTCAGCGTAATTCTATCACATTTCTTCAAATTACGTCGCTCCTATTTCAGATAGCGTACTGGGCTGGCCGGCATCTTAAACCTCGTGGAATGGCGAGTAAAATGCACTATTAAGCTTCTATGATAGGGCATTCACAGACCCGATTAGATCATTTTATATTTTGTTTAATATAAGAGTTCAGGGAAATTCTATCACATTTGTTCAATTTACGTCGCTCATATTTCCGATAGCGTATTGGGCTAAGCGGCATCTCAAAGCGCATGAAATGGCGTGAAAAATGCACGATTAAACTTCTAGGGTAGGGCAAACAGAGACCCGATTAGATCATTTTACATTAAGGTTAATATAAGTATTCAGCGAGATTCTATCACACTTGTTCAATCTACGTCGCTCCTATTTCAGATAGCGTACTTGGCTAGGCGGCATCTTAGAGCGCGTGAAATGGCGAATAAAATGCACTATGAAACTTCTATGATAGGGCAATCAGAGACCCGATTAGATTATTTTATATTTTGGTTAATATAAGAATTCAGGGAAATTCTATCACATCTGTTCAATTTACGTCGCTCCTATTTCAGATATCGTATTGGGCTAAGCGGCATCTCAAAGCGCATGAAATGACGAGTGAAATGCACTATTATACATCTAGGGTAGGGTGAACAGAGACCCGAAGAGATCATTTTACATTAAGGTGAATATAAGAATGCAGCGTAATTCTGTCACATTTGTTCAACTTACGTCGCTCCTATTTCAGATAGCGTATTGGGTTAAGCGTCATCTCGAAGCGCATGAAACGACGAGTGAAGTGCACTAATAAACATCTAGGGTAGGGCGAACAGAGACCCGATTAGATCATTTTACATTAAGGTTAATATAAGTATTCAGCGAGATTCTATCACACTTGTTCAATTTACGTCGCTTCTATTTCAGACAGCGTACTGGGCTAGGCGGCATCTTAAAGCGCGTGGAATGGCGAGTAAAATGCACTATTAACCTTCTGTGATAGGGCAATCAGAGACCAGATTAGATCATTTTATATTTTGTTTAATATAAGATTTCAGGGAAATAGTATCACATTTGTTCAATTTACGTCGCTCCTATATCAGATAGCGTATTCAGCTAAGCGGCATCTCAAAGCGCATGAAATGGCGAGTGAAATGCACCGTTAGACTTCTATGGTAGGGCGAACAGAGACCCGATTAGATCATTTTATATTTTGGTTAATATAAGAATTCAGCGAAATTCTATCACATTTGTTCAATTTACGTCGCTCCTATTTCAGATAGCGTATTGGGATAAGCCGGATCTCAAAGCGCATGAAATGGCGACTAAAATGCACTATTAAACTTCTAGGGTACGGCAAACAGAGACTCGATTAGATCATTTTATGTTATGGTTAATTTAATAATTCAGCCAAATTCTATCACATTTGTTCAATTTGCGTCGCTCCTATTTCAGATAGCGTACTGGGCTAGGCGGAATCTTAAAGCGCGTGGATTGGCGAGTAAAATGCACTACTAAACTTCTATGATAGGGCAATCAGAGACCCGATTAGATCATTTTATATTTTGGTTAATATAAGAATTCAGCGAAATTCTATCACAATTGTTCTATTTACGTCGCTCCTATTTCAGATAGCGTATTGGGCTAAGAGGCATCTCAATGCGCATGAAATGGCGAGTAAAATGCACTATTAAACTTCTAGGATAAGGCAAACAGAGACCCGGTTAGATCTTTTTATATTACGGTTAATATAAGAATTCTGCGTAATTCTATCACATTTGTTCAACTTACGTCGCTCCTATTTCAGATAGCGTACTGGGCTAGGCGGCATCTTAAAGCGCGTGGAATGGCGAGTGAAATGCACTATTAAACTACTATGATAGGGCAATCAGAGACCCGACTAGATCATTTTATATTATGGTTAATTTAAGAATTCAGCGAAATTCTATCACAATTGTTCTATTTACGTCGCTCCTATTTCAGATAGCGTATTGGGCTAAGCGGCACCTCAAAGCGCATGAAATGGCGAGTGAAATGCACTATTAGACTTCTATGGTAGGGCGAACAGAGACCCGATTGGATCATTTTACATTAAGGTTTATATAAGAATTCACGGAAATTCTATCACATTTGTTCAATTTACGTCGCTCCTATTTCAGATAGCGTATTGGGCTAAGCGGCCTCTCAAAGCGCATGAAATGATGCGTAAAATGCGCTATTAAACTTCTAGGATAAGGCAAACGGAGACCCGATTTGTTCATTTTATATTACGGTTAATATAAGAATGCAGCGTGATTCTATCACATTTCTTCAAATTACGTCGCTCCTATTTCAGATAGCGTACTGGGCTGGCCGGCATCTTGATCCGCGTGGAATGGCGAGTAAAATGCACTATTAAGCTTCTATGAATGGGCATTCACAGACCCGATTAGATCATTTTATATTTTGTTTAATATAAGATTTCAGGGAAATTCTATCACATTTGTTCAATTTACGTCGCTCATATTTCAGATAGCGTATTGGGCTAAGCGGCATCTCAAAGCGCATGAAATGGCGAGTAGAATGCACTATTAAACTTCTAGGGTAGTGCAAACAGAGACCCGATTAGATCATTTTATATTTTGGTTAATATAAGAATTCAACGAAATTCTATCACATTTGTAAAATTTACGTCGCTCCAATTACATATAGCTTATTGGGCTTAGCGGCATCTCAAAGCGCATGAAATGACGAGTGAAATGCACTATTAAACTTCTAGGGTAGGGCAAACAGAGGCCCGATTAGATCATTTTATATTATGGTTAATTTAAGAATTCAACAAGATTCTATCACATTTGTTGAATTTACGTCGCTCCTATTTCAGATAGCGTACTGGGCTAGGCGGCATCTTAAAGCGCGTGGAATCGCGAATAAAATGCACTGTTAAACTTCAATGATAGGGCAGTGAGAGACCCGATTAGATCATTTTATATTTTGTTTAATATAAGATTTCAGGGAAATCCTATCACATTTGTTCTATTTACGTCGCTCCTATTTCAGTTAGCGTATTGGGCTAACCGGCATCTCAAAGCGCATGAAATGGCGAATAAAATGGACTATTAAACTTCTAGGGTAGGGCAAACAGAGACCCGATTAGATCATTTTATATTACGGTTAATATAAGAATTCAGCGTAATTCTATCACATTCCTTCAAATTACGTCGCTCCTATTTCAGATAGCGTACTGGGCTGGTCGGCATCTTAAACCGCGTGGAATGGCGAGTAAAATGCACTATTAAGCTTCTGTGATAGAGCAATCAGTGACCCGATTAGATCATTTTATATTATAGTTAATTTAAGAATTCAGCGAAATTCTATCACATTTGTTCAATTTACGTCTCTCCTATTTCAGATAGCGTATTGGGCTAAGCGGCATCTCAAACCGCATGAAATGGCGAGTGAAATGCACTATTAGACTTCTATGGTAGGGCGAACAGAGACCCGATTGGAACATTTTACATTAAGGTTAATATAAGAATTCACGGAAATTCTATCACATTTGTTCAATTTACGTCGCTCCTATTCCAGATAGCGTATTGGGCTAAGCGGCATCTCAAAGCGCATGAAATGGCGAGTGAAATGCACTATTAAACTCCTAGGGTAGGGAAAACAGAGACCCGATTAGATCATTTTATATTACCGTTAATATAAGAATTCAGCGTAATTCTATCACATTTCTTCAAATTACGTCGCTCCTATTTCAGATAGCGTACTGGGCTGGCCGGCATCTTAATCCGCGTGGAATGGCGAGTAAAATGCACTATTAAGCTTCTATGATAGGGCATTCACAGACCCGATTAGATCATTTTATATTTTGTTTAATATAAGATTTTAGGGAAATTCTATCACATTTGTTCAATTTACGTCGCTCCTATTTCAGTTAGCGTATTGGGCTAACCGGCATCTCAAAGCGCATGAAATGGCGAATAAAATGGACAATTAAACTTCTAGGGTAGGGCAAACGGAGACCCGATTAGATCATTTTATATTACGGTTAATATAAGAATTCAGCGTAATTCTATCACATTTGTTCAAATTACGTCGCTCCTATTTCAGATAGCGTACTGGGCTGGCCGGCATCTTAAAGCGCGTGGAATGGCGAGTAAAATGCACTATTAAACTTCTATGATAGGGCAATCAGTGACCCGATTAGATAATTTTATATTATAGTTAATTTAAGAATTCAGCGAAATTCTATCACATTTGTTCAATTTACGTCGCTCCTATTCCAGATAGCGTATTGGGCTAAGCGGCATCTCAAAGCGCATGAAATGGCGAGTAAAATGCACTATTAAACTTCTAGGGTAGAGCAAACAGAGACCCGATTAGATCATTTTATATTATGGTTAATATAAGAATTCAGCGAAATTCTATCACATTTGTTCAATTTGCGTCGCTCATATTTCAGGTAGCGTATTGGGCTAAGCGGCATCTCAAAGCGCATGAAATTGCGCGTAAAATGCGCTATTAAACTTCTAGGATAAGGCAAACGGAGACCCGATTAGTTCATTTTATATTACGGTTAATACAAGAATTCAGCGTAATTCTATCACATTTCTTCAAATTACGTCGCTCCTATTTCAGATAGCGTACTGGGCTGGCCGGCATCTTAATCCGCGTGGAATGGCGAGTAAAATGCACTATTAAGCTTCTATGATAGGGCAATCACAGACCCGATTAGATCATTTTATATTTTGTTTAATATAAGATTTCAGGGAAATTCTATCACATTTGTTCAATTTACGTCGCTCCTATTTCAGATAGCGTATTGGGCTAAGCGGCATCTCAAAGCGCATGAAATGGCGAGCAAAATGCACTATTAAACTTCTAGGGTACGGCAAACAGAGACCCGATTAGATCATTTTGTACTATGGTTAATTTAAGAATTCAGCAAAATTCTATCACGTTTGTTCAATTTACGTCGCTCCTATTGCAGATAGCGTGTTGGGTTAAGCGGCATCTCGAAGCGCATGAAATGGCGAGTATAATGCACTATTAAACTTCTAGGATAAGGCAAACAGATACCCGATTAGATCATTTTATATTATGGTTAATATAAGAATTCAGCGAAATTCTATCACATTTGTTCAATTTACGTCGCTCATATTTCAGATAGCGTACTGGGCTAGGCGGCATCTTAAAGCGCGTGGAATCGCGAGTAAAATGCACTGTGAAACTTCAATGATAGGGCAGTCAGAGACCCGATTAGATCATTTTATATTTTGTTTAATATAAGATTTCAGGGAAATCCTATCACATTTGTTCTATTTACGTCGCTCCTATTTCAGTTAGCGTATTGGGCTAACGGGCATCTCAAAGCGCATGAAATGGCGAATAAAATGGACTATTAAACTTCTCGGGTAGGGCAAACAGAGACCCGATTAGATCATTTTATATTACGGTTAATATAAGAATTCAGCGTAATTCTATCACATTTCTTCAAATTACGTCGCTCCTATTTCAGATAGTGTACTGGGCTGGCCGGCATCTTAAAGCGCGTGGAATGGCGAGTAAAATGCACTATTAAACTTCTATGATAGGGCAATCAGTGACCCGATTAGATCATTTTATATTATAGTTAATTTAAGAATTCAGCGAAATTCTATCACATTTGTTCAATTTACGTCGCACCTGTTTCAGATAGCGTATTGGGCTAAGCGGCATCTCAAAGCGCATGAAATGGCGAGTAAATGCAATACTAAACTTCTAGGATAAGGCAAACAGAGACCCGATTAGATCATTTTATATTTTTGTTAGTATAAGAATTCAGCGAAATTCTATCACATTTGTTAAATTTACGTCGCTCATATTTCCGATAGCGTATTGGGCTAAGCGGCATCTCAAAGCGCATGAAATGGCGAGTAAAATGCACTATTAAACTTCTAGGGTAGGGCAAACAGACACCCGATTAGATCATTTTATATTATGGTTAATTTAAGAATTCAGCAAAATTCTATCACATTTGTTCAATTTACGTCGCTCCTATTTCAGATAGCGTATTGGGCAAAGCGGCATCTCAAAGCGTATGAAATGGCGAATACAATGCACTATTAAAGTTCTAGGCTAGGGCGAACAGAGATCCGATTAGATCATTTCACATTATGGTTAATTTAAGAATTCAGCGAAATTCTATCACATTTGTTCAATTTATGTCGCTCCTATTTCAGATAGCGTATTGGGCTAAGCGGCATTTCGAAGCGCATGAAATGGCGAGTATAATGCACTATTAAACTTCTAGGGTAAGGCAAACAGAGGCCCGATTACATCATTTTATATTACGGTTAATATAAGAATGCAGCGTAATTCTATCACATTTGTTCAACTTACGTCGCTCATATTTCAGATAGCGTACTGGGCTAGGCGGCATCTTAAAGCGCGTGGAATGGTGAGTAAAATGCACTACTAATCTTCTATGATAGGGCAATCAGAGACCCGATTAGATCATTTTATATTTTGTTTAATATAAGATTTCAGGGAAATTCTATCACATTTGTTCAATTTACGTCGCTCCTATTTCAGATAGCGTATTGGGCTAAGCCGGATCTCAAAGCGCATGAAATGGCGACTAAAATGCACTATTAAACTTCTAGGGTAGGGCAAACAGAGACCCGATTAGATCATTTTATATTATGGTTAATTTAAGAATTCAGCAAAATTCTATGACATTTGTTCAACCTACGTCGCTCCTATTTCAGATAGCGCACTGGGCTAGGCGGCAACTTAAAGCGCGTGGAATGGCGAGTAAAATGCACTACTAAACTCCTATGATAGGGCAATCAGAGACCCGATTAGATCAGTTTATATTTTGTTTAATATAAGATTTCAGGGAAATAGTATCACATTTGTTCAATTTACGTCGCTCCTATATCAGATAGCGTATTCGGCTAAGCGATATCTCAAAGCGCATGAAATGGCGAGTGAAATGCACCGTTAGACTTCTATGGTAGGGCGAACAGAGACCCGATTAGATCATTTTACATTAAGGTTAATATAAGGATTCACGGAAATTCTATCACATTTGTTCAATTTACGTCGCTCCTATTTCAGATAGCGTATTGGGCTAAGCCGGATCTCAAAGCGCATGAAATGGCGACTAAAATGCACTATTAAACTTCCAGGGTAGGGCAAACAGAGACCCGATTAGATCATTTTATATTATGGTTAATTTAAGAATTCAGCAAAATTCTATGACATTTGTTCAACCTACGTCGCTCCTATTTCAGATAGCGCACTGGGCTAGGCGGCAACTTAAAGCGCGTGGAATGGCGAGTAAAATGCACTACTAAACTCCTATGATAGGGCAATCAGAGACCCGATTAGATCAGTTTATATTTTGTTTAATATAAGATTTCAGGGAAATAGTATCACATTTGTTCAATTTACGTCGCTCCTATATCAGATAGCGTATTCGGCTAAGCGGCATCTCAAAGCGCATGAAATGGCGAGTGAAATGCACCGTTAGACTTCTATGGTAGGGCGAACAGAGACCCGATTAGATCATTTTACATTAAGGTTAATATAAGGATTCACGGAAATTCTATCACATTTGTTCAATTTACGTCGCTCCTATTTCAGATAGCGTATTGGGCTAAGCGGCATCTCAAAGCGCATGAAATGGCGTGTAAAATGCACGATTAAATTTCTAGGGTAGGGCAAACAGAGACCCGATTAGATCATTTTATATTTTGGTTAATATAAGAATTCAGCGAAATTCTATCACATTTGTTCAATTTACGTCGCTCCTATTTCAGATAGTGTATTGGGCTAAGCGGCATCTCAAAGCGCATGAAATGACGAGTGAAATGCACTATTAAACTTCTAGGGTAGGGCAAACAGGGACCCGATTAGATCATTTTATATTATGGTTAATTTAAGAATTCAGCGATATTCTATCACATTTGTTCAATTTACGTCGCTCCTATTTCAGATAGCGTATTGGGCTGAGCGGGCATCTCAAAGCGCATGAAATGGCGTGTAAAATGCACGATTAAACTTCTAGGGTAGGGCAAACAGAGACCCGATTAGATCATTTTATATTTTGGTTAATATAAGAATTCAGCGAAATTCTATCACATTTGTTCAATTTACGTCGCTCCTATTTCAGATAGCGTATTGGGCTAAGCCGGATCTCAAAGCGCATGAAATGGCGAGTAAAATGCACTGTGAATCTTCTAGGGTAGGGCAAACAGAGACCCGATTAGATCATTTCATATTATGTTTATTTAAGAATTCAGAAAAATTCTGTCACATTTGTTCAATTTACGTCGCTCCTATTTCAGATAGCGTATTGGGCTAAGCGGCATCTCAAAGCGCACGAAATGGCGTGTAAAATGCACGATTAAACTTCTAGGGTAGGGCAAACAGAGACCCGATTAGATCATTTTATATTTTGGTTAATATAAGAATTCAGCGAAATTCTATCACAATTGTTCTATTTACGTCGCTCCTATTTCAGATAGCGTATTGGGCTAAGCGGATCTCAAAGC
>CAKAJE020001041.1:0-70034 GCA_916610135.2 Macropis europaea | reverse complement strand
AAGTTTAGTAGTGCATTTTACTCGCCATTCCACGCGCTTTAAGATGCCGCCTAGCCCAGTACGCTATCTGAAATAGGAGCGACGTAAGTTGAACAAATGTGATAGAATTTCGCTGAATTCTTAAATTAACCACAATATAAAATGATCTAATCGGGTCTCTGATTGCCCTATCATAGAAGTTTTAATAGCGCATTTTACTCGCCATTTCATGCGCTTTAAGATGCCGCCTAGCCCAGTACGCTACCTGAAATAGGAGCGACGTACGTTGAACAAATGTGATAGAATTACGCTGAATTCTTATATTAACCGTAATATAAAATGATCTAATCGGGTCTCTGTTTGCCGTATCGTAGAAGTTTGATAGTGCATTTTACTCGCCATTTCATGCGCTTTTGAGATGCCGCTTATCCCAATACGCTATCTGAAATAGGAGCGACGTAAGTTGAACAAATGTGATAGAATTTCGCTGAATTCTTTTCAGAACCATAATGTAAAATGATCTAATCGGGTCTCTGTTCGCCCTAGCCTAGAAGTTTAATAGCGCATTTTATTCGCCATTTCATGCGCCTTGTAGATGCCGCTTAGCCCAATACGCTATCTGAAATAGGAGCGACGTAAATTGAACAAATGTGATAGAATTTCCCTGAAATTTTATATTAAATAAAATATAAAATGATCTAATCGGGTCTCTGATTGCCCTATCATAGAAGTTTAGCAGTGCATTTACTCGCCATTCCACGCGCTTTAAGATGCCGCCTAGCCCAGTACGCTATCTGAAATAGGAGCGACGTAAATTGAACGAATGTGATAGAATTTCGCTGAATACTTATATTAACCATAATGTAAAATGATCTAATCGGGTCTCTGTTCGCCCTACCCTAGAAGTTTAATAGTGCTTTTCACTCGTCATTTCATGCGCTTTGAGGTGCCGCCTAGCCCAATACGCTATCTGAAATAGGAGCGACGTAAATTGAACAAATGTGATAGAATTTCGCTGAATTCTTATATTAACCAAAGTATAAAATGATCTAGTCTGGTCTCTGATTGCCCTATCATAGAAGGTTAATAGTGCATTTTACTCGCCATTCCACACGCTTTAAGATGCCGCCTAGCCCAGTACGCTCTCTGAAATAGGAGCGACGTAAATTGAACAAATGTGATAGAATTTCGCTGAATTCTTATATTAACCATAATTTCAAATGATCTAATCGGGTCTCTGTTTGCCCTACCCTAGAAGTTTAATAGTGTATTTCACTCGTCATTTCATGCGCTTTGAGACGCCGCTTCGCCCAATAAGCTATTTGAAATAGGAGCGACGAAAATTGAACAAATGTGATAGAATTACGCTGAATTCTTAAAGTAACCTTAATATAAAATGATCTAATCGGGTCTCTGGTTTCCCTACCATAGAAGTTTAATAGTACATTTTACCCGCCATTCCACGCGCCTTAAGATGCCGTCTAGCACACTACGCTATCTGAAATAGGAGCGACGTAAATTGAACAAATGTGATAGAATTTCGCTGAATTCTTATATTAACCAAAATATAAAATGATCTAATCGGGTCTCTGTTTGCCTTATCCTAGAAGTTTAGTATTGCATTTTACTCGCCATTTCATGCGCTTTGAGATTCCGCTTAGCCCAATACGCTACCTGAAATAGGAGCGACGTAAATTGAACAAATGTGATAGAATTTCGCTGAATTCTTATATTAACCAAAGTATAAAATGATCTAATCTGGTCTCTGATTGCCCTATCATAGAAGGTTAATAGTGCATTTTACTCGCCATTCCACGCGCTTTAAGATGCCGCCTAGCCCAGTACGCTGTCTGAAATAGAAGCGACGTAAATTGAACAAGTGTGATAGCATCTCGCTGAATACTTATATTAACCTTAATATAAAATGATCTAATCGGGTCTCTGGTTTCCCTACCATAGAAGTTTAATAGTACATTTTACCCGCCATTCCACGCGCCTTAAGATGCCGTCTAGCACACTACGCTATCTGAAATAGGAGCGACGTAAATTGAACAAATGTGATAGAATTTCGCTGAATTCTTATATTAACCAAAATATAAAATGATCTAATCGGGTCTCTGTTTGCCTTATCCTAGAAGTTTAGTATTGCATTTTACTCGCCATTTCATGCGCTTTGAGATTCCGCTTAGCCCAATACGCTACCTGAAATAGGAGCGACGTAAATTGAACAAATGTGATAGAATTTCGCTGAATTCTTATATTAACCAAAGTATAAAATGATCTAATCTGGTCTCTGATTGCCCTATCATAGAAGGTTAATAGTGCATTTTACTCGCCATTCCACGCGCTTTAAGATGCCGCCTAGCCCAGTACGCTGTCTGAAATAGAAGCGACGTAAATTGAACAAGTGTGATAGCATCTCGCTGAATACTTATATTAACCTTAATGTAAAATGATCTAATCGGGTCTCTGTTCGCCCTACCCTAGATGTTTAATAGTGCATTTCACTCGTCATTTCATGCGCTTTGTGATGACGCTTAACCCAATACGCTATCTGAAATAGGAGCGACGTAAGTTGAACAAATGTGATAGAGTTACGCTGCATTCTTATATTCACCTTAATGTAAAATGATCTCTTCGGGTCTCTGTTCGCCCTACCCTAGAAGTTTAATAGTGCATTTTACTCGCCATTTCATGCGCTTTGAGATGCCGCTTAGCCCAATACGCTATCTGAAATAGGAGCGACGTAAATTGAACAAATGTGATAGAATTTCCGTGAATTCTTATATTAACCTCAATGTAAAATGATCTAATCGGGTCTCTGTTCGCCCTACCATAGAAGTCTTATAGTGCATCTCACTCGCCATTTTGTGCACTTTGAGATGCCGCTTAGCCCAATACGCTATCTGAAATAGGAGCGACGTAAATTGAACAAATGTGATAGAATTTCCCTGAAATCTTATATTAAACAAAATATAAAATGATTTGATCGGGTCTCTGTTTGCCCTACCCTAGAAGTTTAATAGTGCATTTTACTCGCCATTTCATGCGCCTTCAGATGCCGCTTAGCCGAATACGCTATCTGAAATAGGAGCGACGTAAGTTGAACAAATGTGATAGAATTTCGCTGAATTCTTAAATTAACCACAATATAAAATGATCTAATCGGGTCTCTGATTGCCCTATCATAGAAGTTTAATAGCGCATTTTACTCGCCATTCCACGCGCTTTAAGATGCCGCCTAGCCCAGTACGCTACCTGAAATAGGAGCGACGTACGTTGAACAAATGTGATAGAATTACGCTGAATTCTTATATTAACCGTAATATAAAATGATCTAATCGGGTCTCTGTTTGCCGTATCGTAGAAGTTTGATAGTGCATTTTACTCGCCATTTCATGCGCTTTGAGATGCCGCTTAGCCCAATACGCTATCTGAAATAGGAGCGACGTAAGTTGAACAAATGTGATAGAATTTCGCTGAATTCTTTTCAGAACCATAATGTAAAATGATCTAATCGGGTCTCTGTTCGCCCTAGCCTAGAAGTTTAATAGCGCATTTTATTCGCCATTTCATGCGCCTTGAGATGCCGCTTAGCCCAATACGCTATCTGACATAGGAGCGACGTAAATTGAACAAATATGATAGAATTTCCCTGAAATTTTATATTAAATAATATATAAAATGATCTAATCGGGTCTCTGATTGCCCTATCATAGAAGTTTAGCAGTGCATTTTACTCGCCATTCCGCGCGCTTTAAGATGCCGCCTAGCCCAATACGCTATCTGAAACAGGAGCGACGTAAATTGAACAAATGTGATGGAATTTTGCTGAATTCTTAAATTAACCATAATTTAAAATGATCTGATCGGGTCTCTGTTTGCCCTACCCTAGAAGTTTAATAGTGCATTTTACTCGCCATTTCATGCGCTTTGAGATGCCGCTTAGCCCATTGCGCCATATGAAATAGGAGCGATGTAAATTGAAGAAATGTGATAGAATTTCGCTGAATTCTTATATTAATCTTAATGAAAAATGATCTAATCGGGTCTCTGTTCGCCCTACCCTAGAAGTTTAATAGTGCATTTTACTCGCCATTCCACGCACTTTAAGATGCCGCTTAGCCCAATACGCTATCTGAAATAGGAGCGACGTAAATTGAACAAATGTGATAGAATTTCGCTGAATTCTTATATTAACCAAAATATAAAATGATCTAATCGGGTCTCGCATTGCCCTATCATAGAAGTTTAATAGTGCATTTTACTTGCCATTCCAGGCGCTTTAAGATGCCGCCTAGCCCAGTCCGCTATCTGAAATAGGAGCGACGTAAATTGAACAAATGTGATAGAATTTCCCTAAATTGTTATATTAACCTTAATGTAAAATGATCTAATCGGGTCTCTGTTCGCCCTACCATAGAAGTCTAATAGTGCATTTCACTCGTCATTTCATGCGCTTTGAGATGCCGCTTAGCCCATTACGCTATCTGAAATAGGAGCGACGTAAATTGAACAAGTGTGATAGAATTTCGCTGAATTCTTATATTAAGCAAAATATAAAATGATCTAATCGGGTCTCTGATTGCCGTATCATAGAAGTTTAATAGTGCATTTTACTCGCCATTCCACGCGCTTTAAGATGCCGCCTAGCCCAGTACGCTATCTGAAATAGTAGCGACGTAAATTGAACAAATGTGATAGAATTACGCTGAATTCTTATATTAACCGTAATATAACATGTTCTAATCGGGTCTCTGTTTGCCTTACCCTAGAAGTTTAATAGTGCATTTTACTCGCCATTTCATGCGCTTTGAGATGCCGCTTAGCCCATTGCGCCATATGAAATAGGAGCGACGTAAATTGAAGAAATGTGATAGAATTTCGCTGAATTCTTATATTAATCTTAATGAAAAATGATCTAATCGGGTCTCTGTTCGCCCTACCCCTAGAAGTTTAATAGTGCATTTTACTCGCCATTCCACGCGCTTTAAGATGCCGCTTAGCCCAATACGCTATCTGAAATAGGAGCGACGTAAATTGAACAAATGTGATAGAATTTTGCTGAATTCTTAAATTAACCATAATATAAAATGATCTAATCGGGTCTCTGTTTGCCCTACCCTAGAAGTTTAATAGTGCATTTTACTCGCCATTTCATGCGCTTTGAGATGCCGCTTAGCCCAGTACGCTATCTGAAATGGGAGCGACGTAAGCTGAACAAATGTGATAGAATTTCGCTGAATTCTTTTATTAACCATAATGTAAAATGATCTAATCGGGTCTCTGTTCGCCCTAGCCTAGAAGTTTAATAGTGCATTATATTCGCCATTTCATGCGCTTTGAGATGCCGCTTAGCCCAATACGCTTTCTGAAATAGTAGCGACGTAAATTGAACAAATGTGATAGAATTTCGCAGAATTCTTATATTAACCAAAGTATAAAATGATCTAATCGGGTCTCTGATTGCCGTATCACAGAAGTTTAATAGTGCATTTTACTCGCCATTCCACGCGCTTTAAGATGCCGTCTAGCTCAGTACGCTATCTGAAATAGGAGCGACGTAAATTGAACAAATGTGATAGAATTTTGCTGAATCCTTAAATTAACCATAATATAAAATGATCTAATCGGGTCTCTGTTTGCCCTACCCAAGAAATTTAATAGTGCATTTTACTCGCCATTTCATGCGCTTTGAGATGCCGCTTAGCCCAATACGCTATCTGAAATGGGAGCGACGTAAATTGAAAAAATGTGATAGAATTTCCCTAAATTGTTATATTAACCTTAATGTAAAATGATCTAATCGGGTCTCTGTTCGCCCTACCATAGAAGTCTAATAGTGCATTTCACTCGTCATTTCATGCGCTTTGAGATGCCGCTTAGCCCATTACGCTATCTGAAATAGGAGCGACGTAAATTGAACAAGTGTGATAGAATTTCGCTGAATTCTTATATTAAGCAAAATATAAAATGATCTAATCGGGTCTCTGATTGCCGTATCATAGAAGTTTAATAGTGCATTTTACTCGCCATTCCACGCGCTTTAAGATGCCGCCTAGCCCAGTACGCTATCTGAAATAGTAGCGACGTAAATTGAACAAATGTGATAGAATTACGCTGAATTCTTATATTAACCGTAATATAACATGTTCTAATCGGGTCTCTGTTTGCCTTACCCTAGAAGTTTAATAGTGCATTTTACTCGCCATTTCATGCGCTTTGAGATGCCGCTTAGCCCATTGCGCCATATGAAATAGGAGCGATGTAAATTGAAGAAATGTGATAGAATTTCGCTGAATTCTTATATTAATCTTAATGAAAAATGATCTAATCGGGTCTCTGTTCGCCCTACCCTAGAAGTTTAATAGTGCATTTTATTCGCCATTCCACGCAGTTTAAGATGCCGCTTAGCCCAATACGCTATCTGAAATAGGAGCGACGTAAATTGAACAAATGTGATAGAATTTCGCTTAATTCTTATATTAACCAAAATATAAAATGATCTAATCGGGTCTCGCATTGCCCTATCATAGAAGTTTAATAGTGCATTTTACTCGCCATTCCAGGCGCTTTAAGATGCCGCCTAGCCCAGTCCGCTATCTGAAATAGGAGCGACGTAAATTGAACAAATGTGATAGAATTTTGCTGAATTCTTAAATTAACCATAATATAAAATGATCTAATCGGGTCTCTGTTTGCCCTACCCTGGAAATTTAATAGTGCATTTTACTCGCCATTTCATGCGCTTTGAGGTGCCGCTTAGCCCAATACGCTATCTGAAATAGGAGCGACGTAAATTGAACAAATGTGATAGAATTTCCCTGAATTCTTATATTAACCTTAATGTAAAATTATCTAATCGGGTCTCTGGTCGCCCTACCCTAGAAGTTTAACAGTGCATTTCACTCGTCATTTCATGCGCTTTGAGATGCCGCTTAGCCCAATACGCTATCTGAAATAGGAGCGACGTAAATTGAAAAAATGTGATAGAATTTCCCTAAATTGTTATATTAACCTTAATGTAAAATGATCTAATCGGGTCTCTGTTCGCCCTACCATAGAAGTCTAATAGTGCATTTCACTCGTCATTTCATGCGCTTTGAGATGCCGCTTAGCCCAATACGCTATCTGAAATAGGAGCGACGTAAATTGAACAAGTGTGATAGAATTTCGCTGAATTCTTATATTAAGCAAAATATAAAATGATCTAATCGGGTCTCTGATTGCCGTATCATAGAAGTTTAATAGTGCATTTTACTCGCCATTCCACGCGCTTTAAGATGCCGCCTAGCCCAGTACGCTATCTGAAATAGTAGCGACGTAAATTGAACAAATGTGATAGAATTACGCTGAATTCTTATATTAACCGTAATATAACATGTTCTAATCGGGTCTCTGTTTGCCTTACCCTAGAAGTTTAATAGTGCATTTTACTCGCCATTTCATGCGCTTTGAGATGCCGCTTAGCCCATTGCGCCATTTGAAATAGGAGCGACGTAAATTGAAGAAATGTGATAGAATTTCGCTGAATTCTTATATTAATCTTAATGTAAAATGATCTAATCGGGTCTCTGTTCGCCCTACCCTAGAAGTTTAATAGTGCATTTTACTCGCCATTCCACGCGCTTTAAGATGCCGCTTAGCCCAATACGCTATCTGAAATAGAAGCGACGTAAATTGAACAAATGTGATAGAATTTTGCTGAATTCTTAAATTAACCATAATATAAAATGATCTAATCGGGTCTCTGTTTGCCCAACCCTAGAAGTTTAATAGTGCATTTTACTCGCCATTTCATGCGCTTTGAGATGCCGCTTAGCCCAATACGCTATCTGAAATAGGAGCGACGTAAGCTGAACAAATGTGATAGAATTTCGCTGAATTCTTTTATTAACCATAATGTAAAATGATCTAATCGGGTCTCTGTTCGCCCTAGCCTAGAAGTTTAATAGTGCATTTTATTCGCCATTTCATGCGCTTTGAGATGCCGCTTAGCCCAATACGCTTTCTGAAATAGGAGCGACGTAAATTGAACAAATGTGATAGAATTTCGCAGAATTCTTATATTAACCAAAATATAAAATGATCTAATCGGGTCTCTGATTGCCGTATCACAGAAGTTTAATTGTGCATTTTACTCGCCATTCCACGCGCTTTAAGATGCCGTCTAGCCCAGTACGCTATCTGAAATAGGAGCGACGTAAATTGAACAAATGTGATAGAATTTTGCTGAATCCTTAAATTAACCATAATATAAAATAATCTAATCGGGTCTCTGTTTGCCCTACCCAAGAAATTTAATAGTGCATTTTACTCGCCATTTCATGCGCTTTGAGATGCCGCTTAGCCCAATACGCTATCTGAAATGGGAGCGACGTAAATTGAAAAAATGTGATAGAATTTCCCTAAATTGTTATATTAACCTTAATGTAAAATGATCTAATCGGGTCTCTGTTCGCCCTACCATAGAAGTCTAATAGTGCATTTCACTCGTCATTTCATGCGCTTTGAGATGCCGCTTAGCCCATTACGCTATCTGAAATAGGAGCGACGTAAATTGAACAAGTGTGATAGAATTTCGCTGAATTCTTATATTAAGCAAAATATAAAATGATCTAATCGGTTCTCTGATTGCCGTATCATAGACGTTTAATAGTGCATTTTACTCGCCATTCCACGCGCTTTAAGATGCCGCCTAGCCCAGTACGCTATCTGAAATAGTAGCGACGTAAATTGAACAAATGTGATAGAATTACGCTGAATTCTTATATTAACCGTAATATAACATGTTCTAATCGGGTCTCTGTTTGCCTTACCCTAGAAGTTTAATAGTGCATTTTACTCGCCATTTCATGCGCTTTGAGATGCCGCTTAGCCCATTGCGCCATATGAAATAGGAGCGACGTAAATTGAAGAAATGTGATAGAATTTCGCTGAATTCTTATATTAATCTTAATGAAAAATGATCTAATCGGGTCTCTGTTCGCCCTACCCTAGAAGTTTAATAGTGCATTTTACTCGCCATTCCACGCACTTTAAGATGCCGCTTAGCCCAATACGCTATCTGAAATAGGAGCGACGTAAATTGAACAAATGTGATAGAATTTCGCTGAATTCTTATAGTAACCAAAATATAAAATGATCTAATCGGGTCTCGCATTGCCCTATCATAGAAGTTTAATAGTGCATTTTACTTGCCATTCCAGGCGCTTTAAGATGCCGCCTAGCCCAGTCCGCTATCTGAAATATGAGCGACGTAAATTGAACAAATGTGATAGAATTTTGCTGAATTCTTAAATTAACCATAATATAAAATGATCTAATCGGGTCTCTGTTTGCCCTACCTTGGAAATTTAATAGTGCATTTTACTCGCCATTTCATGCGCTTTGAGGTGCCGCTTAGCCCAATACGCTATCTGAAATAGGAGCGACGTAAATTGAACAAATGTGATAGAATTTCGCTGAATTCTTTTATGAACCATAATGTAAAATGATCTAATCCGGTCTCTGTTCGCCCTAGCCTAGAAGTTTAATAATGCATTTTATTCGCCATTTCATGCGCTCTGAGATGCCGCTTAGGCCAATACAGTATCTGAAATAGGAGCGACGTAAATTGAACAAATGTGATAGAATTTCCCTGAAATCTTATATTAAACAAAATATAAAATGGTCTAACCGGGTCTCTGATTGCCCTATCATTGCCGTTTAATAGTGCATTTTACTCACCATTCCACGCGCTTTAAGATGCCGCTTAGCCCAATACGCTATCTGAAATAGGAGCGACGTAAATTGAACAAATGTGATAGAATTTCCCTGAATTCTTATATTAACCTTAATGTAAAATGATCTAATCGGGTCTCTGTGCGCCCCACCCTAGAAGTTCAATAGTGCATTTTACTCGCCATTTAATGCGGTTTGAGATGCCGCTTACCCCAATACGCTATCTGATATAGGAGCGACGTAAGTTGAGCAATTGTGATAGAATTACGCTGAATTCTTATATTAACCGTAATATAAAATGATCTAATCGGGTCTCTGTTTGCCTTACCCTAGAAGTTTAATAGTGCATTTTACTCGCCAATCCACGCGCTTCAAGATTCCGCCTAGCCGAGTACGCTATCTGAAATAGGGGCGACGTAAATTGAACAAATGTGATAGAATTTCGCTGAATTCTTATATTAACCTTAATGTAAAATGATCTAATCGGGTCTCTGTTCGCCCCACCCTAGAAGTTTAATAGTGCATTTCACTCGCTATTCCACGCCCTTTAAGATGCCGGCTGGCCCAGTAGACTATCCGATATAGGAGCGACGTAAATTGAGCAAATGTGATAGAATTTCCGTGAATTCTTATATTAACCTTAATGCAAAATGATCTAATCGGGTCTCTGTTCACCCCACCCTAGAAGTTCAATAGTGCATTTTACTCGCCATTTCATGCGCTTTGATATGCCGCTTAGCCCAATACGCTATCTGAAATAGGAGCGACGTAAATTGAACAAATGTGATAGAATTTCACTGAATTCTTATATTAACCTTAATGTAAAATGATCTAATCGGGTCTCCGTTCGCCCTACCCTGGAAGTTTAATAGTGCATTTCACTCGTCATTTCATGCGCTTTCAGATGCCGCTTAGCCCAATACGCTATTTGAAATAGGAGCGACGTAAGTTGAACAAATATGATAGAATTTCCCTGAAATCTTATATTAAACAAAATATAAAATGATCTAATCGGGTCTCTGATTGCCCTATCATACAAGTTTAATAGTGCATTTTACTCGCCATTTCATGCGCTTTGAGATACTGGTTAGCCCAATACGCTATCTGAAATAGGAGCGACGTAAATTGAACAAATGTGATAGAATTACGCTGAATTCTTATATTAACCGTAATATAAAATGATCTAATCGGGTCTCTGTTTGCCTTACCCCAGAAGGTTAATAGTGCATTTTACTCGCCATTTCATGCGCTTTGAGATGCCGCTTAGCCCAATACGCTATCTGATATGGGAGCAACGTAAATTGAACAAATGTGATAGAATCCCGCTGAATTCTTAAATTAACCATAATATAGAATGATCTAATCGGGTCTCTGTTTGCCTTACCCTAGAAGTATAATAGTGCATTTTACTCGCCATTTCATGCGCTTTCAGATGCCGCTTAGCCCAATACGCTATTTGAAATAGGAGCGACGTAAGTTGAACAAATGTGATAGAATTTCCCTGAAATCTTATATTAAACAAAATATAAAATGATCTAATCGGGTCTGTGATTGCCCTATCATAGAAGTTTAGTAGTGCATTTTACTCGCCATTCCACGCGCTTTAAGATGCCGCCGAGCCCAGTACGCTATCTGAAATAGGAGCGACGTAAATTGAACAAATGTGATAGAATTTCGCTGAATTCTTATAGTAACCAAAATATAAAATGATCTAATCGGGTCTCGCATTGCCCTATCATAGAAGTTTAATAGTGCATTTTACTTGCCATTCCAGGCGCTTTAAGATGCCGCCTAGCCCAGTCCGCTATCTGAAATATGAGCGACGTAAATTGAACAAATGTGATAGAATTTTGCTGAATTCTTAAATTAACCATACTATAAAATGATCTAATCGGGTCTCTGTTTGCCCTACCCTGGAAATTTAATAGTGCATTTTACTCGCCATTTCATGCGCTTTGAGGTGCCGCTTAGCCCAATACGCTATCTGAAATAGGAGCGACGTAAATTGAACAAATGTGATAGAATTTCCCTGAATTCTTATATTAACCTTAATGTAAAATGATCTAATCGGGTCTCTGGTCGCCCTACCCTAGAAGTTTAACAGTGCATTTCACTCGTCATTTCATGCGCTTTGAGATGCCGCTTAGCCCAATACGCTATCTGAAATAGGAGCGACGTAAATTGAACAAATGTGATAGAATTTCGCTGAATTCTTATAATAACCAAAATATAAAATGATCTAATCGGGTCTCTGTTTGCCCTACCCTAGAAGTTTAATAGTGCATTTTACTCGCCATTCCTTGCGCTTTGAGATGCCGCTTAGCCCAGCACGCTATCTGAAATATCAACGACGTAAATTGAACAAATGTGATTGAATTTCGCTGAATTCTTATATTAACCTTAATGTAAAATGATCTAATCGGGTCTCTGTTCGCCCTACCCTAGAAGTTTAATAGTGCATTTCACTCGTCATTTCGTGCGCTTTGAGATGCCGCTTAGCCCAATAAGCTATCTGAAATAGGAGCGACGTAAATTGACCAATGTGATAAAATTTCGCTGAATTCTTGTATTAAGCAAAATATAAAATGATCTAATCGGGTCTCTGACTGCCGTATCATAGAAGTTTAATAGTGCATTTCACTCGCCATTCCATGCGCTTTAAGATGCCGCCTAGCCCAGTACGCTATCTGAAATACGAACGACGTAAATTGAACAAATGTGATTGAATTTCGCTGAATTCTTATATTACCCAAAATATAAAATGATCTAACCGGGTCTCTGTTCGCCTTACCCTAGAAGTTTAATAGTGCATTTTACTCGCCATTCCACGCGCTTTAAGATGCCGCTTAGCCCAATACGCTATCTGAAATAGGAACGACGTAAATTGAACAAATGTGATAGAATTTTGCTGAATTCTTAAATTAACCATAGTATAAAATGATCTAATCGGGTTCTGATTGCCCTATCATAGAAGTTTAATAGTGCATTTCACTAGCCATTCCGCGCGCTTTAACATGCCGCCTAGCCCATTACGGTATCTGAAGTAGGAGCGACGTAAATTGAACAAATGTGATAGAATTTCCCTGAATTCTTATATTAACCTTAATGTAAAATGATCTAATCGGGTTTCTGTTCGCCCTATCATAGAAGTTTAATAGTGCATTTCACTCGCCATTCCACGGGCTTTGAGATGCCGCTTAGCCCAATACGCTATCTGAAATAGGAGCGACGTAAATTGAACAAATGTGATAGAATTTTGCTGAATTCTTAAATTAACCATAATTTAAAATGATCTAATCGGGTCTCTGATTAACCTTTCATAGAAGTTTAATAGTGCATTTTACTCGCCATTCCGCGCGCTTTAAGATGCCGCCTAGCCCAGTACGCTATCTGAAATAGGAGCGACGTAAATTGAACAAATGTGATAGAATTTCGCCGAATTCTTATATTACCCAAAATATAAAATGATCTAATCGGGTCTCTGTTCGCCTTACCCTAGAAGTTTAATAGTGCATTTTACTCGCCATGCCACGCGCTTTAAGATGCCGCTTAGCCCAATACGCTATCTGAAATAGGAGCGACGTAAATTGAACAAATGTGATAGAATTTTGCTGAATTCTTAAATTAACCATAATATAAAATGATCTAATCGGGTCTCTGTTTGCCCTACCCTAGAAGTTTGATAGTGCATTTTACTCGCCATTTCATGCGCTTTGAGATGCCGCTTAGCCCAATACGCTATCTGAAATGGGAGCGACGTAAGCTGAACAAATGTGATAGAATTTCGCTGAATTCTTTTATTAACCATAATGTAAAATGATCTAATCGGGTCTCTGTTCGCCCTAGCCTAGAAGTTTAATAGTGCATTTTATTCGCCATTTCATGCGCTTTGAGATGCCGCGTAGCCCAATACGCTTTCTGAAATAGGAGCGACGTAAATTGAACAAATGTGATAGAATTTCGCTGAATTCTTATATTAACCAAAATATAAAATGATCTAATCGGGTCTCTGATTGCCCTTTCATAGAAGTATAATAGTGCATTTTACTCGCCATTCCGCGCGCTTTAAGATGCCGCCTAGCCCAGTACGCTATCTGAAATAGGAACGACGTAAATCGAACAAATGTGATAGAATTTTGCTGAATTCTTAAATAAAACATAGTATAAAATGATCTAATCGGGTCTCTGATTGCCCTATCATAGAAGTTTAATAGTGCATTTCACTCGCCATTCCACGCGCTTTAACATGCCGCCTAGCCCATTACGCTATCTGAAATAGGAACGACGTAAATTGAACAAATGTGATAGAATTTTGCTGAATTCTTAAATTAACCATAATATAAAATGATCTAATCGGGTTTCTGTTTGCCCTACCCTAGAAGTTTAACAGTGCATTTTACTCGCCATTTCATGCGCTTTGAGATGCCGCTTAGCCCAATACGCTATCTGAAATAGGAGCGATGTAAGTTGTACAAATGTGATAGAATTACGCTGAATTCTTATATTAAACGTAATATAAAATGATATAATCGGGTATCTGTTTGCCTTACCCTAGAAGTTTAATAGTGCGTTTTACTCGCCATTTCATGCGCTTAGTGATGCCGCTTAGCCCAGTACGCTATCTGAAATAGGAGCGACGTAAATTGAACAAATGTGATAGAATTTCGCTGAATTCATATATTAACCAAAATATAAAATGATCTAATCGGGTCTCTGTTTGCCCTACCCTAGAAGTTTATTACTGCATTTTACTCGCCATTTCTTTCGCTTTGAGATGCCGCTTAGCCCAATACGCTATCTGAAATATGAGCGACGTAAATTGAACAAATGTGATAGAATTTCGCTGAATTCTTATATTAACCAAAATATAAAATGATCTAATCGGGTCTGTGATTGCCCTATCATAGAAGTTTAGTAGTGCATTTTACTCGCCATTCCACGCGCTTTAAGATGCCGCCTAGCCCAGTACGCTATCTGAAATAGGTGCGACGTAAGTTGAACAAATGTGATAGAATTACGCTGAATTCTTATATTAACCGTAATATAAAATGATCTAATCGGGTCTCTGTTTGCCCTATCGTAGAAGTTTAATAGTGCATTTTACTCGCCATTTCATGTGCTTTGAGGTGCCGCATAGCCCAATATGCTATCTGGAATAGGAGCGACGTAAATTGAACAAATGTGATAGAATTTCCCTGAATTCTTATATTAACCTTAATGTAAAATGTTCTAATCGGGTCTCTGTTCGCCCTACCATAGAAGTCTAATAGTGCATTTTACTCGCCATTTCATGCGCTTTGAGATGCCGCTTAGCCCAATAAGCTATCGGAAATAGGAGCGACGTAAATTGAACAAATGTAATAGAATTTCGCTGATTTCTTATATGAACCAAAATATAAAATGATCTAATCGGTTCTCTGATTGCCCTATCATAAAAGTTTAGCAGTTCATTTTTCTCGCCATTCCACGCGCTTTAAGATGCTGCCTAGCCCAGTGCGCTATCTGAAATAGGAGCGACGTAAGTTGAACAGATGTGATAGAATTACGCTGAATTCTTATATTAACCTTAATGTAAAATGATCTAATCGGGTCTCTGTTCGCCCTGCCATAGAAGTCTAACAGTGCATTTCACTCGTCATTTCATGCGCTTGGAGCTGCCGCTTAGCCCAATACGCTATCTGAAATAGGAGCGACGTAAGTTGAACAAATGTGATAGAATTTCGCTGAATTCTTTTCAGAACCATAATGTAAAATGATCTAATCGGGTCTCCGATTGCCCTATCATAGAAGTTTAGTACTGCATTTTACTCGCCATTCCACGCGCTTTAAGTTGCCGCCTAGTCCAGTACGCTATCTCAAGCAGGAGCGGCGTAAGTTGAACAAATGTGATAGAATTACGCTGAATTCTTATATTAACCGTAATATAAAATGATCTAATCGGGTATCTGTTTGCCCTACCCTAGTAGTTTAATTGTGCATTTTACTCGCCATTTCATGCGCTTTGAGATGCCGCTTATCCCAATACGCTATCTGAAATAGGAGCGACGGAAATTGAACAAGTGTGATAGAATTTTTCTGAATTCTTAAATTAACCATAATATAAAATGATCTAATCGGGTCTCTGTTTGCCCTACCCTAGTAGTTTAATAGTGCATTTTACTCGCCATTTCATGCGCTTTGAGATGCCGCTTAGCCCAATACGCTATCTGAAATAAGAGCGACGAAAGTTGAACAAATGTGATAGAATTTCGCTGAATTATTTTATTAACCAGAATGTAAAATGATCTAATCTGGTGTCTGTTCGCCCTGGCCTAGAAGTTTAATAGTGGATTTTACTCGGCATTCCACGCGCTATAAGATGCCGCCTAGCCCAGTACGCTATCTGAAATAGGAGCGACCTAAATTGAACGAATGTGATAGAATTTTGCTGAATTCTTAAATTAACCATAATATAAAATGATCTAATCGGGTCTCTGCTTGCCCTACCCTAGAAGTTTAACAGTGCATTTTACTCGCCATTCCACGCGCTTTAAGATGCCGCCTAGCCCAGTACGCTATCTGAAATAGGAGCGACGTAAATTGAACAAGTGTGATAGAATTTTTCTGAATTCTTAAATTAACCATAATATAAAATGATCTAATAGGGTATCTGTTCGCCCTACAATAGACGTTTAATAGTGCATTTTACTCGCCATTTCATTCGCTTTGAAATGCCGCTTAGCCCAATACGCTATCTGAAATAGGAGCGACGTAAATTGAACAAATGGGATAGAATTTTGCTGAATTCTTAAATTAACCATAATATAAAATGATCTAATCGGGTCTCTGTTTGCCCTACCCTAGAAGTTTAATAGTGCATTTTACTCGCCATTTCATGCGCCATCAGATGCCGCTTAGCCCAATACGCTATCTGAAATAGGAGCGACGTAAATTGAACAAATGTGATAGAATTTCGCTGAACTCTTAAATTAACCATAATATAAAATGATCTAATCGGGTCTCCGATTGCCCTATCATAGAAGTTTAGTACTGCATTTTACTCGCCATTCCACGCGCTTTACGTTGCCGCCTAGTCCAGTACGCTATCTCAAGCAGGAGCGGCGTAAGTTGAACAAATGTGATAGAATTACGCTGAATTCTTATATTAACCGCAATATAAAATGATCTAATCGGGTATCTGTTTGCCCTACCCTAGTAGTTTAATTGTGCATTTTACTCGCCATTTCATGCGCTTTGAGATGCCGCTTATCCCAATACGCTATCTGAAATAGGAGCGACGTAAATTGAACAAATGTGATAGAATTACGCTGAATTCTTATATTAACCGTAATATAAAATGATCTAATTGGGTCTCGCATTGCCCTATCATAGAAGTTTAATAGTGCATTTTACTTGCCATTCCAGGCGCTTTAAGATGCCGCCTAGCCCAGTCCGCTATCTGAAATAGGAGCGACGTAAATTGAACAAATGTGATAGAATTTTGCTGAATTCTTAAATTAACCATAATATAAAATGATCTAATCGGGTCTCTGTTTGCCCTACCCTGGAAATTTAATAGTGCATTTTACTCGCCATTTCATGCGCTTTGAGGTGCCGCTTAGCCCAATACGCTATCTGAAATAGGAGCGACGTAAATTGAACAAATGTGATAGAATTTCCCTGAATTCTTATATTAACCTTAATGTAAAATTATCTAATCGGGTCTCTGGTCGCCCTACCCTAGAAGTTTAACAGTGCATTTCACTCGTCATTTCATGCGCTTTGAGATGCCGCTTAGCCCAATACGCTATCTGAAATGGGAGCGACGTAAATTGAAAAAATGTGATAGAATTTCCCTAAATTGTTATATTATCCTTAATGTAAAATGATCTAATCGGGTCTCTGTTCGCCCTACCATAGAAGTCTAATAGTGCATTTCACTCGTCATTTCATGCGCTTTGAGATGCCGCTTAGCCCATTACGCTATCTGAAATAGGAGCGACGTAAATTGAACAAGTGTGATAGAATTTCGCTGAATTCTTATATTAAGCAAAATATAAAATGATCTAATCGGGTCTCTGATTGCCGTATCATAGAAGTTTAATAGTGCATTTTACTCGCCATTCCACGCGCTTTAAGATGCCGCCTAGCCCAGTACGCTATCTGAAATAGTAGCGACGTAAATTGAACAAATGTGATAGAATTACGCTGAATTCTTATATTAACCGTAATATAACATGTTCTAATCGGGTCTCTGTTTGCCTTACCCTAGAAGTTTAATAGTGCATTTTACTCGCCATTTCATGCGCTTTGAGATGCCGCTTAGCCCATTGCGCCATTTGAAATAGGAGCGACGTAAATTGAAGAAATGTGATAGAATTTCGCTGAATTCTTATATTAATCTTAATGAAAAATGATCTAATCGGGTCTCTGTTCGCCCTACCCTAGAAGTTTAATAGTGCATTTTACTCGCCATTCCACGCGCTTTAAGATGCCGCTTAGCCCAATACGCTATCTGAAATAGGAGCGACGTAAATTGAACAAATGTGATAGAATTTTGCTGAATTCTTAAATTAACCATAATATAAAATGATCTAATCGGGTCTCTGTTTGCCCTACCCTAGAAGTTTAATAGTGCATTTTACTCGCCATTTCATGCGCTTTGAGATGCCGCTTAGCCCAGTACGCTATCTGAAATGGGAGCGACGTAAGATGAACAAATGTGATAGAATTTCGCTGAATTCTTTTATTAACCATAATGTAAAATGATCTAATCGGGTCTCTGTTCGCCCTAGCCTAGAAGTTTAATAGTGCATTATATTCGCCATTTCATGCGCTTTGAGATGCCGCTTAGCCCAATACGCTTTCTGAAATAGTAGCGACGTAAATTGAACAAATGTGATAGAATTTCGCAGAATTCTTATATTAACCAAAATATAAAATGATCTAATCGGGTCTCTGATTGCCGTATCACAGAAGTTTAATAGTGCATTTTACTCGCCATTCCACGCGCTTTAAGATGCCGTCTAGCCCAGTACGCTATCTGAAATAGGAGCGACGTAAATTGAACAAATGTGATAGAATTTTGCTGAATCCTTAAATTAACCATAATATAAAATGATCTAATCGGGTCTCTGTTTGTCCTACCCAAGAAATTTAATAGTGCATTTTACTCGCCATTTCATGCGCTTTGAGATGCCGCTTAGCCCAATACGCTATCTGAAATGGGAGCGACGTAAATTGAAAAAATGTGATAGAATTTCCCTAAATTGTTATATTAACCTTAATGTAAAATGATCTAATCGGGTCTCTGTTCGCCCTACCATAGAAGTCTAATAGTGCATTTCACTCGTCATTTCATGCGCTTTGAGATGCCGCTTAGCCCATTACGCTATCTGAAATAGGAGCGACGTAAATTGAACAAATGTGATAGAATTTCGCTGAATTCTTATATTAAGCAAAATATAAAATGATCTAATCGGGTCTCTGATTGCCGTATCATAGAAGTTTAATAGTGCATTTTACTCGCCATTCCACGCGCTTTAAGATGCCGCCTAGCCCAGTACGCTATCTGAAATAGTAGCGACGTAAATTGAACAAATGTGATAAAACTACGCTGCATTCTTATATTAACCGTAATATAACATGTTCTAATCGGGTCTCTGTTTGCCTTACCCTAGAAGTTTAATAGTGCATTTTACTCGCCATTTCATGCGCTTTGAGATGCCGCTTAGCCCATTGCGCCATTTGAAATAGGAGCGACGTAAATTGAAGAAATGTGATAGAATTTCGCTGAATTCTTATATTAATCTTAATGAAAAATGATCTAATCGGGTCTCTGTTCGCCCTACCCTAGAAGTTTAATAGTGCATTTTACTCGCCATTCCACGCGCTTTAAGATGCCGCTTAGCCCAATACGCTATCTGAAATAGGAGCGACGTAAATTGAACAAATGTGATAGAATTTCGCTTAATTCTTATATTAACCAAAATATAAAATGATCTAATCGGGTCTCGCATTGCCCTATCATAGAAGTTTAATAGTGCATTTTACTTGCCATTCCAGGCGCTTTAAGATGCCGCCTAGCCCAGTCCGCTATCTGAAATAGGAGCGACGTAAATTGAACAAATGTGATAGAATTTTGCTGAATTCTTAAATTAACCATAATATAAAATGATCTAATCGGGTCTCTGTTTGCCCTACCCTGGAAATTTAATAGTGCATTTTACTCGCCATTTCATGCGCTTTGAGGTGCCGCTTAGCCCAATACGCTATCTGAAATAGGAGCGACGTAAATTGAACAAATGTGATAGAATTTCCCTGAATTCTTATATTAACCTTAATGTAAAATTATCTAATCGGGTCTCTGTTCGCCCTACCCTAGAAGTTTAATAGTGCATTTCACTCGTCATTTCATGCGCTTTGAGATGCCGCTTAGCCCAATACGCTATCTGAAATGGGAGCGACGTAAATTGAAAAAATGTGATAGAATTTCCCTAAATTGTTATATTAACCTTAATGTAAAATGATCTAATCGGGTCTCTGTTCGCCCTACCATAGAAGTCTAATAGTGCATTTCACTCGTCATTTCATGCGCTTTGAGATGCCGCTTAGCCCATTACGCTATCTGAAATAGGAGCGACGTAAATTGAACAAGTGTGATAGAATTTCGCTGAATTCTTATATTAAGCAAAATATAAAATGATCTAATCGGGTCTCTGATTGCCGTATCATAGAAGTTTAATAGTGCATTTTACTCGCCATTCCACGCGCTTTAAGATGCCGCCTAGCCCAGTACGCTATCTGAAATAGTAGCGACGTAAATTGAACAAATGTGATAGAATTACGCTGAATTCTTATATTAACCGTAATATAAAATGTTCTAATCGGGTCTCTGTTTGCCTTACCCTAGAAGTTTAATAGTGCATTTTACTCGCCATTTCATGCGCTTTGAGATGCCGCTTAGCCCATTGCGCCATATGAAATAGGAGCGACGTAAATTGAAGAAATGTGATAGAATTTCGCTGAATTCTTATATTAATCTTAATGAAAAATGATCTAATCGGGTCTCTGTTCGCCCTACCCTAGAAGTTTAATAGTGCATTTTACTCGCCATTCCACGCGCTTTAAGATGCCGCTTAGCCCAATACGCTATCTGAAATAGGAGCGACGTAAATTGAACAAATGTGATAGAATTTCGCTGAATTCTTATAGTAACCAAAATATAAAATGATCTAATCGGGTCTCGCATTGCCCTATCATAGAAGTTTAATAGTGCATTTTACTTGCCATTCCAGGCGCTTTAAGATGCCGCCTAGCCCAGTCCGCTATCTGAAATATGAGCGACGTAAATTGAACAAATGTGATAGAATTTTGCTGAATTCTTAAATTAACCATAATATAAAATGATCTAATCGGGTCTCTGTTTGCCCTACCTTGGAAATTTAATAGTGCATTTTACTCGCCATTTCATGCGCTTTGAGGTGCCGCTTAGCCCAATACGCTATCTGAAATAGGAGCGACGTAAATTGAACAAATGTGATAGAATTTCGCTGAATTCTTTTATGAACCATAATGTAAAATGATCTAATCCGGTCTCTGTTCGCCCTAGCTGAGAAGTTTAATAATGCATTTTATTCGCCATTTCATGCGCTCTGAGATGCCGCTTAGGCCAATACAGTATCTGAAATAGGAGCGACGTAAATTGAACAAATGTGATAGAATTTCCCTGAAATCTTATATTAAACAAAATATAAAATGGTCTAACCGGGTCTCTGATTGCCCTATCATTGCCGTTTAATAGTGCATTTTACTCACCATTCCACGCGCTTTAAGATGCCGCTTAGCCCAATACGCTATCTGAAATAGGAGCGACGTAAATTGAACAAATGTGATAGAATTTCCCTGAATTCTTATATTAACCTTAATGTAAAATGATCTAATCGGGTCTCTGTGCGCCCCACCCTAGAAGTTCAATAGTGCATTTTACTCGCCATTTAATGCGGTTTGAGATGCCGCTTACCCCAATACGCTATCTGATATAGGAGCGACGTAAGTTGAGCAATTGTGATAGAATTACGCTGAATTCTTATATTAACCGTAATATAAAATGATCTAATCGGGTCTCTGTTTGCCTTACCCTAGAAGTTTAATAGTGCATTTTACTCGCCAATCCACGCGCTTCAAGATTCCGCCTAGCCGAGTACGCTATCTGAAATAGGAGCGACGTAAATTGAACAAATGTGATAGAATTTCGCTGAATTCTTATATTAACCTTAATGTAAAATGATCTAATCGGGTCTCTGTTCGCCCCACCCTAGAAGTTTAATAGTGCATTTCACTCGCTATTCCACGCCCTTTAAGATGCCGGCTGGCCCAGTAGACTATCCGATATAGGAGCGACGTAAATTGAGCAAATGTGATAGAATTTCCGTGAATTCTTATATTAACCTTAATGTAAACTGATCTAATCGGGTCTCTGTTCACCCCACCCTAGAAGTTCAATAGTGCATTTTACTCGCCATTTCATGCGCTTTGATATGCCGCTTAGCCCAATACGCTATCTGAAATAGGAGCGACGTAAATTGAACAAATGTGATAGAATTTCACTGAATTCTTATATTAACCTTAATGTAAAATGATCTAATCGGGTCTCCGTTCGCCCTACCCTGGAAGTTTAATAGTGCATTTCACTCGTCATTTCATGCGCTTTCAGATGCCGCTTAGCCCAATACGCTATTTGAAATAGGAGCGACGTAAGTTGAACAAATATGATAGAATTTCCCTGAAATCTTATATTAAACAAAATATAAAATGATCTAATCGGGTCTCTGATTGCCCTATCATACAAGTTTAATAGTGCATTTTACTCGCCATTTCATGCGCTTTGAGATACTGGTTAGCCCAATACGCTATCTGAAATAGGAGCGACGTAAATTGAACAAATGTGATAGAATTACGCTGAATTCTTATATTAACCGTAATATAAAATGATCTAATCGGGTCTCTGTTTGCCTTACCCCAGAAGGTTAATAGTGCATTTTACTCGCCATTTCATGCGCTTTGAGATGCCGCTTAGCCCAATACGCTATCTGATATGGGAGCAACGTAAATTGAACAAATGTGATAGAATCCCGCTGAATTCTTAAATTAACCATAATATAGAATGATCTAATCGGGTCTCTGTTTGCCTTACCCTAGAAGTATAATAGTGCATTTTACTCGCCATTTCATGCGCTTTCAGATGCCGCTTAGCCCAATACGCTATTTGAAATAGGAGCGACGTAAGTTGAACAAATGTGATAGAATTTCCCTGAAATCTTATATTAAACAAAATATAAAATGATCTAATCGGGTCTGTGATTGCCCTATCATAGAAGTTTAGTAGTGCATTTTACTCGCCATTCCACGCGCTTTAAGATGCCGCCGAGCCCAGTACGCTATCTGAAATAGGAGCGACGTAAATTGAACAAATGTGATAGAATTTCGCTGAATTCTTATATTAACCAAAATATAAAATGATCTAATCGGGTCTCGCATTGCCCTATCATAGAAGTTTAATAGTGCATTTTACTTGCCATTCCAGGCGCTTTAAGATGCCGCCTAGCCCAGTCCGCTATCTGAAATATGAGCGACGTAAATTGAACAAATGTGATAGAATTTTGCTGAATTCTTAAATTAACCATAATATAAAATGATCTAATCGGGTCTCTGTTTGCCCTACCCTGGAAATTTAATAGTGCATTTTACTCGCCATTTCATGCGCTTTGAGGTGCCGCTTAGCCCAATACGCTATCTGAAATAGGAGCGACGTAAATTGAACAAATGTGATAGAATTTCCCTGAATTCTTATATTAACCTTAATGTAAAATGATCTAATCGGGTCTCTGGTCGCCCTACCCTAGAAGTTTAACAGTGCATTTCACTCGTCATTTCATGCGCTTTGAGATGCCGCTTAGCCCAATACGCTATCTGAAATAGGAGCGACGTAAATTGAACAAATGTGATAGAATTTCGCTGAATTCTTATAATAACCAAAATATAAAATGATCTAATCGGGTCTCTGTTTGCCCTACCCTAGAAGTGTAATAGTGCATTTTACTCGCCATTCCTTGCGCTTTGAGATGCCGCTTAGCCCAGCACGCTATCTGAAATATCAACGACGTAAATTGAACAAATGTGATAGAATTTCGCTGAATTCTTATATTAACCTTAATGTAAAATGATCTAATCGGGTCTCTGTTCGCCCTACCCTAGAAGTTTAATAGTGCATTTCACTCGTCATTTCGTGCGCTTTGAGATGCCGCTTAGCCCAATAAGCTATCTGAAATAGGAGCGACGTAAATTGACCAATGTGATAAAATTTCGCTGAATTCTTGTATTAAGCAAAATATAAAATGATCTAATCGGGTCTCTGACTGCCGTATCATAGAAGTTTAATAGTGCATTTCACTCGCCATTCCACGCGCTTTAAGATGCCGCCTAGCCCAGTACGCTATCTGAAATACGAACGACGTAAATTGAACAAATGTGATTGAATTTCGCTGAATTCTTATATTACCCAAAATATAAAATGATCTAACCGGGTCTCTGTTCGCCTTACCCTAGAAGTTTAATAGTGCATTTTACTCGCCATTCCACGCGCTTTAAGATGCCGCTTAGCCCAATACGCTATCTGAAATAGGAACGACGTAAATCGAACAAATGTGATAGAATTTTGCTGAATTCTTAAATTAACCATAGTATAAAATGATCTAATCGGGTTCTGATTGCCCTATCATAGAAGTTTAATAGTGCATTTCACTAGCCATTCCGCGCGCTTTAACATGCCGCCTAGCCCATTACGGTATCTGAAGTAGGAGCGACGTAAATTGAACAAATGTGATAGAATTTCCCTGAATTCTTATATTAACCTTAATGTAAAATGATCTAATCGGGTTTCTGTTCGCCCTATCATAGAAGTTTAATAGTGCATTTCACTCGCCATTCCACGGGCTTTGAGATGCCGCTTAGCCCAATACGCTATCTGAAATAGGAGCGACGTAAATTGAACAAATGTGATAGAATTTTGCTGAATTCTTAAATTAACCATAATTTAAAATGATCTAATCGGGTCTCTGATTAACCTTTCATAGAAGTTTAATAGTGCATTTTACTCGCCATTCCGCGCGCTTTAAGATGCCGCCTAGCCCAGTACGCTATCTGAAATAGGAGCGACGTAAATTGAACAAATGTGATAGAATTTCGCCGAATTCTTATATTACCCAAAATATAAAATGATCTAATGGGGTCTCTGTTCGCCTTACCCTAGAAGTTTAATAGTGCATTTTACTCGCCATGCCACGCGCTTTAAGATGCCGCTTAGCCCAATACGCTATCTGAAATAGGAGCGACGTAAATTGAACAAATGTGATAGAATTTTGCTGAATTCTTAAATTAACCATAATATAAAATGATCTAATCGGGTCTCTGTTTGCCCTACCCTAGAAGTTTGATAGTGCATTTTACTCGCCATTTCATGCGCTTTGAGATGCCGCTTAGCCCAATACGCTATCTGAAATGGGAGCGACGTAAGCTGAACAAATGTGATAGAATTTCGCTGAATTCTTTTATTAACCATAATGTAAAATGATCTAATCGGGTCTCTGTTCGCCCTAGCCTAGAAGTTTAATAGTGCATTTTATTCGCCATTTCATGCGCTTTGAGATGCCGCGTAGCCCAATACGCTTTCTGAAATAGTAGCGACGTAAATTGAACAAATGTGATAGAATTTCGCAGAATTCTTATATTAACCAAAATATAAAATGATCTAATCGGGTCTCTGATTGCCCTTTCATAGAAGTATAATAGTGCATTTTACTCGCCATTCCGCGCGCTTTAAGATGCCGCCTAGCCCAGTACGCTATCTGAAATAGGAACGACGTAAATCGAACAAATGTGATAGAATTTTGCTGAATTCTTAAATTAAACATAGTATAAAATGATCTAATCGGGTCTCTGATTGCCCTATCATAGAAGTTTAATAGTGCATTTCACTCGCCATTCCATGCGCTTTAACATGCCGCCTAGCCCATTACGCTATCTGAAATAGGAACGACGTAAATTGAACAAATGTGATAGAATTTTGCTGAATTCTTAAATTAACCATAATATAAAATGATCTAATCGGGTTTCTGTTTGCCCTACCCTAGAAGTTTAACAGTGCATTTTACTCGCCATTTCATGCGCTTTGAGATGCCGCTTAGCCCAATACGCTATCTGAAATAGGAGCGATGTAAGTTGTACAAATGTGATAGAATTACGCTGAATTCTTATATTAAACGTAATATAAAATGATCTAATTGGGTATCTGTTTGCCTTACCCTAGAAGTTTAATAGTGCGTTTTACTCGCCATTTCATGCGCTTAGTGATGCCGCTTAGCCCAGTACGCTATCTGAAATAGGAGCGACGTAAATTGAACAAATGTGATAGAATTTCGCTGAATTCATATATTAACCAAAATATAAAATGATCTAATCGGGTCTCTGTTTGCCCTACCCTAGAAGTTTATTACTGCATTTTACTCGCCATTTCTTTCGCTTTGAGATGCCGCTTATCCCAATACGCTATCTGAAATATGAGCGACGTAAATTGAACAAATGTGATAGAATTTCGCTGAATTCTTATATTAACCAAAATATAAAATGATCTAATCGGGTCTGTGATTGCCCTATCATAGAAGCTTAGTAGTGCATTTTACTCGCCATTCCACGCGCTTTAAGATGCCGCCTAGCCCAGTACGCTATCTGAAATAGGTGCGACGTAAGTTGAACAAATGTGATAGAATTACGCTGAATTCTTATATTAACCGTAATATAAAATGATCTAATCGGGTCTCTGTTTGCCCTATCGTAGAAGTTTAATAGTGCATTTTACTCGCCATGTCATGTGCTTTGAGGTGCCGCATAGCCCAATATGCTATCTGGAATAGGAGCGACGTAAATTGAACAAATGTGATAGAATTTCCCTGAATTCTTATATTAACCTTAATGTAAAATGTTCTAATCGGGTCTCTGTTCGCCCTACCATAGAAGTCTAATAGTGCATTTTACTCGCCATTTCATGCGCTTTGAGATGCCGCTTAGCCCAATAAGCTATCGGAAATAGGAGCGACGTAAATTGAACAAATGTAATAGAATTTCGCTGATTTCTTATATGAACCAAAATATAAAATGATCTAATCGGTTCTCTGATTGCCCTATCATAAAAGTTTAGCAGTTCATTTTTCTCGCCATTCCACGCGCTTTAAGATGCTGCCTAGCCCAGTGCGCTATCTGAAATAGGAGCGACGTAAGTTGAACAGATGTGATAGAATTACGCTGAATTCTTATATTAACCTTAATGTAAAATGATCTAATCGGGTCTCTGTTCGCCCTGCCATAGAAGTCTAACAGTGCATTTCACTCGTCATTTCATGCGCTTGGAGCTGCCGCTTAGCCCAATACGCTATCTGAAATAGGAGCGACGTAAGTTGAACAAATGTGATAGAATTTCGCTGAATTCTTTTCAGAACCATAATGTAAAATGATCTAATCGGGTCTCCGATTGCCCTATCATAGAAGTTTAGTACTGCATTTTACTCGCCATTCCACGCGCTTTACGTTGCCGCCTAGTCCAGTACGCTATCTCAAGCAGGAGCGGCGTAAGTTGAACAAATGTGATAGAATTACGCTGAATTCTTATATTAACCGTAATATAAAATGATCTAATCGGGTATCTGTTTGCCCTACCCTAGTAGTTTAATTGTGCATTTTACTCGCCATTTCATGCGCTTTGAGATGCCGCTTATCCCAATACGCTATCTGAAATAGGAGCGACGGAAATTGAACAAGTGTGATAGAATTTTTCTGAATTCTTAAATTAACCATAATATAAAATGATCTAATCGGGTCTCTGTTTGCCCTACCCTAGTAGTTTAATAGTGCATTTTACTCGCCATTTCATGCGCTTTGAGATGCCGCTTAGCCCAATACGCTATCTGAAATAAGAGCGACGAAAGTTGAACAAATGTGATAGAATTTCGCTGAATTATTTTATTAACCAGAATGTAAAATGATCTAATCTGGTGTCTGTTCGCCCTGGCCTAGAAGTTTAATAGTGGATTTTACTCGGCATTCCACGCGCTATAAGATGCCGCCTAGCCCAGTACGCTATCTGAAATAGGAGCGACCTAAATTGAACGAATGTGATAGAATTTTGCTGAATTCTTAAATTAACCATAATATAAAATGATCTAATCGGGTCTCTGCTTGCCCTACCCTAGAAGTTTAACAGTGCATTTTACTCGCCATTCCACGCGCTTTAAGATGCCGCCTAGCCCAGTACGCTATCTGAAATAGGAGCGACGTAAATTGACCAAGTGTGATAGAATTTTTCTGAATTCTTAAATTAACCATAATATAAAATGATCTAATAGGGTATCTGTTCGCCCTACAATAGACGTTTAATAGTGCATTTTACTCGCCATTTCATTCGCTTTGAAATGCCGCTTAGCCCAATACGCTATCTGAAATAGGAGCGACGTAAATTGAACAAATGGGATAGAATTTTGCTGAATTCTTAAATTAACCATAATATAAAATGATCTAATCGGGTCTCTGTTTGCCCTACCCTAGAAGTTTAATAGTGCATTTTACTCGCCATTTCATGCGCCATCAGATGCCGCTTAGCCCAATACGCTATCTGAAATAGGAGCGACGTAAATTGAACAAATGTGATAGAATTTCGCTGAACTCTTAAATTAACCATAATATAAAATGATCTAATCGGGTCTCCGATTGCCCTATCATAGAAGTTTAGTACTGCATTTTACTCGCCATTCCACGCGCTTTACGTTGCCGCCTAGTCCAGTACGCTATCTCAAGCAGGAGCGGCGTAAGTTGAACAAATGTGATAGAATTACGCTGAATTCTTATATTAACCGCAATATAAAATGATCTAATCGGGTATCTGTTTGCCCTACCCTAGTAGTTTAATTGTGCATTTTACTCGCCATTTCATGCGCTTTGAGATGCCGCTTATCCCAATACGCTATCTGAAATAGGAGCGACGTAAATTGAACAAATGTGATAGAATTACGCTGAATTCTTATATTAACCGTAATATAAAATGATCTAATCGGGTCTCGCATTGCCCTATCATAGAAGTTTAATAGTGCATTTTACTTGCCATTCCAGGCGCTTTAAGATGCCGCCTAGCCCAGTCCGCTATCTGAAATAGGAGCGACGTAAATTGAACAAATGTGATAGAATTTTGCTGAATTCTTAAATTAACCATAATATAAAATGATCTAATCGGGTCTCTGTTTGCCCTACCCTAGAAATTTAATAGTGCATTTTACTCGCCATTTCATGCGCTTTGAGGTGCCGCTTAGCCCAATACGCTATCTGAAATAGGAGCGACGTAAATTGAACAAATGTGATAGAATTTCCCTGAATTCTTATATTAACCTTAATGTAAAATTATCTAATCGGGTCTCTGGTCGCCCTACCCTAGAAGTTTAACAGTGCATTTCACTCGTCATTTCATGCGCTTTGAGATGCCGCTTAGCCCAATACGCTATCTGAAATGGGAGCGACGTAAATTGAAAAAATGTGATAGAATTTCCCTAAATTGTTATATTATCCTTAATGTAAAATGATCTAATCGGGTCTCTGTTCGCCCTACCATAGAAGTCTAATAGTGCATTTCACTCGTCATTTCATGCGCCTTGAGATGCCGCTTAGCCCATTACGCTATCTGAAATAGGAGCGACGTAAATTGAACAAGTGTGATAGAATTTCGCTGAATTCTTATATTAAGCAAAATATAAAATGATCTAATCGGGTCTCTGATTGCCGTATCATAGAAGTTTAATAGTGCATTTTACTCGCCATTCCACGCGCTTTAAGATGCCGCCTAGCCCAGTACGCTATCTGAAATAGTAGCGACGTAAATTGAACAAATGTGATAGAATTACGCTGAATTCTTATATTAACCGTAATATAACATGTTCTAATCGGGTCTCTGTTTGCCTTACCCTAGAAGTTTAATAGTGCATTTTACTCGCCATTTCATGCGCTTTGAGATGCCGCTTAGCCCATTGCGCCATATGAAATAGGAGCGATGTAAATTGAAGAAATGTGATAGAATTTCGCTGAATTCTTATATTAATCTTAATGAAAAATGATCTAATCGGGTCTCTGTTCGCCCTACCCTAGAAGTTTAATAGTGCATTTTACTCGCCATTCCACGCGCTTTAAGATGCCGCTTAGCCCAATACGCTATCTGAAATAGGAGCGACGTAAATTGAACAAATGTGATAGAATTTTGCTGAATTCTTAAATTAACCATAATATAAAATGATCTAATCGGGTCTCTGTTTGCCCTACCCTAGAAGTTTAATAGTGCATTTTACTCGCCATTTCATGCGCTTTGAGATGCCGCTTAGCCCAGTACGCTATCTGAAATGGGAGCGACGTAAGCTGAACAAATGTGATAGAATTTCGCTGAATTCTTTTATTAACCTTAATGTAAAATGATCTAATCGGGTCTCTGTTCGCCCTAGCCTAGAAGTTTAATAGTGCATTATATTCGCCATTTCATGCGCTTTGAGATGCCGCTTAGCCCAATACGCTTTCTGAAATAGTAGCGACGTAAATTGAACAAATGTGATAGAATTTCGCAGAATTCTTATATTAACCAAAATATAAAATGATCTAATCGGGTCTCTGATTGCCGTATCACAGAAGTTTAATAGTGCATTTTACTCGCCATTCCACGCGCTTTAAGATGCCGTCTAGCCCAGTACGCTATCTGAAATAGGAGCGACGTAAATTGAACAAATGTGATAGAATTTTGCTGAATCCTTAAATTAACCATAATATAAAATAATCTAATCGGGTCTCTGTTTGTCCTACCCAAGAAATTTAATAGTGCATTTTACTCGCCATTTCATGCGCTTTGAGATGCCGCTTAGCCCAATACGCTATCTGAAATGGGAGCGACGTAAATTGAAAAAATGTGATAGAATTTCCCTAAATTGTTATATTAACCTTAATGTAAAATGATCTAATCGGGTCTCTGTTCGCCCTACCATAGAAGTCTAATAGTGCATTTCACTCGCCATTTCATGCGCTTTGAGATGCCGCTTAGCCCAATACGCTATCTGAAATAGGAGCGACGTAAATTGAACAAATGTGATAGAATTTCGCTGAATTCTTATATTAAGCAAAATATAAAATGATCTAATCGGGTCTCTGATTGCCGTATCATAGAAGTTTAATAGTGCATTTTACTCGCCATTCCACGCGCTTTAAGATGCCGCCTAGCCCAGTACGCTATCTGAAATAGTAGCGACGTAAATTGAACAAATGTGATAGAATTACGCTGAATTCTTATATTAACCGTAATATAACATGTTCTAATCGGGTCTCTGGTTGCCTTACCCTAGAAGTTTAATAGTGCATTTTACTCGCCATTTCATGCGCTTTGAGATGCCGCTTAGCCCATTGCGCCATTTGAAATAGGAGCGACGTAAATTGAAGAAATGTGATAGAATTTCGCTGAATTCTTATATTAATCTTAATGAAAAATGATCTAATCGGGTCTCTGTTCGCCCTACCCTAGAAGTTTAATAGTGCATTTTACTCGCCATTCCACGCGCTTTAAGATGCCGCTTAGCCCAATACGCTATCTGAAATAGGAGCGACGTAAATTGAACAAATGTGATAGAATTTCGCTTAATTCTTATATTAACCAAAATATAAAATGATCTAATCGGGTCTCGCATTGCCCTATCATAGAAGTTTAATAGTGCATTTTACTTGCCATTCCAGGCGCTTTAAGATGCCGCCTAGCCCAGTCCGCTATCTGAAATAGGAGCGACGTAAATTGAACAAATGTGATAGAATTTTGCTGAATTCTTAAATTAACCATAATATAAAATGATCTAATCGGGTCTCTGTTTGCCCTACCCTGGAAATTTAATAGTGCATTTTACTCGCCATTTCATGCGCTTTGAGATGCCGCTTAGCCCAATACGCTATCTGAAATAGGAGCGACGTAAATTGAACAAATGTGATAGAATTTCCCTGAATTCTTATATTAACCTTAATGTAAAATTATCTAATCGGGTCTCTGGTCGCCCTACCCTAGAAGTTTAACAGTGCATTTCACTCGTCATTTCATGCGCTTTGAGATGCCGCTTAGCCCAATACGCTATCTGAAATGGGAGCGACGTAAATTGAAAAAATGTGATAGAATTTCCCTAAATTGTTATATTAACCTTAATGTAAAATGATCTAATCGGGTCTCTGTTCGCCCTACCATAGAAGTCTAATAGTGCATTTCACTCGTCATTTCATGCGCTTTGAGATGCCGCTTAGCCCATTACGCTATCTGAAATAGGAGCGACGTAAATTGAACAAATGTGATAGAATTTCGCTGAATTCTTATATTAAGCAAAATATAAAATGATCTAATCGGGTCTCTGATTGCCGTATCATAGAAGTTTAATAGTGCATTTTACTCGCCATTCCACGCGCTTTAAGATGCCGCCTAGCCCAGTACGCTATCTGAAATAGTAGCGACGTAAATTGAACAAATGTGATAGAATTACGCTGAATTCTTATATTAACCGTAATATAACATGTTCTAATCGGGTCTCTGTTTGCCTTACCCTAGAAGTTTAATAGTGCATTTTACTCGCCATTTCATGCGCTTTGAGATGCCGCTTAGCCCATTGCGCCATTTGAAATAGGAGCGACGTAAATTGAAGAAATGTGATAGAATTTCGCTGAATTCTTATATTAATCTTAATGAAAAATGATCTAATCGGGTCTCTGTTCGCCCTACCCTAGAAGTTTAATAGTGCATTTTACTCGCCATTCCACGCGCTTTAAGATGCCGCTTAGCCCAATACGCTATCTGAAATAGAAGCGACGTAAATTGAACAAATGTGATAGAATTTTGCTGAATTCTTAAATTAACCATAATATAAAATGATCTAATCGGGTCTCTGTTTGCCCAACCCTAGAAGTTTAATAGTGCATTTTACTCGCCATTTCATGCGCTTTGAGATGCCGCTTAGCCCAATACGCTATCTGAAATGGGAGCGACGTAAGCTGAACAAATGTGATAGAATTTCGCTGAATTCTTTTATTAACCATAATGTAAAATGATCTAATCGGGTCTCTGTTCGCCCTAGCCTAGAAGTTTAATAGTGCATTTTATTCGCCATTTCATGCGCTTTGAGATGCCGCTTAGCCCAATACGCTTTCTGAAATAGTAGCGACGTAAATTGAACAAATGTGATAGAATTTCGCAGAATTCTTATATTAACCAAAATATAAAATGATCTAATCGGGTCTCTGATTGCCGTATCACAGAAGTTTAATAGTGCATTTTACTCGCCATTCCACGCGCTTTAAGATGCCGTCTAGCCCAGTACGCTATCTGAAATAGGAGCGACGTAAATTGAACAAATGTGATAGAATTTTGCTGAATTCTTATATTAACCTTAATGTAAAATGATCTAATCGGGTCTCTGTTCGCCCTACCCTAGAAGTTTAATAGTGCATTTCACTCGTCATTTCATGCGCTTTGAGATGCCGCTTAGCCCAATAAGCTATCTGAAATAGGAGCGACGTAAATTGACCAATGTGATAAAATTTCGCTGAATTCTTGTAGTAAGCAAAATATAAAATGATCTAATCGGGTCTCTGACTGCCGTATCATAGAAGTTTAATAGTGCATTTCACTCGCCATTCCACGCGCTTTAAGATGCCGCCTAGCCCAGTACGCTATCTGAAATACGAACGACGTAAATTGAACAAATGTGATTGAATTTCGCTGAATTCTTATATTACCCAAAATATAAAATGATCTAACCGGGTCTCTGTTCGCCTTACCCTAGAAGTTTAATAGTGCATTTTACTCGCCATTCCACGCGCTTTAAGATGCCGCTTAGCCCAATACGCTATCTGAAATAGGAACGACGTAAATCGAACAATGTGATAGAATTTTGCTGAATTCTTAAATTAACCACAGTATAAAATGATCTAATCGGGTCTCTGATTGCCCTATCATAGAAGTTTAATAGTGCATTTCACTCGCCATTCCGCGCGCTTTAACATGCCGCCTAGCCCATTACGGTATCTGAAATAGGAGCGACGTAAATTGAACAAATGTGATAGAATTTCCCTGAATTCTTATATTAACCTTAATGTAAAATGATCTAATCGGGTTTCTGTTCGCCCTATCATAGAAGTTTAATAGTGCATTTCACTCGCCATTCCACGGGCTTTGAGATGCCGCTTAGCCCAATACGCTATCTGGAATAGGAGCGACGTAAATTGAACAAATGTGATGGAATTTTGCTGAATTCTTAAATTAACCATAATTTAAAATGATCTAATCGGGTCTCTGATTGACCTTTCATAGAAGTTTAATAGTGCATTTTACTCGCCATTCCGCGCGCTTTAAGATGCCGCCTAGCCCAATACGCTATCTGAAATAGGAGCGACGTAAATTGAACAAATGTGATGGAATTTTGCTGAATTCTTAAATTAACCATAATTTAAAATGATCTGATCGGGTCTCTGTTTGCCCTACCCTAGAAGTTTAATAGTGCATTTTACTCGCCATTTCATGCGCTTTGAGATGCCGCTTAGCCCATTGCGCCATATGAAATAGGAGCGATGTAAATTGAAGAAATGTGATAGAATTTCGCTGAATTCTTATATTAATCTTAATGAAAAATGATCTAATCGGGTCTCTGTTCGCCCTACCCTAGAAGTTTAATAGTGCATTTTACTCGCCATTCCACGCACTTTAAGATGCCGCTTAGCCCAATACGCTATCTGAAATAGGAGCGACGTAAATTGAACAAATGTGATAGAATTTCGCTGAATTCTTATATTAACCAAAATATAAAATGATCTAATCGGGTCTCGCATTGCCCTATCATAGAAGTTTAATAGTGCATTTTACTTGCCATTCCAGGCGCTTTAAGATGCCGCCTAGCCCAGTCCGCTATCTGAAATAGGAGCGACGTAAATTGAACAAATGTGATAGAATTTTGCTGAATTCTTAAATTAACCATAATATAAAATGATCTAATCGGGTCTCTGGTCGCCCTACCCTAGAAGTTTAACAGTGCATTTCACTCGCCATTTCATGCGCTTTGAGGAGCCGCTTAGCCCAATACGCTATCTGAAATAGGAGCGACGTAAATTGAACAAATGTGATAGAATTTCCCTGAATTCTTATATTAACCTTAATGTAAAATTATCTAATCGGGTCTCTGGTCGCCCTACCCTAGAAGTTTAACAGTGCATTTCACTCGTCATTTCATGCGCTTTGAGATGCCGCTTAGCCCAATACGCTATCTGAAATGGGAGCGACGTAAATTGAAAAAATGTGATAGAATTTCCCTAAATTGTTATATTAACCTTAATGTAAAATGATCTAATCGGGTCTCTGTTCGCCCTACCCTAGAAGTTTAATAGTGCATTTCACTCGTCATTTCATGCGCTTTGAGATGCCGCTTAGCCCAATAAGCTATCTGAAATAGGAGCGACGTAAATTGACCAATGTGATAAAATTTCGCTGAATTCTTGTAGTAAGCAAAATATAAAATGATCTAATCGGGTCTCTGACTGCCGTATCATAGAAGTTTAATAGTGCATTTCACTCGCCATTCCACGCGCTTTAAGATGCCGCCTAGCCCAGTACGCTATCTGAAATACGAACGACGTAAATTGAACAAATGTGATTGAATTTCGCTGAATTCTTATATTACCCAAAATATAAAATGATCTAACCGGGTCTCTGTTCGCCTTACCCTAGAAGTTTAATAGTGCATTTTACTCGCCATTCCACGCGCTTTAAGATGCCGCTTAGCCCAATACGCTATCTGAAATAGGAACGACGTAAATCGAACAAATGTGATAGAATTTTGCTGAATTCTTAAATTAACCATAGTATAAAATGATCTAATCGGGTCTCTGATTGCCCTATCATAGAAGTTTAATAGTGCATTTCACTCGCCATTCCGCGCGCTTTAACATGCCGCCTAGCCCATTACGGTATCTGAAATAGGAGCGACGTAAATTGAACAAATGTGATAGAATTTCCCTGAATTCTTATATTAACCTTAATGTAAAATGATCTAATCGGGTTTCTGTTCGCCCTATCATAGAAGTTTAATAGTGCATTTCACTCGCCATTCCACGGGCTTTGAGATGCCGCTTAGCCCAATACGCTATCTGGAATAGGAGCGACGTAAATTGAACAAATGTGATGGAATTTTGCTGAATTCTTAAATTAACCATAATTTAAAATGATCTAATCGGGTCTCTGATTGACCTTTCATAGAAGTTTAATAGTGCATTTTACTCGCCATTCCGCGCGCTTTAAGATGCCGCCTAGCCCAATACGCTATCTGAAATAGGAGCGACGTAAATTGAACAAATGTGATGGAATTTTGCTGAATTCTTAAATTAACCATAATTTAAAATGATCTGATCGGGTCTCTGTTTGCCCTACCCTAGAAGTTTAATAGTGCATTTTACTCTCCATTTCATGCGCTTTGAGATGCCGCTTAGCCCATTGCGCCATATGAAATAGGAGCGATGTAAATTGAAGAAATGTGATAGAATTTCGCTGAATTCTTATATTAATCTTAATGAAAAATGATCTAATCGGGTCTCTGTTCGCCCTACCCTAGAAGTTTAATAGTGCATTTTACTCGCCATTCCACGCACTTTAAGATGCCGCTTAGCCCAATACGCTATCTGAAATAGGAGCGACGTAAATTGAACAAATGTGATAGAATTTCGCTGAATTCTTATATTAACCAAAATATAAAATGATCTAATCGGGTCTCGCATTGCCCTATCATAGAAGTTTAATAGTGCATTTTACTTGCCATTCCAGGCGCTTTAAGATGCCGCCTAGCCCAGTCCGCTATCTGAAATAGGAGCGACGTAAATTGAACAAATGTGATAGAATTTTGCTGAATTCTTAAATTAACCATAATATAAAATGATCTAATCGGGTCTCTGGTCGCCCTACCCTAGAAGTTTAACAGTGCATTTCACTCGCCATTTCATGCGCTTTGAGGAGCCGCTTAGCCCAATACGCTATCTGAAATAGGAGCGACGTAAATTGAACAAATGTGATAGAATTTCCCTGAATTCTTATATTAACCTTAATGTAAAATTATCTAATCGGGTCTCTGGTCGCCCTACCCTAGAAGTTTAACAGTGCATTTCACTCGTCATTTCATGCGCTTTGAGATGCCGCTTAGCCCAATACGCTATCTGAAATGGGAGCGACGTAAATTGAAAAAATGTGATAGAATTTCCCTAAATTGTTATATTAACCTTAATGTAAAATGATCTAATCGGGTCTCTGTTCGCCCTACCATAGAAGTCTAATAGTGCATTTCACTCGTCATTTCATGCGCTTTGAGATGCCGCTTAGCCCATTACGCTATCTGAAATAGGAACGACGTAAATCGAACAAATGTGATAGAATTTTGCTGAATTCTTAAATTAACCATAGTATAAAATGATCTAATCGGGTCTCTGATTGACCTTTCATAGAAGTTTAATAGTGCATTTTACTCGCCATTCCGCGCGCTTTAAGATGCCGCCTAGCACAGTACGCTATCTGAAATAGGAGCGACGTAAATTGAACAAATGTGATAGAATTTCGCCGAATCCTTATATTACCCAAAATATAAAATGATCTAATCGGGTCTCTGTTTGCCCTACCCTAGAAGTTTAATAGTGCATTTTACTCGCCATTTCATGCGCTTTGAGATGCCGCTTAGCCCAATACGCTATCTGAAATGGGAGCGACGTAAGCTGAACAAATGTGATAGAATTTCGCTGAATTCTTTTATTAACCATAATGTAAAATGATCTAATCGGGTCTCTGTTCGCCCTAGCCTAGAAGTTTAATAGTGCATTTTATTCGCCATTTCATGCGCTTTGAGATGCCGCTTAGCCCAATACGCTTTCAGAAATAGTAGCGACGTAAATTGAACAAATGTGATAGAATTTCGCAGAATTCTTATATTAACCAAAATATAAAATGATCTAATCGGGTCTCTGATTGCCCTTTCATAGAAGTATAATAGTGCATTTTACTCGCCATTCCGCGCGCTTTAAGATGCCGCCTAGCCCAGTACGCTATCTGAAATAGGAACGACGTAAATCGAACAAATGTGATAGAATTTTGCTGAATTCTTAAATTAACCATAGTATAAAATGATCTAATCGGGTCTCTGATTGCCCTATCATAGAAGTTTAATAGTGCATTTCACTCGCCATTCCATGCGCTTTAACATGCCGCCTAGCCCATTACGCTATCTGAAATAGGAACGACGTAAATTGAACAAATGTGATAGAATTTTGCTGAATTCTTAAATTAACCATAATATAAAATGATCTAATCGGGTTTCTGTTTGCCCTACCCTAGAAGTTTAACAGTGCATTTTACTCGCCATTTCATGCGCTTTGAGATGCCGCTTAGCCCAATACGCTATCTGAAATAGGAGCGATGTAAGTTGTACAAATGTGATAGAATTACGCTGAATTCTTATATTAAACGTAATATAAAATGATCTAATTGGGTATCTGTTTGCCTTACCCTAGAAGTTTAATAGTGCGTTTTACTCGCCATTTCATGCGCTTTGTGATGCCGCTTAGCCCAGTACGCTATCTGAAATAGGAGCGACGTAAATTGAACAAATGTGATAGAATTTCGCTGAATTCATATATTAACCAAAATATAAAATGATCTAATCGGGTCTCTGTTTGCCCTACCCTAGAAGTTTATTACTGCATTTTACTCGCCATTTCTTTCGCTTTGAGATGCCGCTTATCCCAATACGCTATCTGAAATATGAGCGACGTAAATTGAACAAATGTGATAGAATTTCGCTGAATTCTTATATTAACCAAAATATAACATGATCTAATCGGGTCTGTGATTGCCCTATCATAGAAGTTTAGTAGTGCATTTTACTCGCCATTCCACGCGCTTTAAGATGCCGCCTAGCCCAGTACGCTATCTGAAATAGGTGCGACGTAAGTTGAACAAATGTGATAGAATTACGCTGAATTCTTATATTAACCGTAATATAAAATGATCTAATCGGGTCTCTGTTTGCCCTATCGTAGAAGTTTAATAGTGCATTTTACTCGCCATGTCATGTGCTTTGAGGTGCCGCATAGCCCAATATGCTATCTGGAATAGGAGCGACGTAAATTGAACAAATGTGATAGAATTTCCCTGAATTCTTATATTAACCTTAATGTAAAATGTTCTAATCGGGTCTCTGTTCGCCCTACCATAGAAGTCTAATAGGGCATTTTACTCGCCATTTCATGCGCTTTGAGATGCCGCTTAGCCCAATAAGCTATCGGAAATAGGAGCGACGTAAATTGAACAAATGTAATAGAATTTCGCTGATTTCTTATATGAACCAAAATATAAAATGATCTAATCGGTTCTCTGATTGCCCTATCATAAAAGTTTAGCAGTTCATTTTTCTCGCCATTCCACGCGCTTTAAGATGCTGCCTAGCCCAGTGCGCTATCTGAAATAGGAGCGACGTAAGTTGAACAGATGTGATAGAATTACGCTGAATTCTTATATTAACCTTAATGTAAAATGATCTAATCGGGTCTCTGTTCGCCCTGCCATAGAAGTCTAACAGTGCATTTCACTCGTCATTTCATGCGCTTGGAGCTGCCGCTTAGCCCAATACGCTATCTGAAATAGGAGCGACGTAAGTTGAACAAATGTGATAGAATTTCGCTGAATTCTTCTATGAACCATAATGTAAAATGATCTAATCGGGTCTCTGTTCGCCCTACCATAGAAGTCTAATAGTGCATTTCACTCGTCATTTCATGCGCTTTGAGCTGCCGCTTAGACCAATACGCTATCTGAAATAGGAGCGACGTAAGTTGAACAAATGTGATAGAATTTCGCTGAAATCTTTTATGAACCATAATGTAAAATGATCTAATCGGGTCTCTGTTCGCCCTACCCTGGAAGTTTAATAGTGCATTTCACTCGTCATTTCATGCGCTTTCAGATGCCGCTTAGCCCAATACGCTATCTGAAATAGGAGCGACGTAAATTGGACAAATGTGATAGAATTTCGCTGAATTCTTATATTAGCCGTAATATAAAATGATCTAATCGGGTCTCTGTTTGCCCTACCCTAGAAGTTTAATAGTGCATTTTACTCGCCATTTCATGCGCTTCGAGATGCCGCTTAGCCCAATACGCTATTTGAAATAGGAGCGACGTAAGTTGAACAAATGTGATAGAATTTCCCTGAAATCTTATATTAAACAAAATATAAAATGATCTAATCGGGTCTCTGATTGCCCTATCATACAGGTTTAATAGTGCATTTTACTCGCCATTTCATGCGCTTTGAGATACTGGTTAGCCCAATACGCTATCTGAAATAGGAGCGACGTAAATTGAACAAATGTGATAGAATTACGCTGAATTCTTATATTAACCGTAATATAAAATGATCTAATCGGGTCTCTGTTTGCCTTACCCCAGAAGTTTGATAGTGCATTTTACTCGCCATTTCATGCGCTTTGAGATGCCGCTTAGCCCAATACGCTATTTGAAATAGGAGCGACGTAAGTTGAACAAATGTGATAGAATTTCCCTGAAATCTTATATTAAACAAAATATAAAATGATCTAATCGGGTCTGTGATTGCCCTATCATAGAAGTTTAGTAGTGCATTTTACTCGCCATTCCACGCGCTTTAAGATGCCGCCTAGCCCAGTACGCTATCTGAAATAGGAGCGACGTAAGTTGAACAAATGTGATAGAATTTCGCTGAATTCTTAAATTAACCACAATATAAAATGATCTAATCGGGTCTCTGATTGCCCTATCATAGAAGTTTAATAGCGCATTTTACTCGCCATTCCACGCGCTTTAAGATGCCGCCTAGCCCAGTACGCTACCTGAAATAGGAGCGACGTACGTTGAACAAATGTGATAGAATTACGCTGAATTCTTATATTAACCGTAATATAAAATGATCTAATCGGGTCTCTGTTTGCCGTATCGTAGAAGTTTGATAGTGCATTTTACTCGCCATTTCATGCGCTTTGAGATGCCGCTTATCCCAATACGCTATCTGAAATAGGAGCGACGTAAGTTGAACAAATGTGATAGAATTTCGCTGAATTCTTTTCAGAACCATAATGTAAAATGATCTAATCGGGTCTCTGTTCGCCCTAGCCTAGAAGTTTAATAGCGCATTTTATTCGCCATTTCATGCGCCTTGAGATGCCGCTTAGCCCAATACGCTATCTGAAATAGGAGCGACGTAAATTGAACAAATATGATAGAATTTCCCTGAAATTTTATATTAAATAATATATAAAATGATCTAATCGGGTCTCTGATTGCCCTATCATAGAAGTTTAGCAGTGCATTTTACTCGCCATTCCACGCGCTTTAAGATGCCGCCTAGCCCAGTACGCTATCTGAAATAGGAGCGACGTAAATTGAACGAATGTGATAGAATTTCGCTGAATTATTTTATTAACCAGAATGTAAAATGATCTAATCTGGTCTCTGTTCGCCCTAGCCTAGAAGTTTAATAGTGGATTTTACTCGGCATTCCACGCGCTTTAAGATGCCGCCTATCCCAGTACGCTATCTGAAATAGGAGCGACCTAAATTGAACGTATGTGATAGAAATTTGCTGAATTCTTAAATTAACCATAATATAAAATGACCTAATCGGGTCTCTGCTTGCCCTACCCTAGAAGTTTAATAGCGCATTTTAGTCGGCATTTCATGCGCTTTGAGATGCCGCTTCGCCCAATACGCTATCTGAAATAGGAGCGACGTAAATTAAACAAATGTGATAGAATTTCCCTGAAATCTTATATTAAACAAAATATAAAAAGATCTAATCGGGTCTCTGATTGCCCTATCATAGAAGTTTAATAGCGCATTTTACTCGCCATTCCACGCGCTTTAAGATGCCGCCTAGCCCAGTACGCTACCTGAAATAGGAGCGACGTACGTTGAACAAATGTGATAGAATTACGCTGAATTCTTATATTAACCGTAATATAAAATGATCTAATCGGGTCTCTGTTTGCCGTATCGTAGAAGTTTGATAGTGCATTTTACTTGCCATTTCATGCGCTTTGAGATGCCGCTTATCCCAATACGCTATCTGAAATAGGAGCGACGTAAGTTGAACAAATGTGATAGAATTTCGCTGAATTCTTTTCAGAACCATAATGTAAAATGATCTAATCGGGTCTCTGTTCGCCCTAGCCTAGAAGTTTAATAGCGCATTTTATTCGCCATTTCATGCGCCTTGAGATGCCGCTTAGCCCAATACGCTATCTGAAATAGGAGCGACGTAAATTGAACAAATGTGATAGAATTTCCCTGAAATTTTATATTAAATAATATATAAAATGATCTAATCGGGTCTCTGATTGCCCTATCATAGAAGTTTAGCAGTGCATTTTACTCGCCATTCCACGCGTTTTAAGATGCCGCCTAGCCCAGTACGCTATCTGAAATAGGAGCGACGTAAATTGAACGAATGTGATAGAATTTCGCTGAATACTTATATTAACCATAATGTAAAATGATCTAATCGGGTCTCTGTTCGCCCTACCCTAGAAGTTTAATAGTGCTTTTCACTCGTCATTTCATGCGCTTTGAGGTGCCGCCTAGCCCAATACGCTATCTGGAATAGGAGCGACGTAAATTGAACAAATGTGATAGAATTTCGCTGAATTCTTATATTAACCAAAGTATAAAATGATCTAGTCTGGTCTCTGATTGCCCTATCATAGAAGGTTAATAGTGCATTTTACTCGCCATTCCACACGCTTTAAGATGCCGCCTAGCCCAGTACGCTCTCTGAAATAGGAGCGACGTAAATTGAACAAATGTGATAGAATTTCGCTGAATTCTTAAATTAACCATAATTTCAAATGATCTAATCGGGTCTCTGTTTGCCCTACCCTAGAAGTTTAATAGTGTATTTCACTCGTCATTTCATGCGCTTTGAGACGCCGCTTCGCCCAATAAGCTATTTGAAATAGGAGCGACGTAAATTGAACAAATGTGATAGAATTACGCTGAATTCTTAAAGTAACCTTAATATAAAATGATCTAATCGGGTCTCTGGTTTCCCTACCATAGAAGTTTAATAGTACATTTTACCCGCCATTCCACGCGCCTTAAGATGCCGTCTAGCACACTACGCTATCTGAAATAGGAGCGTCGTAAATTGAACAAATGTGATAGAATTTCGCTGAATTCTTATATTAACCAAAATATAAAATGATCTAATCGGGTCTCTGTTTGCCTTATCCTAGAAGTTTAGTATTGCATTTTACTCGCCATTTCATGCGCTTTGAGATTCCGCTTAGCCCAATACGCTACCTGAAATAGGAGCGACGTAAATTGAACAAATGTGATAGAATTTCGCTGAATTCTTATATTAACCAAAGTATAAAATGATCTAATCTGGTCTCTGATTGCCCTATCATAGAAGGTTAATAGTGCATTTTACTCGCCATTCCACGCGCTTTAAGATGCCGCCTAGCCCAGTACGCTGTCTGAAATAGAAGCGACGTAAATTGAACAAGTGTGATAGAATCTCGCTGAATACTTATATTAACCTTAATATAAAATGATCTAATCGGGTCTCTGGTTTCCCTACCATAGAAGTTTAATAGTACATTTTACTCGCCATTCCACGCGCCTTAAGATGCCGTCTAGCACACTACGCTATCTGAAATAGGAGCGACGTAAATTGAACAAATGTGATAGAATTTCGCTGAATTCTTATATTAACCAAAATATAAAATGATCTAATCGGGTCTCTGTTTGCCTTATCCTAGAAGTTTAGTATTGCATTTTACTCGCCATTTCATGCGCTTTGAGATTCCGCTTAGCCCAATACGCTACCTGAAATAGGAGCGACGTAAATTGAACAAATGTGATAGAATTTCGCTGAATTCTTATATTAACCAAAGTATAAAATGATCTAATCTGGTCTCTGATTGCCCTATCATAGAAGGTTAATAGTGCATTTTACTCGCCATTCCACGCGCTTTAAGATGCCGCCTAGCCCAGTACGCTGTCTGAAATAGAAGCGACGTAAATTGAACAAGTGTGATAGCATCTCGCTGAATACTTATATTAACCTTAATGTAAATTGATCTAATCGGGTCTCTGTTCGCCCTACCCTAGATGTTTAACAGTGCATTTCACTCGTCATTTCATGCGCTTTGTGATGACGCTTAACCCAATACGCTATCTGAAATAGGAGCGACGTAAGTTGAACAAATGTGACAGAATTACGCTGCATTCTTATATTCACCTTAATGTAAAATGATCTCTTCGGGTCTCTGTTCGCCCTACCCTAGAAGTTTAATAGTGCATTTTACTCGCCATTTCATGCGCTTTGAGATGCCGCTTAGCCCAATACGCTATCTGAAATAGGAGCGACGTAAATTGAACAAATGTGATAGAATTTCCGTGAATTCTTATATTAACATCAATGTAAAATGATCTAATCGGGTCTCTGTTCGCCCTACCATGGAAGTCTTATAGTGCATCTCACTCGCCATTTTGTGCACTTTGAGATGCCGCTTAGCCCAATACGCTATCTGAAATAGGAGCGACGTAAATTGAACAAATGTGATAGAATGTCCCTGAAATCTTATATTAAACAAAATATAAAATGATTTGATCGGGTCTCTGTTTGCCCTACCGTAGAAGTTTAATAGTGCATTTTACTCGCCCTTTCATGCGCCTTCAGATGCCGCTTAGCCGAATACGCTATCTGAAATAGGAGCGACGTAAGTTGAACAAATGTGATAGAATTTCGCTGAATTCTTAAATTAACCACAATATAAAATGATCTAATCGGGTCTCTGATTGCCCTATCATAGAAGTTTAATAGCGCATTTTACTCGCCATTCCACGCGCTTTAAGATGCCGCCTAGCCCAGTACGCTACCTGAAATAGGAGCGACGTACGTTGAACAAATGTGATAGAATTACGCTGAATTCTTATATTAACCGTAATATAAAATGATCTAATCGGGTCTCTGTTTGCCGTATCGTAGAAGTTTGATAGTGCATTTTACTCGCCATTTCATGCGCTTTGAGATGCCGCTTATCCCAATACGCTATCTGAAATAGGAGCGACGTAAGTTGAACAAATGTGATAGAATTTCGCTGAATTCTTTTCAGAACCATAATGTAAAATGATCTAATCGGGTCTCTGTTCGCCCTAGCCTAGAAGTTTAATAGCGCATTTTATTCGCCATTTCATGCGCCTTGAGATGCCGCTTAGCCCAATACGCTATCTGAAATAGGAGCGACGTAAATTGAACAAATGTGATAGAATTTCCCTGAAATTTTATATTAAATAATATATAAAATGATCTAATCGGGTCTCTGATTGCCCTATCATAGAAGTTTAGCAGTGCATTTTACTCGCCATTCCGCGCGCTTTAAGATGCCGCCTAGCCCAATACGCTATCTGAAACAGGAGCGACGTAAATTGAACAAATGTGATGGAATTTTGCTGAATTCTTAAATTAACCATAATTTAAAATGATCTGATCGGGTCTCTGTTTGCCCTACCCTAGAAGTTTAATAGTGCATTTTACTCGCCATTTCATGCGCTTTGAGATGCCGCTTAGCCCATTGCGCCATTTGAAATAGGAGCGACGTAAATTGAAGAAATGTGATAGAATTTCGCTGAATTCTTATATTAATCTTAATGAAAAATGATCTAATCGGGTCTCTGTTCGCCCTACCCTAGAAGTTTAATAGTGCATTTTACTCGCCATTCCACGCACTTTAAGATGCCGCTTAGCCCAATACGCTATCTGAAATAGGAGCGACGTAAATTGAACAAATGTGATAGAATTTCGCTGAATTCTTATATTAACCAAAATATAAAATGATCTAATCGGGTCTCGCATTGCCCTATCATAGAAGTTTAATAGTGCATTTTACTTGCCATTCCAGGCGCTTTAAGATGCCGCCTAGCCCAGTCCGCTATCTGAAATAGGAGCGACGTAAATTGAACAAATGTGATAGAATTTTGCTGAATTCTTAAATTAACCATAATATAAAATGATCTAATCGGGTCTCTGTTTGCCCTACCCTGGAAATTTAATAGTGCATTTTACTCGCCATTTCATGCGCTTTGAGGTGCCGCTTAGCCCAATACGCTATCTGAAATAGGAGCGACGTAAATTGAACAAATGTGATAGAATTTCCCTGAATTCTTATATTAACCTTAATGTAAAATTATCTAATCGGGTCTCTGGTCGCCCTACCCTAGAAGTTTAACAGTGCATTTCACTCGTCATTTCATGCGCTTTGAGATGCCGCTTAGCCCAATACGCTATCTGAAATGGGAGCGACGTAAATTGAAAAAATGTGATAGAATTTCCCTAAATTGTTATATTAACCTTAATGTAAAATGATCTAATCGGGTCTCTGTTCGCCCTACCATAGAAGTCTAATAGTGCATTTCACTCGTCATTTCATGCGCTTTGAGATGCCGCTTAGCCCATTACGCTATCTGAAATAGGAGCGACGTAAATTGAACAAATGTGATAGAATTTCGCTGAATTCTTATATTAAGCAAAATATAAAATGATCTAATCGGGTCTCTGATTGCCGTATCATAGAAGTTTAATAGTGCATTTTACTCGCCATTCCACGCGCTTTAAGATGCCGCCTAGCCCAGTACGCTATCTGAAATAGTAGCGACGTAAATTGAACAAATGTGATAGAATTACGCTGAATTCTTATATTAACCGTAATATAACATGTTCTAATCGGGTCTCTGTTTGCCTTACCCTAGAAGTTTAATAGTGCATTTTACTCGCCATTTCATGCGCTTTGAGATGCCGCTTAGCCCATTGCGCCATATGAAATAGGAGCGACGTAAATTGAAGAAATGTGATAGAATTTCGCTGAATTCTTATATTAATCTTAATGTAAAATGATCTAATCGGGTCTCTGTTCGCCCTACCCTAGAAGTTTAATAGTGCATTTTACTCGCCATTCCACGCGCTTTAAGATGCCGCTTAGCCCAATACGCTATCTGAAATAGGAGCGACGTAAATTGAACAAATGTGATAGAATTTTGCTGAATTCTTAAATTAACCATAATATAAAATGATCTAATCGGGTCTCTGTTTGCCCTACCCTAGAAGTTTAATAGTGCATTTTACTCGCCATTTCATGCGCTTTGAGATGCCGCTTAGCCCAGTACGCTATCTGAAATGGGAGCGACGTAAGCTGAACAAATGTGATAGAATTTCGCTGAATTCTTTTATTAACCATAATGTAAAATGATCTAATCGGGTCTCTGTTCGCCCTAGCCTAGAAGTTTAATAGTGCATTATATTCGCCATTTCATGCGCTTTGAGATGCCGCTTAGCCCAATACGCTATCTGAAATAGGAGCGACGTAAATTGAACAAATGTGATAGAATTTCGCTGAATTCTTATATTAACCAAAATATAAAATGATCTAATCGGGTCTCTGATTGCCGTATCACAGAAGTTTAATAGTGCATTTTACTCGCCATTCCACGCGCTTTAAGATGCCGTCTAGCTCAGTACGCTATCTGAAATAGGAGCGACGTAAATTGAACAAATGTGATAGAATTTTGCTGAATCCTTAAATTAACCATAATATAAAATAATCTAATCGGGTCTCTGTTTGCCCTACCCAAGAAATTTAATAGTGCATTTTACTCGCCATTTCATGCGCTTTGAGATGCCGCTTAGCCCAATACGCTATCTGAAATGGGAGCGACGTAAATTGAAAAAATGTGATAGAATTTCCCTAAATTGTTATATTAACCTTAATGTAAAATGATCTAATCGGGTCTCTGTTCGCCCTACCATAGAAGTCTAATAGTGCATTTCACTCGTCATTTCATGCGCTTTGAGATGCCGCTTAGCCCAATACGCTATCTGAAATAGGAGCGACGTAAATTGAACAAATGTGATAGAATTTCGCTGAATTCTTATATTAAGCAAAATATAAAATGATCTAATCGGGTCTCTGATTGCCGTATCATAGAAGTTTAATAGTGCATTTTACTCGCCATTCCACGCGCTTTAAGATGCCGCCTAGCCCAGTACGCTATCTGAAATAGTAGCGACGTAAATTGAACAAATGTGATAGAATTACGCTGAATTCTTATATTAACCGTAATATAACATGTTCTAATCGGGTCTCTGTTTGCCTTACCCTAGAAGTTTAATAGTGCATTTTACTCGCCATTTCATGCGCTTTGAGATGCCGCTTAGCCCATTGCGCCATATGAAATAGGAGCGATGTAAATTGAAGAAATGTGATAGAATTTCGCTGAATTCTTATATTAATCTTAATGAAAAATGATCTAATCGGGTCTCTGTTCGCCCTACCCTAGAAGTTTAATAGTGCATTTTACTCGCCATTCCACGCAGTTTAAGATGCCGCTTAGCCCAATACGCTATCTGAAATAGGAGCGACGTAAATTGAACAAATGTGATAGAATTTCGCTTAATTCTTATATTAACCAAAATATAAAATGATCTAATCGGGTCTCGCATTGCCCTATCATAGAAGTTTAATAGTGCATTTTACTTGCCATTCCAGGCGCTTTAAGATGCCGCCTAGCCCAGTCCGCTATCTGAAATAGGAGCGACGTAAATTGAACAAATGTGATAGAATTTTGCTGAATTCTTAAATTAACCATAATATAAAATGATCTAATCGGGTCTCTGTTTGCCCTACCCTAGAAGTTTAATAGTGCATTTTACTCGCCATTTCATGCGCCTTGAGATGCCGCTTAGCCCAATACGCTATCTGAAATAGGAGCGACGTAAATTGAACAAATGTGATAGAATTTCCCTGAAATTTTATATTAAATAATATATAAAATGATCTAATCGGGTCTCTGATTGCCCTATCATAGAAGTTTAGCAGTGCATTTCACTCGCCATTCCACGCGTTTTAAGATGCCGCCTAGCCCAGTACGCTATCTGAAATAGGAGCGACGTAAATTGAACGAATGTGATAGAATTTCGCTGAATACTTATATTAACCATAATGTAAAATGATCTAATCGGGTCTCTGTTCGCCCTACCCTAGAAGTTTAATAGTGCTTTTCACTCGTCATTTCATGCGCTTTGAGGTGCCGCCTAGCCCAATACGCTATCTGAAATAGGAGCGACGTAAATTGAACAAATGTGATAGAATTTCGCTGAATTCTTATATTAACCAAAGTATAAAATGATCTAGTCTGGTCTCTGATTGCCCTATCATAGAAGGTTAATAGTGCATTTTACTCGCCATTCCACACGCTTTAAGATGCCGCCTAGCCCAGTACGCTCTCTGAAATAGGAGCGACGTAAATTGAACAAATGTGATAGAATTTCGCTGAATTCTTAAATTAACCATAATTTCAAATGATCTAATCGGGTCTCTGTTTGCCCTACCCTAGAAGTTTAATAGTGTATTTCACTCGTCATTTCATGCGCTTTGAGACGCCGCTTCGCCCAATAAGCTATTTGAAATAGGAGCGACGTAAATTGAACAAATGTGATAGAATTACGCTGAATTCTTAAAGTAACCTTAATATAAAATGATCTAATCGGGTCTCTGGTTTCCCTACCATAGAAGTTTAATAGTACATTTTACCCGCCATTCCACGCGCCTTAAGATGCCGTCTAGCACACTACGCTATCTGAAATAGGAGCGACGTAAATTGAACAAATGTGATAGAATTTCGCTGAATTCTTATATTAACCAAAATATAAAATGATCTAATCGGGTCTCTGTTTGCCTTATCCTAGAAGTTTAGTATTGCATTTTACTCGCCATTTCATGCGCTTTGAGATTCCGCTTAGCCCAATACGCTACCTGAAATAGGAGCGACGTAAATTGAACAAATGTGATAGAATTTCGCTGAATTCTTATATTAACCAAAGTATAAAATGATCTAATCTGGTCTCTGATTGCCCTATCATAGAAGGTTAATAGTGCATTTTACTCGCCATTCCACGCGCTTTAAGATGCCGCCTAGCCCAGTACGCTGTCTGAAATAGAAGCGACGTAAATTGAACAAATGTGATAGAATCTCGCTGAATACTTATATTAACCTTAATATAAAATGATCTAATCGGGTCTCTGGTTTCCCTACCATAGAAGTTTAATAGTACATTTTACCCGCCATTACACGCGCTTTTAGATGCCGTCTAGCACACTACGCTATCTGAAATAGGAGCGTCGTAAATTGAACAAATGTGATAGAATTTCGCTGAATTCTTATATTAACCAAAATATAAAATGATCTAATCGGGTCTCTGTTTGCCTTATCCTAGAAGTTTAGTATTGCATTTTACTCGCCATTTCATGCGCTTTGAGATTCCGCTTAGCCCAATACGCTACCTGAAATAGGAGCGACGTAAATTGAACAAATGTGATAGAATTTCGCTGAATTCTTATATTAACCAAAGTATAAAATGATCTAATCTGGTCTCTGATTGCCCTATCATAGAAGGTTAATAGTGCATTTTACTCGCCATTCCACGCGCTTTAAGATGCCGCCTAGCCCAGTACGCTGTCTGAAATAGAAGCGACGTAAATTGAACAAGTGTGATAGCATCTCGCTGAATACTTATATTAACCTTAATGTAAATTGATCTAATCGGGTCTCTGTTCGCCCTACCCTAGATGTTTAACAGTGCATTTCACTCGTCATTTCATGCGCTTTGTGATGACGCTTAACCCAATACGCTATCTGAAATAGGAGCGACGTAAGTTGAACAAATGTGACAGAATTACGCTGCATTCTTATATTCACCTTAATGTAAAATGATCTCTTCGGGTCTCTGTTCGCCCTACCCTAGAAGTTTAATAGTGCATTTTACTCGCCATTTCATGCGCTTTGAGATGCCGCTTAGCCCAATACGCTATCTGAAATAGGAGCGACGTAAATTGAACAAATGTGATAGAATTTCCGTGAATTCTTATATTAACCTCAATGTAAAATGATCTAATCGGGTCTCTGTTCGCCCTACCATAGAAGTCTTATAGTGCATCTCACTCGCCATTTTGTGCACTTTGAGATGCCGCTTAGCCCAATACGCTATCTGAAATAGGAGCGACGTAAATTGAACAAATGTGATAGAATTTCCCTGAAATCTTATATTAAACAAAATATAAAATGATTTGATCGGGTCTCTGTTTGCCCTACCCTAGAAGTTTAATAGTGCATTTTACTCGCCCTTTCATGCGCCTTCAGATGCCGCTTAGCCGAATACGCTATCTGAAATAGGAGCGACGTAAGTTGAACAAATGTGATAGAATTTCGCTGAATTCTTAAATTAACCACAATATAAAATGATCTAATCGGGTCTCTGATTGCCCTATCATAGAAGTTTAATAGCGCATTTTACTCGCCATTCCACGCGCTTTAAGATGCCGCCTAGCCCAGTACGCTACCTGAAATAGGAGCGACGTACGTTGAACAAATGTGATAGAATTACGCTGCATTCTTATATTAACCGTAATATAAAATGATCTAATCGGGTCTCTGTTTGCCGTATCGTAGAAGTTTGATAGTGCATTTTACTCGCCATTTCATGCGCTTTGAGATGCCGCTTAGCCCAATACGCTATCTGAAATAGGAGCGACGTAAGTTGAACAAATGTGATAGAATTTCGCTGAATTCTTTTCAGAACCATAATGTAAAATGATCTAATCGGGTCTCTGTTCGCCCTAGCCTAGAAGTTTAATAGCGCATTTTATTCGCCATTTCATGCGCCTTGAGATGCCGCTTAGCCCAATACGCTATCTGAAATAGGAGCGACGTAAATTGAACAAATATGATAGAATTTCCCTGAAATTTTATATTAAATAAAATATAAAATGATCTAATCGGGTCTCTGATTGCCCTATCATAGAAGTTTAGCAGTGCATTTTACTCGCCATTCCGCGCGCTTTAAGATGCCGCCTAGCCCAATACGCTATCTGAAACAGGAGCGACGTAAATTGAACAAATGTGATGGAATTTTGCTGAATTCTTAAATTAACCATAATTTAAAATGATCTGATCGGGTCTCTGTTTGCCCTACCCTAGAAGTTTAATAGTGCATTTTACTCGCCATTTCATGCGCTTTGAGATGCCGCTTAGCCCATTGCGCCATATGAAATAGGAGCGACGTAAATTGAAGAAATGTGATAGAATTTCGCTGAATTCTTATATTAATCTTAATGTAAAATCATCTAATCGGGTCTCTGTTCGCCCTACCCTAGAAGTTTAATAGTGCATTTTACTCGCCATTCCACGCACTTTAAGATGCCGCTTAGCCCAATACGCTATCTGAAATAGGAGCGACGTAAATTGAACAAATGTGATAGAATTTCGCTGAAATCTTATATTAAACAAAATATAAAATGATCTAATCGGGTCTCGCATTGCCCTATCATAGAAGTTTAATAGTGCATTTTACTTGCCATTCCAGGCGCTTTAAGATGCCGCCTAGCCCAGTCCGCTATCTGAAATAGGAGCGACGTAAATTGAACAAATGTGATAGAATTTTGCTGAATTCTTAAATTAACCATAATATAAAATGATCTAATCGGGTCTCTGTTTGCCCTACCCTGGAAATTTAATAGTGCATTTTACTCGCCATTTCATGCGCTTTGAGGTGCCGCTTAGCCCAATACGCTATCTGAAATAGGAGCGACGTAAATTGAACAAATGTGATAGAATTTCCCTGAATTCTTATATTAACCTTAATGTAAAATTATCTAATCGGGTCTCTGGTCGCCCTACCCTAGAAGTTTAACAGTGCATTTCACTCGTCATTTCATGCGCTTTGAGATGCCGCTTAGCCCAATACGCTATCTGAAATGGGAGCGACGTAAATTGAAAAAATGTGATAGAATTTCCCTAAATTGTTATATTAACCTTAATGTAAAATGATCTAATCGGGTCTCTGTTCGCCCTACCATAGAAGTCTAATAGTGCATTTCACTCGTCATTTCATGCGCTTTGAGATGCCGCTTAGCCCATTACGCTATCTGAAATAGGAGCGACGTAAATTGAACAAGTGTGATAGAATTTCGCTGAATTCTTATATTAAGCAAAATATAAAATGATCTAATCGGGTCTCTGATTGCCGTATCATAGAAGTTTAATAGTGCATTTTACTCGCCATTCCACGCGCTTTAAGATGCCGCCTAGCCCAGTACGCTATCTGAAATAGTAGCGACGTAAATTGAACAAATGTGATAGAATTACGCTGAATTCTTATATTAACCGTAATATAACATGTTCTAATCGGGTCTCTGTTTGCCTTACCCTAGAAGTTTAATAGTGCATTTTACTCGCCATTTCATGCGCTTTGAGATGCCGCTTAGCCCATTGCGCCATTTGAAATAGGAGCGACGTAAATTGAAGAAATGTGATAGAATTTCGCTGAATTCTTATATTAATCTTAATGAAAAATGATCTAATCGGGTCTCTGTTCGCCCTACCCTAGAAGTTTAATAGTGCATTTTACTCGCCATTCCACGCGCTTTAAGATGCCGCTTAGCCCAATACGCTATCTGAAATAGGAGCGACGTAAATTGAACAAATGTGATAGAATTTTGCTGAATTCTTAAATTAACCATAATATAAAATGATCTAATCGGGTCTCTGTTTGCCCTACCCTAGAAGTTTAATAGTGCATTTTACTCGCCATTTCATGCGCTTTGAGATGCCGCTTAGCCCAGTACGCTATCTGAAATGGGAGCGACGTAAGCTGAACAAATGTGATAGAATTTCGCTGAATTCTTATATTAACCATAATGTAAAATGATCTAATCGGGTCTCTGTTCGCCCTAGCCTAGAAGTTTAATAGTGCATTATATTCGCCATTTCATGCGCTTTGAGATGCCGCTTAGCCCAATACGCTATCTGAAATAGTAGCGACGTAAATTGAACAAATGTGATAGAATTTCGCAGAATTCTTATATTAACCAAAATATAAAATGATCTAATCGGGTCTCTGATTGCCGTATCACAGAAGTTTAATAGTGCATTTTACTCGCCATTCCACGCGCTTTAAGATGCCGTCTAGCTCAGTACGCTATCTGAAATAGGAGCGACGTAAATTGAACAAATGTGATAGAATTTTGCTGAATCCTTAAATTAACCATAATATAAAATAATCTAATCGGGTCTCTGTTTGCCCTACCCAAGAAATTTAATAGTGCATTTTACTCGCCATTTCATGCGCTTTGAGATGCCGCTTAGCCCAATACGCTATCTGAAATAGGAGCGACGTAAATTGAAAAAATGTGATAGAATTTCCCTAAATTGTTATATTAACCTTAATGTAAAATGATCTAATCGGGTCTCTGTTCGCCCTACCATAGAAGTCTAATAGTGCATTTCACTCGTCATTTCATGCGCTTTGAGATGCCGCTTAGCCCATTACGCTATCTGAAATAGGAGCGACGTAAATTGAACAAATGTGATAGAATTTCGCTGAATTCTTATATTAAGCAAAATATAAAATGATCTAATCGGGTCTCTGATTGCCGTATCATAGAAGTTTAATAGTGCATTTTACTCGCCATTCCACGCGCTTTAAGATGCCGCCTAGCCCAGTACGCTATCTGAAATAGTAGCGACGTAAATTGAACAAATGTGATAGAATTACGCTGAATTCTTATATTAACCGTAATATAACATGTTCTAATCGGGTCTCTGTTTGCCTTACCCTAGAAGTTTAATAGTGCATTTTACTCGCCATTTCATGCGCTTTGAGATGCCGCTTAGCCCATTGCGCCATTTGAAATAGGAGCGACGTAAATTGAACAAATGTGATAGAATTTCGCTGAATTCTTATATTAATCTTAATGAAAAATGATCTAATCGGGTCTCTGTTCGCCCTACCATAGAAGTTTAATAGTGCATTTTACTCGCCATTCCACGCGCTTTAAGATGCCGCTTAGCCCAATACGCTATCTGAAATAGAAGCGACGTAAATTGAACAAATGTGATAGAATTTTGCTGAATTCTTAAATTAACCATAATATAAAATGATCTAATCGGGTCTCTGTTTGCCCAACCCTAGAAGTTTAATAGTGCATTTTACTCGCCATTTCATGCGCTTTGAGATGCCGCTTAGCCCAATACGCTATCTGAAATGGGAGCGACGTAAGCTGAACAAATGTGATAGAATTTCGCTGAATTCTTTTATTAACCATAATGTAAAATGATCTAATCGGGTCTCTGTTCGCCCTACCCTAGAAGTTTAATAGTGCATTTTATTCGCCATTTCATGCGCTTTGAGATGCCGCTTAGCCCAATACGCTTTCTGAAATAGGAGCGACGTAAATTGAACAAATGTGATAGAATTTCGCAGAATTCTTATATTAACCAAAATATAAAATGATCTAATCGGGTCTCTGATTGCCGTATCACAGAAGTTTAATTGTGCATTTTACTCGCCATTCCACGCGCTTTAAGATGCCGTCTAGCCCAGTACGCTATCTGAAATAGGAGCGACGTAAATTGAACAAATGTGATAGAATTTTGCTGAATTCTTAAATTAACCATAATATAAAATAATCTAATCGGGTCTCTGTTTGCCCTACCCAAGAAATTTAATAGTGCATTTTACTCGCCATTTCATGCGCTTTGAGATGCCGCTTAGCCCAATACGCTATCTGAAATGGGAGCGACGTAAATTGAAAAAATGTGATAGAATTTCCCTAAATTGTTATATTAACCTTAATGTAAAATGATCTAATCGGGTCTCTGTTCGCCCTACCATAGAAGTCTAATAGTGCATTTCACTCGTCATTTCATGCGCTTTGAGATGCCGCTTAGCCCATTACGCTATCTGAAATAGGAGCGACGTAAATTGAACAAGTGTGATAGAATTTCGCTGAATTCTTATATTAAGCAAAATATAAAATGATCTAATCGGTTCTCTGATTGCCGTATCATAGACGTTTAATAGTGCATTTTACTCGCCATTCCACGCGCTTTAAGATGCCGCCTAGCCCAGTACGCTATCTGAAATAGTAGCGACGTAAATTGAACAAATGTGATAGAATTACGCTGAATTCTTATATTAACCGTAATATAAAATGATCTAATCGGGTCTCTGTTTGCCTTACCCTAGAAGTTTAATAGTGCATTTTACTCGCCATTTCATGCGCTTTGAGATGCCGCTTAGCCCATTGCGCCATTTGAAATAGGAGCGACGTAAATTGAAGAAATGTGATAGAATTTCGCTGAATTCTTATATTAATCTTAATGAAAAATGATCTAATCGGGTCTCTGTTCGCCCTACCCTAGAAGTTTAATAGTGCATTTTACTCGCCATTCCACGCACTTTAAGATGCCGCTTAGCCCAATACGCTATCTGAAATAGGAGCGACGTAAATTGAACAAATGTGATAGAATTTCGCTGAATTCTTATAGTAACCAAAATATAAAATGATCTAATCGGGTCTCGCATTGCCCTATCATAGAAGTTTAATAGTGCATTTTACTTGCCATTCCAGGCGCTTTAAGATGCCGCCTAGCCCAGTCCGCTATCTGAAATATGAGCGACGTAAATTGAACAAATGTGATAGAATTTTGCTGAATTCTTAAATTAACCATAATATAAAATGATCTAATCGGGTCTCTGTTTGCCCTACCTTGGAAATTTAATAGTGCATTTTACTCGCCATTTCATGCACTTTGAGATGCCGCTTAGCCCAGTACGCTGCCTGAAATAGGAGCGACGTAAATTGAACAAATGTGATAGAATCTCGCTGAATTCTTTTATGAACCATAATGTAAAATGATCTAATCCGGTCTCTGTTCGCCCTAGCTGAGAAGTTTAATAATGCATTTTATTCGCCATTTCATGCGCTCTGAGATGCCGCTTAGGCCAATACAGTATCTGAAATAGGAGCGACGTAAATTGAACAAATGTGATAGAATTTCCCTGAAATCTTATATTAAACAAAATATAAAATGGTCTAACCGGGTCTCTGATTGCCCTATCATTGCCGTTTAATAGTGCATTTTACTCACCATTCCACGCGCTTTAAGATGCCGCTTAGCCCAATACGCTATCTGAAATAGGAGCGACGTAAATTGAACAAATGTGATAGAATTTCCCTGAATTCTTATATTAACCTTAATGTAAAATGATCTAATCGGGTCTCTGTGCGCCCCACCCTAGAAGTTCAATAGTGCATTTTACTCGCCATTTAATGCGGTTTGAGATGCCGCTTACCCCAATACGCTATCTGATATAGGAGCGACGTAAGTTGAGCAATTGTGATAGAATTACGCTGAATTCTTATATTAACCGTAATATAAAATGATCTAATCGGGTCTCTGTTTGCCTTACCCTAGAAGTTTAATAGTGCATTTTACTCGCCAATCCACGCGCTTCAAGATTCCGCCTAGCCGAGTACGCTATCTGAAATAGGAGCGACGTAAATTGAACAAATGTGATAGAATTTCGCTGAATTCTTATATTAACCTTAATGTAAAATGATCTAATCGGGTCTCTGTTCGCCCCACCCTAGAAGTTTAATAGTGCATTTCACTCGCTATTCCACGCCCTTTAAGATGCCGGCTGGCCCAGTAGACTATCCGATATAGGAGCGACGTAAATTGAGCAAATGTGATAGAATTTCCGTGAATTCTTATATTAACCTTAATGCAAAATGATCTAATCGGGTCTCTGTTCACCCCACCCTAGAAGTTCAATAGTGCGTTTTACTCGCCATTTCATGCGCTTTGATATGCCGCTTAGCCCAATACGCTATCTGAAATAGGAGCGACGTAAATTGAACAAATGTGATAGAATTTCACTGAATTCTTATATTAACCTTAATGTAAAATGATCTAATCGGGTCTCCGTTCGCCCTACCCTGGAAGTTTAATAGTGCATTTCACTCGTCATTTCATGCGCTTTCAGATGCCGCTTAGCCCAATACGCTATTTGAAATAGGAGCGACGTAAGTTGAACAAATATGATAGAATTTCCCTGAAATCTTATATTAAACAAAATATAAAATGATCTAATCGGGTCTCTGATTGCCCTATCATACAAGTTTAATAGTGCATTTTACTCGCCATTTCATGCGCTTTGAGATACTGGTTAGCCCAATACGCTATCTGAAATAGGAGCGACGTAAATTGAACAAATGTGATAGAATTACGCTGAATTCTTATATTAACCGTAATATAAAATGATCTAATCGGGTCTCTGTTTGCCTTACCCCAGAAGGTTAATAGTGCATTTTACTCGCCATTTCATGCGCTTTGAGATGCCGCTTAGCCCAATACGCTATCTGATATGGGAGCAACGTAAATTGAACAAATGTGATAGAATCCCGCTGAATTCTTAAATTAACCATAATATAGAATGATCTAATCGGGTCTCTGTTTGCCTTACCCTAGAAGTATAATAGTGCATTTTACTCGCCATTTCATGCGCTTTCAGATGCCGCTTAGCCCAATACGCTATTTGAAATAGGAGCGACGTAAGTTGAACAAATGTGATAGAATTTCCCTGAAATCTTATATTAAACAAAATATAAAATGATCTAATCGGGTCTGTGATTGCCCTATCATAGAAGTTTAGTAGTGCATTTTACTCGCCATTCCACGCGCTTTAAGATGCCGCCGAGCCCAGTACGCTATCTGAAATAGGAGCGACGTAAATTGAACAAATGTGATAGAATTTCGCTGAATTCTTATAGTAACCAAAATATAAAATGATCTAATCGGGTCTCGCATTGCCCTATCATAGAAGTTTAATAGTGCATTTTACTTGCCATTCCAGGCGCTTTAAGATGCCGCCTAGCCCAGTCCGCTATCTGAAATATGAGCGACGTAAATTGAACAAATGTGATAGAATTTTGCTGAATTCTTAAATTAACCATACTATAAAATGATCTAATCGGGTCTCTGTTTGCCCTACCCTGGAAATTTAATAGTGCATTTTACTCGCCATTTCATGCGCTTTGAGGTGCCGCTTAGCCCAATACGCTATCTGAAATAGGAGTGACGTAAATTGAACAAATGTGATAGAATTTCCCTGAATTCTTATATTAACCTTAATGTAAAATGATCTAATCGGGTCTCTGGTCGCCCTACCCTAGAAGTTTAACAGTGCATTTCACTCGTCATTTCATGCGCTTTGAGATGCCGCTTAGCCCAATACGCTATCTGAAATAGGAGCGACGTAAATTGAACAAATGTGATAGAATTTCGCTGAATTCTTATAATAACCAAAATATAAAATGATCTAATCGGGTCTCTGTTTGCCCTACCCTAGAAGTGTAATAGTGCATTTTACTCGCCATTCCTTGCGCTTTGAGATGCCGCTTAGCCCAGCACGCTATCTGAAATATCAACGACGTAAATTGAACAAATGTGATTGAATTTCGCTGAATTCTTATATTAACCTTAATGTAAAATGATCTAATCGGGTCTCTGTTCGCCCTACCCTAGAAGTTTAATAGTGCATTTCACTCGTCATTTCGTGCGCTTTGAGATGCCGCTTAGCCCAATAAGCTATCTGAAATAGGAGCGACGTAAATTGACCAATGTGATAAAATTTCGCTGAATTCTTGTATTAAGCAAAATATAAAATGATCTAATCGGGTCTCTGACTGCCGTATCATAGAAGTTTAATAGTGCATTTCACTCGCCATTCCACGCGCTTTAAGATGCCGCCTAGCCCAGTACGCTATCTGAAATACGAACGACGTAAATTGAACAAATGTGATTGAATTTCGCTGAATTCTTATATTACCCAAAATATAAAATGATCTAACCGGGTCTCTGTTCGCCTTACCCTAGAAGTTTAATAGTGCATTTTACTCGCCATTCCACGCGCTTTAAGATGCCGCTTAGCCCAATACGCTATCTGAAATAGGAACGACGTAAATCGAACAAATGTGATAGAATTTTGCTGAATTCTTAAATTAACCATAGTATAAAATGATCTAATCGGGTTCTGATTGCCCTATCATAGAAGTTTAATAGTGCATTTCACTAGCCATTCCGCGCGCTTTAACATGCCGCCTAGCCCATTACGGTATCTGAAGTAGGAGCGACGTAAATTGAACAAATGTGATAGAATTTCCCTGAATTCTTATATTAACCTTAATGTAAAATGATCTAATCGGGTTTCTGTTCGCCCTATCATAGAAGTTTAATAGTGCATTTCACTCGCCATTCCACGGGCTTTGAGATGCCGCTTAGCCCAATACGCTATCTGAAATAGGAGCGACGTAAATTGAACAAATGTGATGGAATTTTGCTGAATTCTTAAATTAACCATAATTTAAAATGATCTAATCGGGTCTCTGATTAACCTTTCATAGAAGTTTAATAGTGCATTTTACTCGCCATTCCGCGCGCTTTAAGATGCCGCCTAGCCCAGTACGCTATCTGAAATAGGAGCGACGTAAATTGAACAAATGTGATAGAATTTCGCCGAATTCTTATATTACCCAAAATATAAAATGATCTAATGGGGTCTCTGTTCGCCTTACCCTAGAAGTTTAATAGTGCATTTTACTCGCCATGCCACGCGCTTTAAGATGCCGCTTAGCCCAATACGCTATCTGAAATAGGAGCGACGTAAATTGAACAAATGTGATAGAATTTTGCTGAATTCTTAAATTAACCATAATATAAAATGATCTAATCGGGTCTCTGTTTGCCCTACCCTAGAAGTTTGATAGTGCATTTTACTCGCCATTTCATGCGCTTTGAGATGCCGCTTAGCCCAATACGCTATCTGAAATGGGAGCGACGTAAGCTGAACAAATGTGATAGAATTTCGCTGAATTCTTTTATTAACCATAATGTAAAATGATCTAATCGGGTCTCTGTTCGCCCTAGCCTAGAAGTTTAATAGTGCATTTTATTCGCCATTTCATGCGCTTTGAGATGCCGCGTAGCCCAATACGCTTTCTGAAATAGTAGCGACGTAAATTGAACAAATGTGATAGAATTTCGCAGAATTCTTATATTAACCAAAATATAAAATGATCTAATCGGGTCTCTGATTGCCCTTTCATAGAAGTATAATAGTGCATTTTACTCGCCATTCCGCGCGCTTTAAGATGCCGCCTAGCCCAGTACGCTATCTGAAATAGGAACGACGTAAATCGAACAAATGTGATAGAATTTTGCTGAATTCTTAAATTAAACATAGTATAAAATGATCTAATCGGGTCTCTGATTGCCCTATCATAGAAGTTTAATAGTGCATTTCACTCGCCATTCCATGCGCTTTAACATGCCGCCTAGCCCATTACGCTATCTGAAATAGGAACGACGTAAATTGAACAAATGTGATAGAATTTTGCTGAATTCTTAAATTAACCATAATATAAAATGATCTAATCGGGTTTCTGTTTGCCCTACCCTAGAAGTTTAACAGTGCATTTTACTCGCCATTTCATGCGCTTTGAGATGCCGCTTAGCCCAATACGCTATCTGAAATAGGAGCGATGTAAGTTGTACAAATGTGATAGAATTACGCTGAATTCTTATATTAAACGTAATATAAAATGATATAATCGGGTATCTGTTTGCCTTACCCTAGAAGTTTAATAGTGCGTTTTACTCGCCATTTCATGCGCTTAGTGATGCCGCTTAGCCCAGTACGCTATCTGAAATAGGAGCGACGTAAATTGAACAAATGTGATAGAATTTCGCTGAATTCATATATTAACCAAAATATAAAATGATCTAATCGGGTCTCTGTTTGCCCTACCCTAGAAGTTTATTACTGCATTTTACTCGCCATTTCTTTCGCTTTGAGATGCCGCTTATCCCAATACGCTATCTGAAATATGAGCGACGTAAATTGAACAAATGTGATAGAATTTCGCTGAATTCTTATATTAACCAAAATATAAAATGATCTAATCGGGTCTGTGATTGCCCTATCATAGAAGTTTAGTAGTGCATTTTACTCGCCATTCCACGCGCTTTAAGATGCCGCCTAGCCCAGTACGCTATCTGAAATAGGTGCGACGTAAGTTGAACAAATGTGATAGAATTACGCTGAATTCTTATATTAACCGTAATATAAAATGATCTAATCGGGTCTCTGTTTGCCCTATCGTAGAAGTTTAATAGTGCATTTTACTCGCCATGTCATGTGCTTTGAGGTGCCGCATAGCCCAATATGCTATCTGGAATAGGAGCGACGTAAATTGAACAAATGTGATAGAATTTCCCTGAATTCTTATATTAACCTTAATGTAAAATGTTCTAATCGGGTCTCTGTTCGCCCTACCATAGAAGTCTAATAGGGCATTTTACTCGCCATTTCATGCGCTTTGAGATGCCGCTTAGCCCAATAAGCTATCGGAAATAGGAGCGACGTAAATTGAACAAATGTAATAGAATTTCGCTGATTTCTTATATGAACCAAAATATAAAATGATCTAATCGGTTCTCTGATTGCCCTATCATAAAAGTTTAGCAGTTCATTTTTCTCGCCATTCCACGCGCTTTAAGATGCTGCCTAGCCCAGTGCGCTATCTGAAATAGGAGCGACGTAAGTTGAACAGATGTGATAGAATTACGCTGAATTCTTATATTAACCTTAATGTAAAATGATCTAACCGGGTCTCTGTTCGCCCTGCCATAGAAGTCTAACAGTGCATTTCACTCGTCATTTCATGCGCTTGGAGCTGCCGCTTAGCCCAATACGCTATCTGAAATAGGAGCGACGTAAGTTGAACAAATGTGATAGAATTTCGCTGAATTCTTTTCAGAACCATAATGTAAAATGATCTAATCGGGTCTCCGATTGCCCTATCATAGAAGTTTAGTACTGCATTTTACTCGCCATTCCACGCGCTTTACGTTGCCGCCTAGTCCAGTACGCTATCTCAAGCAGGAGCGGCGTAAGTTGAACAAATGTGATAGAATTACGCTGAATTCTTATATTAACCGTAATATAAAATGATCTAATCGGGTATCTGTTTGCCCTACCCTAGTAGTTTAATTGTGCATTTTACTCGCCATTTCATGCGCTTTGAGATGCCGCTTATCCCAATACGCTATCTGAAATAGGAGCGACGGAAATTGAACAAGTGTGATAGAATTTTTCTGAATTCTTAAATTAACCATAATATAAAATGATCTAATCGGGTCTCTGTTTGCCCTACCCTAGTAGTTTAATAGTGCATTTTACTCGCCATTTCATGCGCTTTGAGATGCCGCTTAGCCCAATACGCTATCTGAAATAAGAGCGACGAAAGTTGAACAAATGTGATAGAATTTCGCCGAATTATTTTATTAACCAGAATGTAAAATGATCTAATCTGGTCTCTGTTCGCCCTGGCCTAGAAGTTTAATAGTGGATTTTACTCGGCATTCCACGCGCTATAAGATGCCGCCTAGCCCAGTACGCTATCTGAAATAGGAGCGACCTAAATTGAACGAATGTGATAGAATTTTGCTGAATTCTTAAATTAACCATAATATAAAATGATCTAATCGGGTCTCTGCTTGCCCTACCCTAGAAGTTTAACAGTGCATTTTACTCGCCATTCCACGCGCTTTAAGATGCCGCCTAGCCCAGTACGCTATCTGAAATAGGAGCGACGTAAATTGACCAAGTGTGATAGAATTTTTCTGAATTCTTAAATTAACCATAATATAAAATGATCTAATAGGGTATCTGTTCGCCCTACCATAGACGTTTAATAGTGCATTTTACTCGCCATTTCATTCGCTTTGAAATGCCGCTTAGCCCAATACGCTATCTGAAATAGGAGCGACGTAAATTGAACAAATGGGATAGAATTTTGCTGAATTCTTAAATTAACCATAATATAAAATGATCTAATCGGGTCTCTGTTTGCCCAACCCTAGAAGTTTAATAGTGCATTTTACTCGCCATTTCATGCGCCATCAGATGCCGCTTAGCCCAATACGCTATCTGAAATAGGAGCGACGTAAATTGAACAAATGTGATAGAATTTCGCTGAATTCTTAAATTAACCATAATATAAAATGATCTAATCGGGTCTCCGATTGCCCTATCATAGAAGTTTAGTACTGCATTTTACTCGCCATTCCACGCGCTTTACGTTGCCGCCTAGTCCAGTACGCTATCTCAAGCAGGAGCGGCGTAAGTTGAACAAATGTGATAGAATTACGCTGAATTCTTATATTAACCGTAATATAAAATGATCTAATCGGGTATCTGTTTGCCCTACCCTAGTAGTTTAATTGTGCATTTTACTCGCCATTTCATGCGCTTTGAGATGCCGCTTATCCCAATACGCTATCTGAAATAGGAGCGACGTAAATTGAACAAATGTGATAGAATTACGCTGAATTCTTATATTAACCGTAATATAAAATGATCTAATCGGGTATCTGTTTGCCCTACCCTAGTAGTTTAATTGTGCATTTTACTCGCCATTTCATGCGCTTTGAGATGCCGCTTATCCCAATACGCTATCTGAAATAGGAGCGACGGAAATTGAACAAGTGTGATAGAATTTTTCTGAATTCTTAAATTAACCATAATATAAAATGATCTAATCGGGTCTCTGTTTGCCCTACCCTAGTAGTTTAATAGTGCATTTTACTCGCCATTTCATTCGCTTTGAAATGCCGCTTAGCCCAATACGCTATCTGAAATAGGAGCGGCACGGAAATTGAACAAGTGTGATAGAATTTTGCTGAATTCTTAATTAACCATAATATAAAATGATCTAATCGGGTCTCTGCTTGCCCTACCCTAGAAGTTTAATAGTGCATTTTAGTCGCGATTTCATGCGCTTTGTGATGCCGCTTCACCTAATACGCTATCTGAAATGGGAGCGACGTAAATTGAACAAATGTGATAGAATTTCCCTGAAATCTTATATTAAACAAAATATAAAATGATCTAATCGGGTCTCTGATTGCCCTATCATAGAAGATTAGTAGTGCATCTTACTCGCCATTCCACGCGCTTTAAGATGCCGCCTAGCCCAGTACGCTATCTGAAATAGGAGCGACGTAAATTGAACAAGTGTGATAGAATTTTTCTGAATTCTTAAATTAACCATAATATAAAATGATCTAATAGGGTATCTGTTCGCCCTACCATAGACGTTTAATAGTGCATTTTACTCGCCATTTCATTCGCTTTGAAATGCCGCTTAGCCCAATACGCTATCTGAAATAGGAGCGACGTAAATTGAACAAATGTGATAGAATTTTGCTGAATTCTTAAATTAACCATAATATAAAATGATCTAATCGGGTCTCTGTTTGCCCAACCCTAGAAGTTTAATAGTGCATTTTACTCGCCATTTCATGCGCCATCAGATGCCGCTTAGCCCAATACGCTATCTGAAATAGGAGCGACGTAAATTGAACAAATGTGATAGAATTTCGCTGAACTCTTAAATTAACCATAATATAAAATGATCTAATCGGGTCTCCGATTGCCCTATCATAGAAGTTTAGTACTGCATTTTACTCGCCATTCCACGCGCTTTACGTTGCCGCCTAGTCCAGTACGCTATCTCAAGCAGGAGCGGCGTAAGTTGAACAAATGTGATAGAATTACGCTGAATTCTTATATTAACCGCAATATAAAATGATCTAATCGGGTATCTGTTTGCCCTACCCTAGTAGTTTAATTGTGCATTTTACTCGCCATTTCATGCGCTTTGAGATGCCGCTTAGCCCAATACGCTATCTGAAATAAGAGCGACGAAAGTTGAACAAATGTGATAGAATTTCGCCGAATTATTTTATTAACCAGAATGTAAAATGATCTAATCTGGTCTCTGTTCGCCCTGGCCTAGAAGTTTAATAGTGGATTTTACTCGGCATTCCACGCGCTATAAGATGCCGCCTAGCCCAGTACGCTATCTGAAATAGGAGCGACCTAAATTGAACGAATGTGATAGAATTTTGCTGAATTCTTAAATTAACCATAATATAAAATGATCTAATCGGGTCTCTGCTTGCCCTACCCTATAAGTTTAACAGTGCATTTTACTCGCCATTCCACGCGCTTTAAGATGCCGCCTAGCCCAGTACGCTATCTGAAATAGGAGCGACGTAAATTGACCAAGTGTGATAGAATTTTTCTGAATTCTTAAATTAACCATAATATAAAATGATCTAATAGGGTATCTGTTCGCCCTACCATAGACGTTTAATAGTGCATTTTACTCGCCATTTCATTCGCTTTGAAATGCCGCTTAGCCCAATACGCTATCTGAAATAGGAGCGACGTAAATTGAACAAATGGGATAGAATTTTGCTGAATTCTTAAATTAACCATAATATAAAATGATCTAATCGGGTCTCTGTTTGCCCAACCCTAGAAGTTTAATAGTGCATTTTACTCGCCATTTCATGCGCCATCAGATGCCGCTTAGCCCAATACGCTATCTGAAATAGGAGCGACGTAAATTGAACAAATGTGATAGAATTTCGCTGAACTCTTAAATTAACCATAATATAAAATGATCTAATCGGGTCTCCGATTGCCCTATCATAGAAGTTTAGTACTGCATTTTACTCGCCATTCCATGCGCTTTACGTTGCCGCCTAGTCCAGTACGCTATCTCAAGCAGGAGCGGCGTAAGTTGAACAAATGTGATAGAATTACGCTGAATTCTTATATTAACCGTAATATAAAATGATCTAATCGGGTATCTGTTTGCCCTACCCTAGTAGTTTAATTGTGCATTTTACTCGCCATTTCATGCGCTTTGAGATGCCGCTTATCCCAATACGCTATCTGAAATAGGAGCGACGTAAATTGAACAAATGTGATAGAATTACGCTGAATTCTTATATTAACCGTAATATAAAATGATCTAATCGGGTATCTGTTTGCCCTACCCTAGTAGTTTAATTGTGCATTTTACTCGCCATTTCATGCGCTTTGAGATGCCGCTTATCCCAATACGCTATCTGAAATAGGAGCGACGGAAATTGAACAAGTGTGATAGAATTTTTCTGAATTCTTAAATTAACCATAATATAAAATGATCTAATCGGGTCTCTGTTTGCCCTACCCTAGTAGTTTAATAGTGCATTTTACTCGCCATTTCATTCGCTTTGAAATGCCGCTTAGCCCAATACGCTATCTGAAATAGGAGCGGCACGGAAATTGAACAAGTGTGATAGAATTTTGCTGAATTCTTAAATTAACCATAATATAAAATGATCTAATCGGGTCTCTGCTTGCCCTACCCTAGAAGTTTAATAGTGCATTTTAGTCGCGATTTCATGCGCTTTGTGATGCCGCTTCACCTAATACGCTATCTGAAATGGGAGCGACGTAAATTGAACAAATGTGATAGAATTTCCCTGAAATCTTATATTAAACAAAATATAAAATGATCTAATCGGGTCTCTGATTGCCCTATCATAGAAGATTAGTAGTGCATCTTACTCGCCATTCCACGCGCTTTAAGATGCCGCCTAGCCCAGTACGCTATCTGAAATAGGAGCGACGTAAATTGAACAAGTGTGATAGAATTTTTCTGAAATCTTAAATTAACCATAATATAAAATGATCTAATAGGGTATCTGTTCGCCCTACCATAGACGTTTAATAGTGCATTTTACTCGCCATTTCATTCGCTTTGAAATGCCGCTTAGCCCAATACGCTATCTGAAATAGGAGCGACGTAAATTGAACAAATGTGATAGAATTTTGCTGAATTCTTAAATTAACCATAATATAAAATGATCTAATCGGGTCTCTGTTTGCCCAACCCTAGAAGTTTAATAGTGCATTTTACTCGCCATTTCATGCGCCATCAGATGCCGCTTAGCCCAATACGCTATCTGAAATAGGAGCGACGTAAATTGAACAAATGTGATAGAATTTCGCTGAATTCTTAAATTAACCATAATATAAAATGATCTAATCGGGTCTCCGATTGCCCTATCATAGAAGTTTAGTACTGCATTTTACTCGCCATTCCACGCGCTTTACGTTGCCGCCTAGTCCAGTACGCTATCTCAAGCAGGAGCGGCGTAAGTTGAACAAATGTGATAGAATTACGCTGAATTCTTATATTAACCGCAATATAAAATGATCTAATCGGGTATCTGTTTGCCCTACCCTAGTAGTTTAATTGTGCATTTTACTCGCCATTTCATGCGCTTTGAGATGCCGCTTATCCCAATACGCTATCTGAAATAGGAGCGACGTAAATTGAACAAATGTGATAGAATTACGCTGAATTCTTATATTAACCGTAATATAAAATGATCTAATCGGGTATCTGTTTGCCCTACCCTAGTAGTTTAATTGTGCATTTTACTCGCCATTTCATGCGCTTTGAGATGCCGCTTATCCCAACACGCTATCTGAAATAGGAGCGACGGAAATTGAACAAGTGTGATAGAATTTTTCTGAATTCTTAAATTAACCATAATATAAAATGATCTAATCGGGTCTCTGTTTGCCCTACCCTAGTAGTTTAATAGTGCATTTTACTCGCCATTTCATTCGCTTTGAAATGCCGCTTAGCCCAGTACGCTATCTGAAATAGGAGCGACGGAAATTGAACAAGTGTGATAGAATTTTGCTGAATTCTTAAATTAACCATAATATAAAATGATCTAATCGGGTCTCTGCTTGCCCTACCCTAGAAGTTTAATAGTGCATTTTAGTCGCGATTTCATGCGCTTTGTGATGCCGCTTCACCCAATACGCTATCTGAAATGGGAGCGACGTAAATTGAACAAATGTGATAGAATTTCCCTGAAATCTTATATTAAACAAAATATAAAATGATCTAATCGGGTCTCTGATTGCCCTATCATAGAAGATTAGTAGTGCATCTTACTCGCCATTCCACGCGCTTTAAGATGCCGCCTAGCCCAGTACGCTATCTGAAATATGAGCGACGTAACTTGAACAAATGTGATAGAATTACGCTGCATTCTTATATTAACCGTTATATAAAATGATCTAATCGGGTCTCTGTTTGCCTTACCCTAGAAGTTTAATAGTGCATTATACTCGCCATTTCATGCGCTTCGAGATGCCGCTTAGCCCAATACGCTATCTGAAATAGGAGCGACATAAATTGAACAAATGTGATAGAATTTCGCTGAATTCTTAAATTAACCATAATAACAAATGATCTAATCGGGTCTCTGTTTGCCCTACCCTAGAAGTTTAACAGTGCATTTTACTCGCCATTTCATGCGCTTTGAGATGCCGCATAGCCCAATACGCTATCTGAAATAGGAGCGACGTACATTGAACAAATGTGAAAGAATTTCTGTGAATTCTTATATTAACCTCAATGTAAAATGATCTAATCGGGTCTCTGATTGCCCTAGCATAGAAGTTTAATAGTGCATTTTACTCGCCATTCCGCGCGCTTTAAGATGCCGCATAGCCCAGTTCACTATCTGAAATATGAGCGACGTAAATTGAACAAATGTGATAGAATTTCGCTGAATTATTTTATTAACCAGAATGTAAAATGATCTAATCTGGTCTCTGTTCGCCCTAGCCTAGAAGTTTAATAGTGGATTTTACTCGGCATTCCACGCGCTTTAAGATGCCGCCTAGCCCAGTACGCTATCTGAAATAGGATCGACCTAAATTGAACGAATGTGATAGAATTTTGCTGAATTCTTAAATTAACCATAATATAAAATGATCTAATCGGGTCTCTGCTTGCCCTACCCTAGAAGTTTAATAGTGCATTTTAGTCGCCATTTCATGCGCTTTGAGTTGCCCCTTCGCCCAATACGCTATCTGAAATGGGAGCGACGTAAATTGAACAAATGTGATAGAATTCCCCTGAAATCTTATATTAAACAAAATATAAAATGATCTAATCGGGTCTCTGATTGCCCTATCATAGAAGATTAGTAGTGCATTTTACTCGCCATTCCACGCGCTTTAAGATGCCGCCTAGCCCAGTACGCTATCTGAAATATGAGAGACGTAACTTGAACAAATGTGATAGAATTACGCTGCATTCTTATATTAACCGTAATATAAAATGATCTAATCGGGCCTCCGATTGCCCTATCATAGAAGTTTAGTACTGCATTTTACTCGCCATTCCACGCGCTTTACGTTGCCGCCTAGTCTGGTACGCTATCTCACGCAGGAGCGGCGTAAGTTGAACAAATGTGATAGAATTACGCTGAATTCTTATATTAACCGTAATATAAAATGATCTAATCGGGTCTCTGTTTG
>CAKAJE020001040.1:0-71400 GCA_916610135.2 Macropis europaea | reverse complement strand
TGCGCTTTGAGATGCCGCCGACCCCAGTACGCTATCTGAAGTACGAGCGACGTAAGTTGAACAAACGTGATAGAATTTCGCTGAATTCTTATAATAATCTTTTTGTAGAATGATCTAATCGGGTCTTTGTTCGCCCAACCCTAGAAGTTTAGTAGTGCATTTTACTCGCCATTTCATGCGCTTTGAGATGCCGCCTAGCCCAGTACGCTATCTGAAATAGGAGCGACGTAAATTGAACAAATGTGATAGAATTTCGCTGAATTCTTAAATTAACCATAATATAAAATGATCTAATCGGGTCTCTGTTTGCCCTACCATAGAAGTTTAATAGTGCATTTCACTCGTCATTTCATGCGCTTTGAGATGACGCTTAACCCAATACGCTATCTGAAATAGGAGCGACGTAAGTTGAACAAATGTGATAGAATTACGCTGAATTCTTATATTAACCGTAATATAAAATGATCTAATCGGGTCTCTGTTTGCCTTATCCTAGAAGTTTGATAGTGCATTTTACTCGCCATTTCATGCGCTTTCAGATGCCGGTTAGCCCAATACGCTATCTGAAATAGGAGCGACGTAAATTGAACAAATGTGATAGAATTTTGCTGAATTCTTAAAATAACCACAATATAAAATGATCTAATCGGGTCTCTATTTGCCGTACCCTAGTAGTTTAATTGTGCATTTTACTCGCCATTTCATGCGCTTCTCGATGCCGCTTATCCCAATACGCTATCTGAAATAGGAGCGACGTACGTTGAACGAATGTGATAGAATTTCGCTGAATTCTTTTAAGAACCATAATGTAAAATGATCTAATCGGGTCTCTGTTCGCCCTAGCCTAGAAGTTTAATCGCGCATTTATTCGCCATTTCATGCGCCTTGAGATGCCGCTTAGCCCAATACGCTATCTGAGATAGGAGCGACGTAAATTGAACAAATGTGATAGAATATCCCTGAAATCTTATATTAAACAAAATATAAAATGATCTAATCGGGTCTCTGATTGCCCTATCATAGAAGTTTAGCAGTGCATTTTACTCGCCATTCCACGCGCTTTAAGATGCCGCCTAGCCCTGTACGCTATCTAAATTAGGAGCGACGTAAGTTGAACAAATGTGATAGAATTACGCTGAATTCTTATATTAACCGTAATATAAAATGATCTAATCGGGTCTCTGTTTGCCTTATCCTAGAAGTTTAGTATTGCATTTTACTCGCCATTTCATGCGCTTTGAGATGCCGCTTAGCCCAATACGCTATCTTAAATAGGAGCGACGTAAATTGAACAAATGTGATAGAATTTCGCTGAATTCTTAAATTAACTATAATATAAAATGATCTAATCGGGTCACTGATTGCCCTACCCTAGAAGTTTAATAGTGCATTTTACTCGCCATTTCATGCGCTTTGAGATGCCGCTTAGCCCAATACGCTATCTGAAATATGAGCGACGTAAATTGAACAAATGTGATAGAATTTCGCTGAATTCTTATATTAACCAAAGTATAAAATGATCTAGTCTGGTCTCTGATTGCCCTATCATAGAAGGTTAATAGTGCATTTTACTCGCCATTCCACACGCTTTAAGATGCCGCCTAGCCCTGTACGCTGTCTGAAATAGGAGCGACGTAAATTGAACAAATGTGATAGAATCTCGCTGAATACTTATATTAACCTTAATGTAAAATGATCTAATCTGGTCTCTGTTCGCCCTACCCTAGAAGATTAATAGTGCATTTCACTCGTCATTTCATGCGCTTTGAGATGCCGCCTCGCCCAATACGCTATCTGAAATAGGAGCGACGTAAATTGAACAAATGTGATAGAATTTCGCTGACTTCTTATATTAACCATAATATAAAATGATCTAATCGGGTCTCTGTTTGACCTACCCTAGAAGTTTAATAGTGCATTTTACTCGCCATTTCATGTGCTTTGAGATGCCGCATAGCCCAATACGCTATCTGGAATAGGAGCGACGTAAATTGATCAAATGTGATAGAATTTCCCTGAATTCTTATATTAACCTTAATGTAAAATGATCTAATCGGGTCTCTGTTCGCCCTACCATAGAAGTCTAATAGTGCATTTCACTCGCCATTTCATGCGCTTTGAGATGCCGCTTAGCCCAATACGCTATCTGAAATAGGAGCGACGTAAATTGAACAAATGTGATAGAATTACGCTGAATTCTTATATTAACCGTAATATAAAATGATCTAATCGGGTCTCTGTTTGCCTTATCCTAGAAGTTTAATAGTGCATTTTACTCGCCATTTCATGTGCTTTAAGGTGCCGCATAGCCCAATACGCTATCTGGAATAGGAGCGACGTAAATTGAACAAATGTGATAGAATTTCCCTGAATTCTTATATTAACCTTAATGTAAAATGATCTAATCGGGTCTCTGTTCGCCCTACCATAGAAGTCTAATAGTGCATTTCACTCACCATGTCATGCGCTTTGAGATGCCGCTTAGCACAATACGCTATTTGAAATAGGGGCGACGTAAATTGAACAAATGTGATAGAATTACGCTGAATTCTTATATTAACCGTAATATAAAATGATCTAATCGGGTCTCTGTTTGCCTTATCCTAGAAGTTTAATAGTGCATTTTACTCGCCATTTCATGCGCTTTGAGATGCCGCTTAGCCCAATACGCTATCTGAAATAGGAGCGACGTAAATTGAACAAATGTGATAGAATTTCGCTGAATTCTTAAATTAACCATAATATAAAATGATCTAATCGGGTCTCTGTTCGCCCTACCATAGAAGTCTAGTAGTGCATTTCACTCACCATTCCACGCGCTTTAAGATGCCGCCGAGCCCAGTACGGTATCTGAAATAGGAGCGACGTAAATTGAACAAATGTGATAGAATTTTGCTGAATTCTTAAATTAACCATAATATAAAATGATCTAATCGGGTCTCTGTTTGCCTTATCCTAGAAGTTTGATAGTGCATTTTACTCGCCATTTCATGCGCTTTGAGATGCCGCTTAGCCCAATACGCTATCTGAAATAGGAGCGACGTAAATTGAATAAATGTGATAGAATGTTGCTGAATTCTTAAATTAACCATAATATTAGATGATGTAATCGGGTCTCTGCTTGCCCTACCCTAGAAGTTTAATAGTGCATTTTACTCGCCATTTCATGTGCTTTGAGATGCCGCTTAGCCCAATACGCTATCTGAAATAGGAGCGACGTAAATTGAACAAATGTGATAGAATTTTGCTGAATTCTTAAATTAACCATAATATAAAATGATCTAATCGGTTCTCTGCTTGCCGTACCCTAGAAGTTTAATAGTGCATTTTAGTCGCCATTTCATGCGCTTTGAGATGCCGCTTCGCCCAATACGCTATCTGAAATAGGAGCGACGTAAATTAAACAAATATGATAGAATTTCCCTGAAATCTTATATTAAACAAAATATAAAATGATCTAATCGGGTCTCTGATTGCCCTATCATAGAAGTTTAGCAGTGCATTTTACTCGCCATTCGACGCGCTTTCAGATGCCGCCTAGCCCAGTACGCTACCTGAAGTAGGAGCGACGTAAGTTGAACAAATGTGATAGAATTACGCTGAATTCTTATATTAACCGTAATATAAAATGATATAATCGGGTCTCTGTTTGCCCTATCATAGAAGTTTAATAGTGCATTTTACTCGCCATTTCATGTGCTTTAAGGTGCCGCATAGCCCAATACGCTATCTGGAATAGGAGCGACGTAAATTGAACAAATGTGATAGAATTTCCCCGAATTCTTATATTAACCTTAATGTAAAATGATCTAATCGGGTCTCTGTTCGCCCTACCATAGAAGTCTAATGGTGCATTTCACTCGCCATTTCATGCGCTTTTAGATGCCGCTTAGCACAATACGCTATTTGAAATAGGGGCGACGTAAATTGAACAAATGTGATAGAATTACGCTGAATTCTTATATTAACCGTAATATAAAATGATCTAATCGGGTCTCTGTTTGCCTTATCCTAGAAGTTTAATAGTGCATTTTACTCGCCATTTCATGAGCTTTGAGATGCCGCTTAGCCCAATACGCTATCTGAAATAGGAGCGAGGTAAATTGAACAAATGTGATAGAATTTCGCTGAATTCTTATATGAACCAAAATATAAAATGATCTAATCGGGTCTCTGATTGCCCTATCATAGAAGTTTAGCAGTGCATTTTACTCGCCATTCCACGCGCTTTAAGATGCCGCCTAGCCCTGTACGCTATCTAAATTAGGAGCGACGTAAGTTGAACAAATGTGATAGAATTACGCTGAATTCTTATATTAACCGTAATATAAAATGATCTAATCGGGTCTCTGTTTGCCTTATCCTAGAAGTTTAGTATTGCATTTTACTCGCCATTTCATGCGCTTTGAGATGCCGCTTAGCCCAATACGCTATCTTAAATAGGAGCGACGTAAATTGAACAAATGTGATAGAATTTCGCTGAATTCTTAAATTAACTATAATATAAAATGATCTAATCGGGTCACTGATTGCCCTACCCTAGAAGTTTAATAGTGCATTTTACTCGCCATTTCATGCGCTTTGAGATGCCGCTTAGCCCAATACGCTATCTGAAATATGAGCGACGTAAATTGAACAAATGTGATAGAATTTCGCTGAATTCTTATATTAACCAAAGTATAAAATGATCTAGTCTGGTCTCTGATTGCCCTATCATAGAAGGTTAATAGTGCATTTTACTCGCCATTCCACACGCTTTAAGATGCCGCCTAGCCCTGTACGCTGTCTGAAATAGGAGCGACGTAAATTGAACAAATGTGATAGAATCTCGCTGAATACTTATATTAACCTTAATGTAAAATGATCTAATCGGGTCTCTGTTCGCCCTACCCTAGAAGTTTAATAGTGCATTTCACTCGTCATTTCATGCGCTTTGAGATGCCGCCTCGCCCAATACGCTATCTGAAATAGGAGCGACGTAAATTGAACAAATGTGATAGAATTTCGCTGAATTCTTACATTAACCATAATGTAAAATGATATAATCAGGTCTCTGTTCGCCCTACCCTAGAAGCATAATAGTGCATTTCACTCGTCATTTCATGCGCTTTGAGATGCCGCCTAGCCCAATACGCTATCTGAAATAGGAGCGACGTAAATTGAACAAATGTGATAGAATTTCGCTGAATTCTTAAAGTAACCTTAATATAAAATGATATAATCGGGTCTCTGGTTTCCCTACCATAGAAGTTTCATAGTGCATTTTACTCGCCATTCCACGCGCCTTAAGATGCCGTCTAGCACAGTTCGCTATCTGAAATAGGAGCGACGTAAATTGAACAAATGTGATAGAATTTCGCTGAATTCTTATATTAACCATAATATAAAATGATCTAATCGGGTCCCTGTTTGCCCTACCCTAGAAGTTTAATCGTGCATTTTACACGCCATTTCATGCGCTTTGAGATGCCGCTTAGCCCAATACGCTATCTGAAATAGGAGCGACGTAAATTGAACAAATGTGATAGAATCTCGCTGAATACTTATATTAACCTTAATGTAAAATGATCTAATCGGGTCTCATTTCGCCCTACCCTAGAAGTTTAATAGTGCATTTCACTCGTCATTTCATGCGCTTTGAGATGACGCTTAACCCAATACGCTATCTGAAATAGGAGCGACGTAAGTTGAACAAATGTGATAGAATTACGCTGAATTCTTATATTAACCGTAATATAAAATGATCTAATCGGGTCTCTGTTTGCCTTATCCTAGAAGTTTGATAGTGCATTTTACTCGCCATTTCATGCGCTTTCAGATGCCGGTTAGCCCAATACGCTATCTGAAATAGGAGCGACGTAAATTGAACAAATGTGATAGAATTTTGCTGAATTCTTAAAATAACCACAATATAAAATGATCTAATCGGGTCTCTATTTGCCCTACCCTAGTAGTTTAATTGTGCATTTTACTCGCCATTTCATGCGCTTCTCGATGCCGCTTATCCCAATACGCTATCTGAAATAGGAGCGACGTACGTTGAACGAATGTGATAGAATTTCGCTGAATTCTTTTAAGAACCATAATGTAAAATGATCTAATCGGGTCTCTGTTCGCCCTAGCCTAGAAGTTTAATAGCGCGTTTTATTCGCCATTTCATGCGCCTTGAGATGCCGCTTAGCCCAATACGCTATCTGAAATAGGAGCGACGTAAATTGAACAAATGTGATAGAATATCCCTGAAATCTTATATTAAACAAAATATAAAATGATCTAATCGGGTCTCTGATTGCCCTATCATAGAAGTTTAGCAGTGCATTTTACTCGCCATTCCACGCGCTTTAAGATGCCGCCTAGCCCTGTACGCTATCTAAATTAGGAGCGACGTAAGTTGAACAAATGTGATAGAATTACGCTGAATTCTTATATTAACCGTAATATAAAATGATCTAATCGGGTCTCTGTTTGCCTTATCCTAGAAGTTTAGTATTGCATTTTACTCGCCATTTCATGCGCTTTGAGATGCCGCTTAGCCCAATACGCTATCTTAAATAGGAGCGACGTAAATTGAACAAATGTGATAGAATTTCGCTGAATTCTTAAATTAACTATAATATAAAATGATCTAATCGGGTCACTGATTGCCCTACCCTAGAAGTTTAATAGTGCATTTTACTCGCCATTTCATGCGCTTTGAGATGCCGCTTAGCCCAATACGCTACCTGAAATATGAGCGACGTAAATTGAACAAATGTGATAGAATTTCGCTGAATTCTTATATTAACCAAAGTATAAAATGATCTAGTCTGGTCTCTGATTGCCCTATCATAGAAGGTTAATAGTGCATTTTAATCGCCATTCCACACGCTTTAAGATGCCGCCTAGCCCTGTACGCTGTCTGAAATAGGAGCGACGTAAATTGAACAAATGTGATAGAATCTCGCTGAATACTTATATTAACCTTAATGTAAAATGATCTAATCGGGTCTCTGTTCGCCCTACCCTAGAAGTTTAATAGTGCATTTCACTCGTCATTTCATGCGCTTTGAGATGCCGCCTCGCCCAATACGCTATCTGAAATAGGAGCGACGTAAATTGAACAAATGTGATAGAATTTCGCTGAATTCTTATATTAACCATAATATAAAATGATCTAATCGGGTCTCTGTTTGACCTACCCTAGAAGTTTAATAGTGCATTTTACTCGCCATTTCATGTGCTTTGAGATGCCGCATAGCCCAATACGCTATCTGGAATAGGAGCGACGTAAATTGATCAAATGTGATAGAATTTCCCTGAATTCTTATATTAACCTTAATGTAAAATGATCTAATCGGGTCTCTGTTCGCCCTACCATAGAAGTCTAATAGTGTATTTCACTCACCATGTCATGCGCTTTGAGATGCCGCTTAGCACAATACGCTATTTGAAATAGGGGCGACGTAAATTGAACAAATGTGATAGAATTACGCTGAATTCTTACATTAACCGTAATATAAAATGATCTAATCGGGTCTCTGTTTGCCTTATCCTAGAAGTTTAATAGTGCATTTTACTCGCCATTTCATGCGCTTTGAGATGCCACTTAGCCCAATACGCTATCTGAAATAGGAGCGACGTAAATTGAACAAATGTGATAGAATTTCGCTGAATTCTTAAATTAACCATAATATAAAATGATCTAATCGGGTCTCTGTTCGCCCTACCATAGAAGTCTAATAGTGCATTTCACTCACCATTCCACGCGCTTTAAGATGCCGCCGAGCCCAGTACGGTATCTGAAATAGGAGCGACGTAAATTGAACAAATGTGATAGAATTTTGCTGAATTCTTAAATTAACCATAATATAAAATGATCTAATCGGGTCTCTGTTTGCCTTATCCTAGAAGTTTGATAGTGCATTTTACTCGCCATTTCATGCGCTTTGAGATGCCGCTTAGCCCAATACGCTATCTGAAATAGGAGCGACGTAAATTGAACAAATGTGATAGAATGTTGCTGAATTCTTAAATTAACCATAATATTAGATGATGTAATCGGGTCTCTGCTTGCCCTACCCTAGAAGTTTAATAGTGCCTTTTACTCGCCATTTCATGTGCTTTGAGATGCCGCTTAGCCCAATACGCTATCTGAAATAGGAGCGACGTAAATTGAACAAATGTGATAGAATTTTGCTGAATTCTTAAATTAACCATAATATAAAATGATCTAATCGGTTCTCTGCTTGCCGTACCCTAGAAGTTTAATAGTGCATTTTAGTCGCCATTTCATGCGCTTTGAGATGCCGCTTCGCCCAATACGCTATCTGAAATAGGAGCGACGTAAATTAAACAAATGTGATAGAATTTCCCTGAAATCTTATATTAAACAAAATATAAAATGATCTAATCGTGTCTCTGATTGCCCTATCATAGAAGTTTAGCAGTGCATTTTACTCGCCATTCGACGCGCTTTCAGATGCCGCCTAGCCCAGTACGCTACCTGAAGTAGGAGCGACGTAAGTTGAACAAATGTGATAGAATTACGCTGAATTCTTATATTAACCGTAATATAAAATGATATAATCGGGTCTCTGTTTGCCCTATCATAGAAGTTTAATAGTGCATTTTACTCGCCATTTCATGTGCTTTAAGGTGCCGCATAGCCCAATACGCTATCTGGAATAGGAGCGACGTAAATTGAACAAATGTGATAGATTTCCCCGAATTCTTATATTAACCTTAATGTAAAATGATCTAATCGGGTCTCTGTTCGCCCTACCATAGAAGTCTAATAGTGCATTTCACTCGCTATTTCATGCGCTTTGAGATGCCGCTTAGCACAATACGCTATTTGAAATAGGGGCGACGTAAATTGAACAAATGTGATAGAATTACGCTGAATTCTTATATTAACCGTAATATAAAATGATCTAATCGGGTCTCTGTTTGCCTTATCCTAGAAGTTTAATAGTGCATTTTACTCGCCATTTCATGAGCTTTGAGATGCCGCTTAGCCCAATACGCTATCTGAAATAGGAGCGAGGTAAATTGAACAAATGTGATAGAATTTTGCTGAATGCTTAAATTAACCACAATATAAAATGATCTAATCGGGTCTCTGTTTGCCCTACCCTAGTAATTTAATTGTGCATTTTACTCGCCATTTCATGCGCTTTGAGATGCCGCTTATCCCAATACGCTATCTGAAATAGGAGCGACGTAAGTTGAAAAAATGTGATAGAATTTCGCTGAATTCTTATATGAACCAAAATATAAAATGACCTAATCGGGTCTCTGTTTGCCTTATCCTAAAAGTTTAGTATTGCATTTTACTCGCCATTTAATGCGCTTTGAGATGCCGCTTAGCCCAACACGCTATCTGAAATAGGAGCGACGTAAATTGAACAAATGTGATAGAATTTTGCTGAATGCTTAAATTAACCACAATATAAAATGATCTAATCGGGTCTCTGTTTGCCCTACCCTAGTTGTTTAATTGTGCATTTTACTCGCCATTTCATGCGCTTTGAGATGCCGCTTATCCCAATACGCTATCTGAAATAGGAGCGACGTAAGTTGAACAAATGTGATAGAATTTCACTGAATTCTTATATGAACCAAAATATAAAATGATCTAATCGGGTCTCTGTTTGCCTTATCCTAGAAGTTTAGTATTGCATTTTACTCGCCATTTCATGCGCTTTGAGATGCCGCTTAGCCCAACACGCTATCTGAAATAGGAGCGACGTAAATTGAACAAATGTGATAGAATTTCCCTGAAATCTTATATTAAACAAAATATAAAATGATCTAATCGGGTCACTGATTGCCCTATCATTGAAGTTTAGCAGTGCATTCTACTCGCCATTCCACGCGCTTTAAGGTGCCGCATAGCCCAGTACGCTATCTGAAATAGGAGCGATGTAAATTGAACAAATGTGATAAAATTTTGCTGAAATCTTATATTAACCAAAATATAAAATGATCTAATCTGGCCCCTGATTGCCCTAGCATAGAAGTTTAATAGTGCATTTTACTCGCCATTCCGCGCGCTTTAAGATGCCGCATAGCACAGTTCGCTATCTGAAATATGAGCGACGTAAATTGAACAAATGTGATAGAATTTCGCTGAATTCTTATATTAACCAAAATATAAAATGATCTAATCGGGTGTCTGTTTGCCTTATCCTAGAAGTTTAATAGTGCATTTTACTCGCCATTCCGCGCACTTTAAGATGCCGCCTAGCCCAGTACGCTACCTGAAATAGGAGCGACGTAAGTTGAACAAATGTGATAGAATTACGCTGAATTCTTATATTAACCGTAATATAAAATGATCTAATCGGATCTCTGTTTGCCTTATCCTAGAAGTTTAATAGTGCATTTCACTCGTCATTTCATGCGCTTTGAGATGCCTCTTAGCCCAATAAGCTATCTGAAATAGGAGCAACGTAAATTGAACAAATGTGATAAAATTTCCCTGAATTCTTATATTAACCAAAATATAAAATGATCTAATCGGGACTCTGATTGCCCTATCATAGAAGTTTAATAGTGCATTTTACTCGCCCTTCCACGCGCTTTAAGATGCCGCCTAGCCCAGTACGCTATCTGAAATAGGAGCGACGTAAGTTGAACAAATGTGATAGAATTAGGCTGAATTCTTATATTAACCGTAATATAAAATGATCTAATCGGGTCTCTGTTTGCCTTATCTTAGAAGTTTAATAGTGCATTTCACTCGTCATTTCATGCGCTTTGAGATGCCTCTTAGCCCAATAAGCTATCTGAAATAGGAGCGACGTAAATTGAACAAATGTGATAGAATTTCGCTGAATTCTTATATTAACCAAAATATAAAATGATCTAATCGGGACTCTGATTGCCCTATCATAGAAGTTGAATAGTGAATTTTACTCGCCCTTCCACGCGCTTTAAGATGCCGCCTAGCCCAGTACGCTATCTGAAATAGGAGCGACGTAAATTGTACAAATGTGATAGAATTTCGCTGAATTCTTAAATTAACCATAATATAAAATGATCTCATCGGGTCTCTGTTTGCCCTACCCTAGAAGTATAATAGTGCATTTTACTCGCCATTTCATGCGCTTTGAGATGCCGTATAGGCCAATACGCTGTATGAAATAGGAGCGACGTAAATTGAACAAATGTGATAGAATTTCCGTGAATCCTTATATTAACCTTAATGTAAAATGATCTAATCGGGTCTCTGTTCGCCCTACCATAGAAGTCTAATGGTGCATTTCACTCGAGATTTCATGCGCTTTGTGATGCCGCTTAGCCCAATACGCTATCTGAAATAGGAGCGACGTACGTTGAACAAATGTGATAGAATTTCGCTGAATTCTTCTATTAACCATAATGTAAAATGATCTGATCGGGTCTCTGTTCGCCCTAGCCTAGAAGTTTAATAGTGCATTTTATTCGCCACTTCATGCGCTTTGATATGCCGCTTAGCCGAATACGCTATCTGAAATAGGAGCGACGTAAATTGAACAAATGTGATACTATTTCCCTGAAATCTTATATGAAACAAAATATAAAATGATCTAATCGGGTCTCTGATTGCCCTATCATAGAAGTTTAGTAGTGCATTTTACTCGCCATTCCACGCGCTTTAAGTTGCCGCCTAGCCCAGTACGCTATCTGAAATAGGAGCGACGTAAGTTGAACAAATGTGATAGAATTTTGCTGAATTCTTAAATTAACCATAATATAAAATGATCAAATCGGGTCTCTGTTTGCCCCACCCTAGAAGTTTAATAGTGCATTTTGGTCGCCATTTCATGCGCTTTGAGATCCGGCTTAGCCCAATACGCTATCTGAAATAGGAGCGACGTAAATTGAACAAATGTGATAGAATTTCCCTGAAATCTTATATTAATCAAAATATAAAATGATCTAATCGGGTCTCGGATTGCCCTATCATAGAAGATTAGTAGTGCATTTTACTCGCCATTCCACGCGCTTTAAGATGCCGCCTAGCCCAGTACGCTATCTGAAATAGGAGCGACGTAACTTGAACAAATGTGATAGAATTACGCTGAATTCTTATATTTACCGTAATATAAAATGATCTAATCGGGTCTCTGTTTGCCTTATCCTAGAAGTTTAATAGCGCATGTTACTCGCCATTTCATGCGCTTTGAGATGCCGCCGACCCCAGTACGCTATCTGAAGTACGAGCGACGTAAGTTGAACAAACGTGATAGAATTTCGCTGAATTCTTATAATAATCTTTTTGTAGAATGATCTAATCGGGTCTTTGTTCGCCCAACCCTAGAAGTTTAGTAGTGCATTTTACTCGCCATTTCATGCGCTTTGAGATGCCGCCTAGCCCAGTACGCTATCTGAAATAGGAGCGACGTAAATTGAACAAATGTGATAGAATTTCGCTGAATTCTTAAATTAACCATAATATAAAATGATCTAATCGGGTCCCTGTTTGCCCTACCATAGAAGTTTAATAGTGCATTTCACTCGTCATTTCATGCGCTTTGAGATGACGCTTAACCCAATACGCTATCTGAAATAGGAGCGACGTAAGTTGAACAAATGTGATAGAATTACGCTGAATTCTTATATTAACCGTAATATAAAATGATCTAATCGGGTCTCTGTTTGCCTTATCCTAGAAGTTTGATAGTGCATTTTACTCGCCATTTCATGCGCTTTCAGATGCCGGTTAGCCCAATACGCTATCTGAAATAGGAGCGACGTAAATTGAACAAATGTGATAGAATTTTGCTGAATTCTTAAAATAACCACAATATAAAATGATCTAATCGGGTCTCTATTTGCCGTACCCTAGTAGTTTAATTGTGCATTTTACTCGCCATTTCATGCGCTTCTCGATGCCGCTTATCCCAATACGCTATCTGAAATAGGAGCGACGTACGTTGAACGAATGTGATAGAATTTCGCTGAATTCTTTTAAGAACCATAATGTAAAATGATCTAATCGGGTCTCTGTTCGCCCTAGCCTAGAAGTTTAATCGCGCATTTTATTCGCCATTTCATGCGCCTTGAGATGCCGCTTAGCCCAATACGCTATCTGAGATAGGAGCGACGTAAATTGAACAAATGTGATAGAATATCCCTGAAATCTTATATTAAACAAAATATAAAATGATCTAATCGGGTCTCTGATTGCCCTATCATAGAAGTTTAGCAGTGCATTTTACTCGCCATTCCACGCGCTTTAAGATGCCGCCTAGCCCTGTACGCTATCTAAATTAGGAGCGACGTAAGTTGAACAAATGTGATAGAATTACGCTGAATTCTTATATTAACCGTAATATAAAATGATCTAATCGGGTCTCTGTTTGCCTTATCCTAGAAGTTTAGTATTGCATTTTACTCGCCATTTCATGCGCTTTGAGATGCCGCTTAGCCCAATACGCTATCTTAAATAGGAGCGACGTAAATTGAACAAATGTGATAGAATTTCGCTGAATTCTTAAATTAACTATAATATAAAATGATCTAATCGGGTCACTGATTGCCCTACCCTAGAAGTTTAATAGTGCATTTTACTCGCCATTTCATGCGCTTTGAGATGCCGCTTAGCCCAATACGCTATCTGAAATATGAGCGACGTAAATTGAACAAATGTGATAGAATTTCGCTGAATTCTTATATTAACCAAAGTATAAAATGATCTAGTCTGGTCTCTGATTGCCCTATCATAGAAGGTTAATAGTGCATTTTACTCGCCATTCCACACGCTTTAAGATGCCGCCTAGCCCTGTACGCTGTCTGAAATAGGAGCGACGTAAATTGAACAAATGTGATAGAATCTCGCTGAATACTTATATTAACCTTAATGTAAAATGATCTAATCTGGTCTCTGTTCGCCCTACCCTAGAAGTTTAATAGTGCATTTCACTCGTCATTTCATGCGCTTTGAGATGCCGCCTCGCCCAATACGCTATCTGAAATAGGAGCGACGTAAATTGAACAAATGTGATAGAATTTCGCTGAATTCTTATATTAACCATAATATAAAATGATCTAATCGGGTCTCTGTTTGACCTACCCTAGAAGTTTAATAGTGCATTTTACTCGCCATTTCATGTGCTTTGAGATGCCGCATAGCCCAATACGCTATCTGGAATAGGAGCGACGTAAATTGATCAAATGTGATAGAATTTCCCTGAATTCTTATATTAACCTTAATGTAAAATGATCTAATCGGGTCTCTGTTCGCCCTACCATAGAAGTCTAATAGTGCATTTCACTCGCCATTTCATGCGCTTTGAGATGCCGCTTAGCCCAATACGCTATCTGAAATAGGAGCGACGTAAATTGAACAAATGTGATAGAATTACGCTGAATTCTTATATTAACCGTAATATAAAATGATCTAATCGGGTCTCTGTTTGCCTTATCCTAGAAGTTTAATAGTGCATTTTACTCGCCATTTCATGTGCTTTAAGGTGCCGCATAGCCCAATACGCTATCTGGAATAGGAGCGACGTAAATTGAACAAATGTGATAGAATTTCCCTGAATTCTTATATTAACCTTAATGTAAAATGATCTAATCGGGTCTCTGTTCGCCCTACCATAGAAGTCTAATAGTGCATTTCACTCACCATGTCATGCGCTTTGAGATGCCGCTTAGCACAATACGCTATTTGAAATAGGGGCGACGTAAATTGAACAAATGTGATAGAATTACGCTGAATTCTTATATTAACCGTAATATAAAATGATCTAATCGGGTCTCTGTTTGCCTTATCCTAGAAGTTTAATAGTGCATTTTACTCGCCATTTCATGCGCTTTGAGATGCCGCTTAGCCCAATACGCTATCTGAAATAGGAGCGACGTAAATTGAACAAATGTGATAGAATTTCGCTGAATTCTTAAATTAACCATAATATAAAATGATCTAATCGGGTCTCTGTTCGCCCTACCATAGAAGTCTAGTAGTGCATTTCACTCACCATTCCACGCGCTTTAAGATGCCGCCGAGCCCAGTACGGTATCTGAAATAGGAGCGACGTAAATTGAACAAATGTGATAGAATTTTGCTGAATTCTTAAATTAACCATAATATAAAATGATCTAATCGGGTCTCTGTTTGCCTTATCCTAGAAGTTTGATAGTGCATTTTACTCGCCATTTCATGCGCTTTGAGATGCCGCTTAGCCCAATACGCTATCTGAAATAGGAGCGACGTAAATTGAATAAATGTGATAGAATGTTGCTGAATTCTTAAATTAACCATAATATTAGATGATGTAATCGGGTCTCTGCTTGCCCTACCCTAGAAGTTTAATAGTGCATTTTACTCGCCATTTCATGTGCTTTGAGATGCCGCTTAGCCCAATACGCTATCTGAAATAGGAGCGACGTAAATTGAACAAATGTGATAGAATTTTGCTGAATTCTTAAATTAACCATAATATAAAATGATCTAATCGGTTCTCTGCTTGCCGTACCCTAGAAGTTTAATAGTGCATTTTAGTCGCCATTTCATGCGCTTTGAGATGCCGCTTCGCCCAATACGCTATCTGAAATAGGAGCGACGTAAATTAAACAAATGTGATAGAATTTCCCTGAAATCTTATATTAAACAAAATATAAAATGATCTAATCGGGTCTCTGATTGCCCTATCATAGAAGTTTAGCAGTGCATTTTACTCACCATTCCACGCGCTTTAAGATGCCGCCTAGCCCAGTACGCCATCTAAATTAGGAGCGACGTAAGTTGAACAAATGTGATAGAATTTCGCTCAATTCTTAAATTAACCATAATATAAAATGATCTAATCGGGTCTCTGTTTGCCCTACCCTAGAACTTTAATAGTGCATTTTACTCGTCGTTCCATGCGCTTTGTGATGCCGCTTAGCCTGAAACGCTATCTGAAATAGGAGCCATATAAGTTGAACAAATGTGATAGAATTTCGCTGAATTCTTTTATTAACCATAATGTAAAATGATCTAATCGGATCTCTGTTCGCCCTAGCCTAGAACTTTAATAGTGCATTTTATTCGCCATTTCATACGCTTTGAAATGCCGCTTTGCCCAATACGCTATCTGAAATACGAGCGACGTAAATTGAACAAATGTGATAGAATTTCCCCTAATTCTTATATTAACCTCAATGTAAAATGATCTAATCGGGTCTCTGTTCGCCCTACCATAGAAGTCTAATAGTGCATTTCACTCGCCATGTCATGCGCTTTGAGATGCCGCTTAGCACAATACGCTATTTGTAATAGGGGCGACGTAAATTGAACAAATGTGATAGAATTACGCTGAATTCTTATATTAACCGTAATATAAAATGATATAATCGGGTCTCTGTTTGCCCTATCATAGAAGTTTAATAGTGCATTTTACTCGCCATTTCATGTGCTTTAAGGTGCCGCATAGCCCAATACGCTATCTGGAATAGGAGCGACGTAAATTGAACAAATGTGATAGAATTTCCCTGAATTCTTATATTAACCTTAATGTAAAATGATCTAATCGGGTTGCTGTTCGCCCTACCATAGAATTCTAATAGTGCATTTCACTTGCCATTCCACGCGCTTTAAGATGCCGCCGAGCCCAGTACGGTATCTGAAATAGGAGCGACGTAAATTGAACAAATGTGATAGAATTTTGCTGAATTCTTAAATTAACCATAATATAAAATGATCTAATCGGGTCTCTGTTTGCCTTATCCTAGAAGTTTGATAGTGCATTTTACTCGCCATTTCATGCGCTTTGAGATGCCGCTTAGCCCAATACGCTATCTGAAATAGGAGCGACGTAAATTGAATAAATGTGATAGAATGTTGCTGAATTCTTAAATTAACCATAATATTAGATGATGTAATCGGGTCTCTGCTTGCCCTACCCTAGAAGTTTAATAGTGCATTTTACTCGCCATTTCATGTGCTTTGAGATGCCGCTTAGCCCAATACGCTATCTGAAATAGGAGCGACGTAAATTGAACAAATGTGATAGAATTTTGCTGAATTCTTAAATTAACCATAATATAAAATGATCTAATCGGTTCTCTGCTTGCCGTACCCTAGAAGTTTAATAGTGCATTTTAGTCGCCATTTCATGCGCTTTGAGATGCCGCTTCGCCCAATACGCTATCTGAAATAGGAGCGACGTAAATTAAACAAATGTGATAGAATTTCCCTGAAATCTTATATTAAACAAAATATAAAATGATCTAATCGGGTCTCTGATTGCCCTATCATAGAAGTTTAGCAGTGCATTTTACTCGCCATTCGACGCGCTTTCAGATGCCGCCTAGCCCAGTACGCTACCTGAAGTAGGAGCGACGTAAGTTGAACAAATGTGATAGAATTACGCTGAATTCTTATATTAACCGTAATATAAAATGATATAATCGGGTCTCTGTTTGCCCTATCATAGAAGTTTAATAGTGCATTTTACTCGCCATTTCATGTGCTTTAAGGTGCCGCATAGCCCAATACGCTATCTGGAATAGGAGCGACGTAAATTGAACAAATGTGATAGAATTTCCCCGAATTCTTATATTAACCTTAATGTAAAATGATCTAATCGGGTCTCTGTTCGCCCTACCATAGAAGTCTAATAGTGCATTTCACTCGCCATTTCATGCGCTTTTAGATGCCGCTTAGCACAATACGCTATTTGAAATAGGGGCGACGTAAATTGAACAAATGTGATAGAATTACGCTGAATTCTTATATTAACCGTAATATAAAATGATCTAATCGGGTCTCTGTTTGCCTTATCCTAGAAGTTTAATAGTGCATTTTACTCGCCATTTCATGAGCTTTGAGATGCCGCTTAGCCCAATACGCTATCTGAAATAGGAGCGAGGTAAATTGAACAAATGTGATAGAATTTTGCTGAATGCTTAAATTAACCACAATATAAAATGATCTAATCGGGTCTCTGTTTGCCCTACCCTAGTAATTTAATTGTGCATTTTACTCGCCATTTCATGCGCTTTGAGATGCCGCTTATCCCAATACGCTATCTGAAATAGCAGCGACGTAAGTTGAACAAATGTGATAGAATTTCGCTGAATTCTTATATGAACCAAAATATAAAATGATCTAATCGGGTCTCTGTTTGCCTTATCCTAAAAGTTTAGTATTGCATTTTACTCGCCATTTAATGCGCTCTGAGATGCCGCTTAGCCCAACACGCTATCTGAAATAGGAGCGACGTAAATTGAACAAATGTGATAGAATTTTGCTGAATGCTTAAATTAACCACAATATAAAATGATCTAATCGGGTCTCTGTTTGCCCTACCCTAGTAGTTTAATTGTGCATTTTACTCGCCATTTCATGCGCTTTGAGATGCCGCTTATCCCAATACGCTATCTGAAATAGGAGCGACGTAGGTTGAACAAATGTGATAGAATTTCGCTGAATTCTTATATTAACCAAAATATAAAATGATCTAATCGGGTGTCTGTTTGCCTTATCCTAGAAGTTTAATAGTGCATTTTACTCGCCATTCCGCGCACTTTAAGATGCCGCCTAGCCCAGTACGCTACCTGAAATAGGAGCGACGTAAGTTGAACAAATGTGATAGAATTACGCTGAATTCATAAATTAACCATAATATAAAATGATTTAATCGGGTCTCTTTACGCCCTACCGTAGAAGTCTACTAGTGCATTTTACTCGCCATTTCATGCTCTTTGAGATGCCGCCTAGCCCAATACGCTATCTGAAATAGGAGCGACGTAAGTTGAACAAATGTGGTAGAATTTCGCTGAATTATTTTATTAACCAGAATGTAAAATGATCTAATCTGGTCTCTGTTCGCCCTAGCCTAGAAGTTTAATAGTGGATTTTACTAGGCATTCCACGCGCTTTAAGATGCCGCCTATCCCAGTACGCTATCTGAAATAGGAGCGACCTAAATTGAACGAATGTGATAGAATTTTGCTGATTGCTTAAATTAACCATAATATAAAATGATCTAATCGGGTCTCTGCTTGCCCTACCCTAGAAGTTTAATAGTGCATTTTAGTCGCCATTTCATGCGCTTTGAGATGCCGCTTCGCCCAATACGCTATCTGAAATAGGAGCGACGTAAAATAAACAAATGTGATAGAATTTCCCTGAAATCTTATATTAAACAAAATATAAAATGATCTAATCGGGTCTCTGATTGCCCTATCATAGAAGTTTAGCAGTGCATTTTACTCACCATTCCACGCGCTTTAAGATGCCGCCTAGCCCAGTACGCCATCTAAATTAGGAGCGACGTAAGTTGAACAAATGTGATAGAATTTCGCTCAATTCTTAAATTAACCATAATATAAAATGATCTAATCGGGTCTCTGTTTGCCCTACCCTAGAACTTTAATAGTGCATTTTACTCGTCGTTCCATGCGCTTTGTGATGCCGCTTAGCCTGAAACGCTATCTGAAATAGGAGCCATATAAGTTGAACAAATGTGATAGAATTTCGCTGAATTCTTTTATTAACCATAATGTAAAATGATCTAATCGGATCTCTGTTCGCCCTAGCCTAGAACTTTAATAGTGCATTTTATTCGCCATTTCATACGCTTTGAAATGCCGCTTTGCCCAATACGCTATCTGAAATACGAGCGACGTAAATTGAACAAATGTGATAGAATTTCCCCTAATTCTTATATTAACCTCAATGTAAAATGATCTAATCGGGTCTCTGTTCGCCCTACCATAGAAGTCTAATAGTGCATTTCACTCGCCATGTCATGCGCTTTGAGATGCCGCTTAGCACAATACGCTATTTGTAATAGGGGCGACGTAAATTGAACAAATGTGATAGAATTACGCTGAATTCTTATATTAACCGTAATATAAAATGATATAATCGGGTCTCTGTTTGCCCTATCATAGAAGCTTAATAGTGCATTTTACTCGCCATTTCATGTGCTTTAAGGTGCCGCATAGCCCAATACGCTATCTGGAATAGGAGCGACGTAAATTGAACAAATGTGATAGAATTTCCCTGAATTCTTATATTAACCTTAATGTAAAATGATCTAATCGGGTTGCTGATCGCCCTACCATAGAATTCTAATAGTGCATTTCACTTGCCATTCCACGCGCTTTAAGATGCCGCCGAGCCCAGTACGGTATCTGAAATAGGAGCGACGTAAATTGAACAAATGTGATAGAATTTTGCTGAATTCTTAAATTAACAATAATATAAAACGATCTAATCGGGTCTCTGTACGCCCTACCATAGAAATCTAATAGTGCATTTTACTCGCCATTTCATGCGCTTTGAGATGCTGCTTAGCCCAATACGCTATCTGAAATAGGAGCGACGTAAGTTGAACAAATGTGATAGAATTTCGCTGAATTCTTTTATTGACCATAATGTAAAATGATCTGATCGGGTCTCTGTTCGCCCTAGCCTAGAAGTTTAACAGTGCATTTTATTCGCCATTTCATGCGCTTTGAGATGCCGCCTAGCCGAATACGCTATCTGAAATAGGAGCGACGTAAATTGAACAAATGCGATAGAATTTCCCTGAAATCTTATATTAAACAAAATATAAAATGATCTAATCGGGTCTCTGATTGCCCTATCATAGAAGTTTAATAGTGCATTTTACTCGCCATTCCACGCGCTTTATGATGCCGCCTAGCCCAGTACGGTACCTGAAATAGGAGCTACGTAAGTTGAACAAATGTGATAGAATTACGCTGAATTCTTATATTAACCGTAATATAAAATGATGTAATCTGGCCTCTGTTTGCCCTATCATAGAAGTTTGATAGTGCATTTTACTCGCCATTTCATGTGCTTTAAGCTGCCGCATAGCCCAATACGCTATCTGGAATAGGAGCGACGTAAATTGGACAAATGTGATAGAATTACGCCGTATTCTTATATTAACCGTAATATAAAATGATCTTATCGGGTCTCTGTTTGCCCTACCCTAGAAGTTTAATAGTGCATTTCACTCGCCATTTCATGCGCCTTCAGATGCCGCTTAGCCCAATACGCTATCTGAAATAGGAGCGACCTAAATTGAACAAATGTGATAGAATTTCCCTGAATTCTTTTATTAACCATAATGTAATATGATCTAATCGGGTCTCTGTTCGCCCTACCCTAGAAGTTTAATAGTGCATTTCACTCCTCATTTCATGCGGTTTGAGATGCCCCTTAGCTCAATAAGCTATCTGAAATAGGAGCGACGTAAATTGAATAAATGTGATAGAAATTCGCTGAATTCTTTTATTTACCATAATGTTGAATGATCTAATCGGGTCTCTGTTCGCCCTACCCAAGAAGTTTAATAGTGCATTTTACTCGCCATTCCACGCGCTTTAGGATGCCGCCTATCAGAGTACGCTATCTGAAATAGGAGCGACGTAAGTTGAACAAATGTGATAGAATTTCGCTGAATTCTTTTATTAACCATAATGTAAAATGATCTAATCGTGTCTCTGTTCGCCCTAGCCTAGAAGTTTAATAGTTGATGTTACTCGCCATTCCACGCGCATTAAGATGCCGCCTAGCCCAGTACGCCATCTGAAATAGGAGCGACCTAAATTGAACAAATGTGATAGAATTTTGCTGAATCCTTAAATTAACCATAATATAAAATGATCTAATCGGGTCACTGCTTGTCCTACCCTAGAAGTTTAATAGTGCATTTTACTCGTCATTTCAAGCGCTTTGAGATGCCGCTTTGCCCATTACGCTATCTGAAATAGGAGCGACGTAAATTGAACGAATGTGATAGTATTTCGCTGAATTCTTTTATTAACCATAATGTAAAATGATCTAATCGGGTCTCTGTTCGCCCCAGCCTAGAAGTTTAATAGTGCATTTTACTCGCCATTTCATGCGCTTTGAGATGCCGCTTAGCCCAATACGCTAACTGAAATAGGAGCGACGTAAATTGAATAAATGTGATAGAATTTCGCTGAATTCTTATATTAACCAAAATATAAAATGATCTAATCGGGTCACTGCTTGTCCTACCCTAGAACTTTAATAGTGCATTTTACTCCTCATTTCATGCACTTTGAGATACCGCTTAGCCCAATACGATATCTGAAATAGGAGCGACGTAAATTGAACAAATGTGATAGAATTTCGCTGAATTCTTTTATTAACCATAATGTAAAATGATCTAACCGGGTCTCTGTTCGCCCTAGCCTACAACTTTAATAGTGCATTTTATTCGCCATTTCATACGCTTTGAGATGCCGCTTAGCCCAGTACGCTATCTGAAATAGGAGCGACGTAAATTGAACAAATGTGATAGAATTTGGCTGAATTCTTATATAAACCAAAATATAAAATGATCTAATCGGGTCTCTGATTGCCCTATCATAGAAGTTTAATAGTGCATTTTACTCGCCATTCCGCACGCTTTAAGATGCCGCCTAGCCCAGTACGCTATCTGAAATAGGAGCGACGTAAATTGAACAAATGTGATAGAATTTTGCTGAATTCTTGAATTAACCATAATATAAAATGATCTAATCGGGTCTCTGTTTGCCCTTCCCTAGACGTTTAATAGTGCATTTTACTCGCCATTCCACGCGCATTAAGATACCGCCTAGCCCAGTACGCCATCTGAAATAGGAGCGACCTAAATTGAACAAATGTGATAGAATTTTGCTGAATTCTTAAATTAACCATAATATAAAATGATCTAATCGGGTCACTGCTTGTCCTACCCTAGAAGTTTAATAGTGCATTTTACTCGCCATTTCATGTGCTTTGAGATGCCGCATAGCCCAATACGCTATCTGAAATAGGAGCGACGTAAATTGAACAAATGTGATAGAATTTCCTTGAATTCTTATATTAACCAAAATATAAAATGATTTGATCGGGTCCATGATTGCCCTATCATAGAAGTTTAACAGTGCATTTTACTCGCCATTCCACGCGCTTTAAGATGCCGCCCATCCTAGTACGCTATCTGAAATAGGGGCGACGTAAATTGAACAAATGTGATAGAATTTTGCTGAATTCTTAAATTAACGGTAATATAAAATGATCTAATCGGGACTCTGGTTGCCCTACCCTGGAAGTTTAATAGTGCATTTCACTCGTCATTCCACGCGCTTTAAGATGTCGCTAAGCCCAGTACGCTATCTGAAATAGGAGCAACGTAAATTGAACAAATGTGACAGAATTTTGCTGAATTCTTATATTAACCGTAATATAAAATGACCTAATCGGTTCTCTCTTTCCCTTACCCTAGAAGTTTAATAGTGCATTTCACTGGTCATTTCATGCGCTTTGAGATGCCGCTTAGCCCAATACACTATCTGAAATAGGAGCGACGTAAATTTAACAAATGTGATAGAATTTCGCTGAATTCTTATAATAACCAAATTATAAAATGATCTAATCGGGTCTCTGATTGCCCTATCATAGAAGTTTAATATTGCATTTTACTCACCATTCCACGCGCTTTAAGGTGCCGCCCAGCCCAGTACGCTATCTGAAATAGGAGCAACGTAAATTGAACAAATGTGACAGAATTTTCCTGAATTCTTAAATTAACCATAATATAAAATGGTCTAATCGGGTCTCTGATTGCCCTATCATAGAAGGCTAATAGTGCATTTTACTCGCTATTTCACGCGCTTTAATATGCCGGCTAGCCCAGTAGGCTACCAGAAATAGGAGTGACGTAAATTGCACAAATGTGATAGAATTACGCTTAATTCTTACATTAACCGTAATATAAAATGACCTAATCGGTTCTCTCTTTCCCTTACCCTAGAAGTATAATAGTGCATTTTACTCGCCATTTCATGCGCTTTGAGGTGCCGCTTAGCCCAATACGCTATCTGAAATAGGAGCGACGTAAATTGAACAAATGTGATAGAATTTCCCTGAATTCTTATATTAACCTTAATGTAAAATGATCTAATCGGGTCTCTGTTTGCCCCACCCTAGAAGTTTAATAGTGCATTTCACTCCTCATTTCATGCGCTTTGAGATGCCGCTTAGCTCAATAAGCTATCTGAAATAGGAGCGACGTAAATTGAATAAATGTGATGGAATTTCGCTGAATTCTTATATTAACCAAAATATAAAATGGTCTAATCGGGTCTCTTATTGCCCTATCATAGAAGCTTAATAGTGCATTTTGCTCGCTATTACACGCGCTTTAAGGTGCCGCCTAGCCCAGTACGCTATCTGAAATAGGAACGACGTAAATTGAACAAAAGTGATAGAATTTTGCTGAATGATTAAATTAACCATAATATAAAATGATCTAATCGGGTCTCTGTTTGCCCTACCCTAGAAGTTTAATAGTGCATTTTGCTCGTCATTTCATGCGCTTTGAGATGCCGCTTTGCCCAATACGCTATCTGAAATAGGAGCGACGTAAATTGAACGAATGTGATAGTATTTCGCTGAATTCTTAAATTAACCATAATATAAAATGAACTAGTCGGGTCTCTGTTTGCCCTACCCTAGAACTTTAATAGTGCATTCTACTACTCATTTCATGCGCTTTGAGATGCCGCTTAGCCCAATACGCTATCTGAAATAGGAGCGACGTAAATTGAACGAATGTGATAGTATTTCGCTGAATTCTTAAATTAACCATAATATAAAATGATCTAGTCGGGTCTCCGTTTGCCCTACCCTAGAACTTTAATAGTGCATTCTACTCCTCATTTCATGCGCTTTGAGATGCCGCTTAGCCCAATACGCTATCTGAAATAGGAGCGACGTAAATTGAACGAATGTGATAGTACTTCGCTGAATTCTTAAATTAACTATAATATAAAATGATCTAGTCGGGTCTCTGTTTGCCCTACCCTAGAACTTTAATAGTGCATTTTACTCCTCATTTCATGCGCTTTGAGATGCCGCTTAGCCCAATACGCTATCTGAAATAGGAGCGATATAAATTGAACAAATGTGATAGAATTTCGCTGAATTCTTATATTAACCAAAATATAAAATGATCTAATCGGGTCTCTGATTGCCCTATCATAGAAGGTTAGTAGCGCATTTTACTCGCCATTCCACGCGCTTTAAGATGCCGCCAAGCCCAGTACGCTATCTGAAATAGGAGCAACGTAAATTGAACAAATGTGACAGAATTTTGCTGAATTCTTATATTAACCGTAATATAAAATGATCTAATCGGGTCTCTCTTTGCATTACCCTAGAAGTTTAATAGTGCATTTTCCTCGCCATTTCATGCGCATTGAGATGCCGCTAAGCCTAATACGCTATCTGAAATAGGAGCGACGTAAATTGAACAAATGTGATAGAATTTCCTTGAATTCTTATATTAACCAAAATATAAAATGATCTGATCGGGTCCCTGATTGCCCTATCATAGAAGTTTAATAGCGCATTTTACTCGCCATTCCACGCGCTTTAAGATGCCGCCTATCCCAATACGCTATCTGAAATAGGAGCGACGTAAATTGAACAAATGTGATAGAATTTCCCTGAATTCTTATATAAACCAAAATATAAAATGATCTGATCAGGTCCCTGATTGCCCTATCATAGAAGTTAAATAGTGCATTCTACTCGCCATTCCACGCGCTTTAAGATGCCGCCTAGCCCAGTACGCTATCTGAGATAGGAGCGTCGCAAATTGAACAAATGTGATAGAATTTTGCTGAATTCTTAAATTAACGGTAATATAAAATGACCTAATCGGGTCTCTGTTTGCCCTACCCTAGAAAATTAATAGTGCATTTCACTCGTCATTCCACGCGCTTTAAGATGCCGCCCAGCCCAGTACGCTATCTGAAATAGGAGCAACGTAAATTGAACAAATGTGACAGAATTTTGCTGAATTCTTATATTAACCGTAATATAAAATGATCTAATCGGGACTCTCTTTGCCTTACCCTAGAAGTTTAATTGGGCATTTCACTCGTCATTTCATGCGCTTTGAGATGCCGCTTAGCGCACTGCGCTATCTGAAATAGGAGAGACGTAAATTGAACAAATGTGATAGAATTTCGCTGAATTCTTTTATTAACCATAATGTAAAATGATCTAATCGGGTCTCTGTTCGCCCTAGCCTATAAGTGTAATAGTGCATTTTATTCGCCATTTCATGCGCTTTGAGATGCCGCTTAGCCCAATACACTATCTGAAATAGGAGCGACGTAAATTGAACAAATGTGATAGAATTTCGCTGAATACTTATAATAACCAAATTATAAAATGATCTAGTCGGGTCTCTGATTGCCCTATCGTAGAAGTTTAATAGTGCATTTTACTCGCCATTCTACGCGCTTTAAGATGCCGCCCAGCCCAGTACGCTATCTGAAATAGGAGCAACGTAAATTGAACAGATGTGTCAGAATTTTGCTGAATTCTTAAATTAACCATAATATAAAATGATCTAATCGGGTCTCTGTTTGCCCTACCCTAGAAGTTTAATAGTGCGTTTTACTCGACATTTCATGCGCTTTGAGATGCCGCTTAGCCCAATACGCTATCTGAAATAGGAGCGACGTAAATTGAACAAATGTGATAGAATTTCGGTGAATTCTTTTATTAACCATAATGTAAAATGATCTAATCGGGTCTCTGTTCGCCCTAGCCTAGAAGTTTAATAGTGGATGTTACTCGCCACTCCACGCGCATTAAGATGCCGCCTAGCCCAGTACGCTATCTGAAATAGGAGCGACCTAAATTGAACAAATGTGATAGAATTTTGCTGAATTCTTAAATTAACCATAATATAAAATGATCTAATCGGGTCTCTGTTTGCCCTACTCTAGAAGTTTAATAGTGCATTTTACTCGTCATTTCATGCGCTTTGAGATGCCGCTTTGCCCAATACGCTATCTGAAATAGGAGCGACGTAAATTAAACGAATGTGATAGTATTTCGCTGAATTCTTAAATTAACCATAATATAAAATGATCTAATCGGGTCTCTGTTTGCCCTTCCCTAGACGTTTAATAGTGCATTGTACTCGCCATTTCATGCGCTTTGAGATGCCGCTTAGCCCAATACGCTATCTGAAATAGGAGCGACGTAAATTGAACAATTGTGATAGAATTTCCTTGAATTCTTTTTTAACCAAAATATAAAATGATTTGATCGGGTCCCTGATTGCCCTATCATAGAAGTTTAACAGTGCATTTTACTCGCCATTCCACGCGCTTTAAGATGCCGCCCATCCCAGTACGCTATCTGAAATAGGGGCGACGTAAATTGAACAAATGTGATAGAATTTTGCTGAATTCTTAAATTAACGGTAATATAAAATGATCTAATCGGGTCTCTGGTTGCCCTACCCTGGAAGTTTAATAGTGCATTTCACTCGTCATTCCACGCGCTTTAAGATGCCGCCAAGCCCAGTACGCTATCTGAAATAGGAGCAACGTAAATTGAACAAATGTGACAGAATTTTGCTGAATTCTTATATTAACCGTAATATAAAATGACCTAATCGGTTCTCTCTTTCCCTTACCCTAGAAGTTTAATAGTGCATTTCACTGGTCATTTCATGCGCTTTGAGATGCCGCTTAGCCCAATACACTATCTGAAATAGGAGCGACGTAAATTTAACAAATGTGATAGAATTTCGCTGAATTCTTTTATTAACCATAATGTAATATGATCTAATCGGGACTCTCTTTGCCTTACCCTAGAAGTTTAATAGTGCATTTCACTCGTCATTTCATGCGCTTTGAGATGCCGCTTAGCACACTGCGCTATCTGAAATAGGAGAGACGTAAATTGAACAAAAGTGATAGAATTTCGCTGAATTCTTTTATTCACCATAATGTAAAATGATCTAATCGGGTCTCTGTTCGCCCTAGCCTATAAGTTTAATAGTGAATTTTATTCGCCATTTCATGCGCTTTGAGATGCTGCTTATCCCAATACGCTATCTGAAATAGGAGCAACGTAAATTGAACAAATGTGACAGAATTTTGCTGAATTCTTAAATTAACCATAATATAAAATGGTCTAATCGGGTCTCTGATTGCCCTATCATAGAAGGCTAATCGTGCATTTTACTCGCTATTTCACGCGCTTTAATATGCCGGCTAGCCCAGTAGGCTACCTGAAATAGGAGTGACGTAAATTGCACAAATGTGATAGAATTACGCTTAATTCTTACATTAACCGTAATATAAAATGACCTAATCGGTTCTCTCTTTCCCTTACCCTAGAAGTTTAATAGTGCATTTTACTCGCCATTTCATGCGCTTTGAGGTGCCGCTTAGCCCAATACGCTATCTGAAATAGGAGCGACGTAAATTGAACAAATGTGATAGAATTTCCCTGAATTCTTATATTAACCTTAATGTAAAATGATCTAATCCGGTCTCTGTTCGCCCTACCCTAGAAGTTTAATAGTGCATTTCACTCCTCATTTCATGCGCTTTGAGATGCCGCTTAGCTCAATAAGCTATCTGAAATAGGAGCGACGTAAATTGAATAAATGTGATAGAATTTTGCTGAATGATTAAATTAACCATAATATAAAATGATCTAATCGGGTCTCTGTTTGCCCTTCCCTAGAAGTTTAATAGTGCATTTTACTCGTCATTTCATGCGCTTTGAGATGCCGCTTTGCCCAATACGCTATCTGAAATAGGAGCGACGTAAATTGAACGAATGTGATAGTATTTCGCTGAATTCTTAAATTGACCATAATATAAAATGATCTAGTCTGGTCTCTGTTTGCCCTACCCTAGAACTTTAATAGTGCATTCTACTCCTCATTTCATGCGCTTTGAGATGCCGTTTAGCCCAATACGCTATCTGAAATAGGAGCGACGTAAATTGAACGAATGTGATAGTATTTCGCTGAATTCTGAAATTAACCATAATATAAAATGATCTAGTCGGGTCTCTGTTTGCCCTACCCTAGAACTTTAATAGTGCATTCTACTCCTCATTTCATGCGCTTTGAGATACCGCTTAGCCCAATACGCTATCTGAAATAGGAGCGACGTAAATTGAACGAATGTGATAGTACTTCGCTGAATTCTTAAATTAACTATAATATAAAATGATCTAGTCGGGTCTCTGTTTGCCCTACCCTAGAACTTTAATAGTGCATTTTACTCCTCATTTCATGCGCTTTGAGATGCCGCTTAGCCCAATACGCTATCTGAAATAGGAGCGATATAAATTGAACAAATGTGATAGAATTTCGCTGAATCCTTATATTAACCAAAATATAAAATGATCTAATCGGGTCTCTTATTGCCCTATCATAGAAGTTTCATTGTGCATTTTACTCGCCCTTCAACGCGCTTTAAGATGCCGTCTAGCCCAGTACGCTATCTGAAATAGGAGCGACGTAAGTTGAACAAATGTGATACTATTACGCTGAATTCTTATATTATCCATAATATAAAATGATATAATCGGGTCTGTGCTTGCGTTGCCCTAGAAGTTTAATAGTGCATTTTACTCGCCATTTCATGCGCTTTGAGATGCCGCTTAGCACAAGTCGCTATCTGAAATAGGAGCGATGTAAATTGAACAAATGTGATAGAATTTCGCTGAATTCTTATATTAACCAGAATATAAAATGATCTAATCGGGTCTCTATGTGCCCAACCCTAGAAGCTTAATAGTGCATTTTACTCGCCATTTCTTGCGCTTTGAGATGACGCTTAGCCCAATACGCTAACTGAAATAGGAGAGACGTAAACTGAACAAATGTGATAGAATTTCGCTGGATTCTTATATTAACCAAAATATAAAATGAACTAATCGGGTCTCTGATTGCCCTATCATAGAAGTTTAATAGTGCATTTTACTCGCCATTCCACGCGGTTTAAGTTGCCGCCTAGCCCAGTACGCTATCTGAAATAGGAGCTACGTAACTTGAACAAATGTGACAGAATTACGCTGAATTCTTATATTAACCATAATATAAAATGATGTAATCGGGTCTCTGTTCGCCCTACCCAAGAAGTTTAATAGTGCATTTCTCTCGTCATTTCATGCGCTTTGAGATGCCGCTTAGCCCAATAGCTATCTGAAATAGGAGCGACGTAAATTGAACAAATGTGATAGAATTTCCCTGAAATCTTATATTAACCGTAATATAAAATGATCTAATCGGGTCTCTGTTTGCATTACCCGAGAAGTTTAATAGTGCATTTTACTCGCCATTCCACGCGCTTTAAGATGCCGCCTATCCGAGTACGCTTTCTGAAATAGGAGCGACGTAAGTTGAACAAATGTGATAGAATAACGCTGAATTCTTATATTAACCGTAATATAAAATGGTCTAATCGGGTCTCCGTTTGCCTTATGCTAGAAGTTTAATAGTGCATTTTACTCGCCATTCCACGCGCTTTAAGATACCGCGTAGCCCAGTACGCTATCTGAAATAGGAGCGACGTAAATTGAACAAATGTGATAGAATTTTGCTGAATTCTTAAATTAACCATAATATAAAATGATGTAATCGGGTCTCTGTTCGCCCTACCCAAGAAGTTTAATAGTGCATTTCTCTCGTCATTTCATGCGCTTTGAGATGCCGCATAGCCCAATACGCTATCTGAAATAGGAGCGACGTAAATTGAGCAAATGTGATAGAATTTCGCTGAATTCTTATATTAACCGTAATATAAAATGGTCTAATCGGGTCTCCGTTTGCCTTATGCTAGAAGTTTAATAGTGCATTTTACTCGCCATTCCACGCGCTTTAAGATACCGCGTGGCCCAGTACGCTATCTGAAATAGGAGCGACGTAAATTGAACAAATGTGATAGAATTTTGCTGAATTCTTAAATTAACCATAATATAAAATGATGTAATCGGGTCTCTGTTCGCCCTACCCAAGAAGTTTAATAGTGCATTTCTCTCGTCATTTCATGCGCTTTGAGATGCCGCTTAGCCCAATAAGCTGTCTGAAATAGGAGCGACGTAAATTGAACAAATGTGATAGAAGTTCGCTGAATACTTATATTAACCTTAATGTAAAATGATCTAATCGGGTCTCTGTTCGCCATGCCCTAGAAGTTTAATAGTGCATTTTACTCGCCATTTCATGCGCTTTGAGATGCCGCTTAGCCCAATACGCTATCTGAAATAGGAGCGACGTAGAATGAACAAATGTGATAGGATTTCGCTGAATTCTTAAATTAACCATAATATAAAATGATCTAATCGGGTCTCTATGTGCCCAACCCTAGAAGCTTAATAGTGCATTTTACTCGCCATTTCTTGCACTTTGAGATGCCGCTTAGCCCAATAGCTATCTGAAATAGGAGCGACGTAAATTGAACAAGTGTGATAGAATTTCCCTGAAATCTTATATTAAAGAAAATATAAAATGATCTAAACGGGACTCTGATTGCCCTATCATAGAAGTTTAGTAGTGCATTTTACTCGCCCTTCCACGCGCTTTAAGATGCCGCCTAGCCCAGTACACTATCTGAAATAGGAGCGACGTAAATTGAAAAAATGTGATAGAATTTCGCTGAATTCTTATATTAACCAAAATATAAAATGATCTAATGGGGTCTCTGTTTGCCCTACCCTAGAAGTTTAATAGTGCATTTTACTCGCCCTTTCGTGCGCTTTGAGATGCCGCTTAGCCCAATACGCTATCTGAAATTGGAGCGACGTAAATTGAACAAATGTGATCGAAGTTCCCTGAATACTTATATTAACCTTAATATAAAATGATGTAATCGGGTCTATGTTCGCCCTACCCAAGAAGTTTAATAGTGCATTTCTCTCGTCATGTCATGCGCTTTGAGATGCCGCTTAGCCCAATAGCTATCTGAAATAGGAGCGACGTAAATTGAACAAATGTGATAGAATTTCCCTGAAATCTTATATTAACCGTAATATAAAATGATCTAATCGGGTCTCTGTTTGCATTACCCTAGAAGTTTAATAGTGCATGTTACTCGCCTTTCCACGCGCTTTAAGATGCCGCCTATCCGAGTACGCTATCTGAAATAGGAGCGACGTAAGTTGAACAAATGTGATAGAATAACGCTGAATTCTTATATTATCCGTAATATAAAACGGTCTAATCGGATCTCCGTTTGCCTTATCCTAGAAGTTTATTAGTGCATTTTACTCGTCATTCCATGCGCTTTGAGATGCCGCTTAGCCCAATACGCTATCTGAAATAGGAGCGACGTAAATTGAACAAATGTGATAGAATTTCCCTGAAATCTTATATTAAAGAAAATATAAAATGATCTAAACGGGACTCTGACTGCCCTATCATAGAAGTTTAGTAGTGCATTTTACTCGCCCTTCCACGCGCTTTAAGATGCCGCCTAGCCCAGTACACTATCTGAAATAGGAGCGACGTAAATTGAACAAATGTGATAGAATTTCGCTGAATTCTTATATTAACCAAAATATAAAATGATTTAATGGGGTCTCTGTTTGCCCTACCCTAGAAGTTTAATAGTGCATTTTACTCGCCCTTTCGTGCGCTTTGAGATGCCGCTTAGCCCAATACGCTGTCTGAAATAGGAGCGACGTAAATTGAACAAATGTGATAGAAGTTCCCTGAATACTTATATTAACCTTAATGTAAAATGATCTAATCGGGTCTCTGTTCGCCATGCCCTAGAAGTTTAATAGTGCATTTTACTCGCCATTTCATGCGCTTTGAGATGCCGCTTAGCCCAATACGCTATCTGAAATAGGAGCGACGTAAAATGAACAAATGTGATAGGATTTCGCTGAATTCTTAAATTAACCATAATATAAAATGATGTAATCGGGTCTCTGTTCGCCCTACCCAAGAAGTTTAATAGTGCATTTCTCTCGTCATTTCATGCGCTTTGAGATGCCGCTTAGCGCAATAGCTATCTGAAATAGGAGCGACGTAAATTGAACAAATGTGATAGAATTTCCCTGAAATCTTATATTAAAGAAAATATAAAATGATCTAAGCGGGACTCTGATTGCCCTTTCATAGACGTTTAGTAGTGCATTTTACTCGCCCTTCCACGCGCCTTAAGATGCCGCCTAGCCCAGTACACTATCTGAAATAGGAGCGACGTAAATTGAAAAAATGTGATAGAATTACGCTGAATTCTTATATTAACCAAAATATAAAATGATCTAATGGTGTCTCTGTTTGCCCTACCCTAGAAGTTTAATAGTGCATTTTACTCGCCATTTCTTGCGCTTTGAGATGCCGCTTAGCCCAATACCCTTTCTGAAATAGGAGCGACGTAAAATGAACAAATGTGATAGGATTTCGCTGAATTCTTAAATTAACCATAATATAAAATGATCTAATCGGGTCTCTATGTGCCCAACCCTAGAAGCTTAATAGTGCATTTTACTCGCCATTTCTTGCGCTTTGAGATGCCGCTTAGCCCAATACGCTATCTGAAATAGGAGCGACGTAAATTGAACAAATGTGATAGAATTTCGCTGAATTCTTATGTTAACCGTAATATAAAATGATCTAATCGGGTCTCTGATGGCCCTACCCTAGAAGTTTAATAGTGCATTTTACTCACCATTCCACGCGCTTTATGTTGCCACCTAGCCCAGTACGCTATCCGAAATAGGAGCTACGTAAGTTGAACAAATGTCACAGAATTACGCTGAATTCTTATATTAACCGTAATATAAAATGATCTAATCGGGTCTCTGTTTGCCCTACCCTAGAAGTTTAATAGTGCATTTTACTCGCCACTTCAAGCGCTTTGAGATGCCGCTTAGCACAAGTCGCTATCTGAAATAGGAGCGATGTAAATTGAACAAATGTGATAGAATTTCGCTGAATTCTTATATTAACCAAAATATAAAATGATCTAATCGGGTCTCTGATTGCCCTATCATAGAAGTTTAACAGTGCATTTTACTCGCCATTCCACGCGGTTTAAGTTGCCGCCTAGCCCAGTACGCTATCTGAAATAGGAGCTACGTAACTTGAACAAATGTGACAGAATTACGCTGAATTCTTATATTAACCGTAATATAAAATGATCTAATCGGGTCTCTGTTTGCCTTATCCTAGAAGTTTAATAGTGCATTTTACTCGCCATTTCATGCGCTTTGAGATGCCGCTGAGCCCAATAAGCTATCTGAAATAAGAGCGATGTAACTTGAACAAATGTGATAGAATTTCGCTGAATTCTTAAGTTAACCATAATATGAAATGACCTAATCGGGTCTCTGTTTGCCCTACCCTAGAAGTTTAATAGAGCATTTTACTCGTCGTTTCATGCGCTTTGAGATGCCGCCTAGCCCAGTACGCTATCTGAAATAGGAGCGACGTAAATTGAACAAATGTGATAGAATTTCGCTGAATTCTTTTATTTACCATAATGTTAAATGATATAATCGGGTCTCTGTTCGCCCTAGCGTACAAGCTTAATAGTGCATTTTATTCGTCATTTCATGCGCTTTGAGATGCCGCTTAGCCCAATACGCTATCTGAAATAGGAGCGACGCAAATTGAACAAATGTGATAGAATTTCGCTGAATTCTTATATTAACCATAATATAAAATGATGTAATCGGGTCTCTGTTCGCCCTACCCAAGAAGTTTAATAGTGCATTTCTCTCGTCATTTCATGCGCTTTGAAATGCCGCATAGCCCAATACGCTATCTGAAATAGGAGCGACGTAAATTGAACAAATGTGATAGAATTTCGCTGAATTCTTATATTAACCGTAATATAAAATGATCTAATCGGGTCTCTGTTTGCCTTACCCTAGAAGTTTAATAGTGCATTTTACTCGCCATTTCATGCGCTTTGAGATGCCGCTAAGCCCAATAAGCTGTCTGAAATAGGAGCGACGTAAATTGAACAAATGTGATAGAATTTTTCTGAATACTTAAATTAACCATAATATGAAATGACCTAATCGGGTCTCTGTTTGCCCTACCCTAGAAGTTTAATAGTGCATTTTACTCGCCATTTCTTGCGCTTTGAGATGCCGCTGAGCCCAGTACGCTATCTGAAATATCAGTGACGTAAATTGAACAAATGTGAGAGAATTTCGCTGAATTCTTAAATTAACCATAATATAAAATGATCTAATGGGGTCTCTGTTTGCCCTACCCTAGAAGTTTAATAGTGCATTTTACTCGCCATTCCACGCGCTTTAAGATGCCGCCTAGCCCAGTACGCTATCTGAAATAGCAGCGACGTAAGTTGAACAAATGTGATAGAATAACGCTGAATTCTTATATTAACCGTAATATGAAATGGTCTAATCGGGTCTCCGTTTGCCTTATCCTAGAAGTTTAATAGTGCATTTTACTGGCCATTTCATGCGCATTGAGATGCCGCTTAGCCCAATACGCTATCTGAAATAGGAGCGACGTAAATTGAACAAATGTGATAGAATTTCGCTGAATTCTTAAATTAACCATAATATAAAATGATCTAATCGGGTCTCTGATTGCCCTATCATAGAAGTTTAATAGTGCATTTTACTCGCCATTCCGCGCGCTTTAAGTTGCCGCCTAGCCCAGTATGCTATCTGAAATAGGAACGACGTAAATTGAACAAATGTGATAGAATTTTGCTGAATCCTTAAATTAACCATAATATAAAATGATCTAATCGGGTCTCTGATTGCCCTACCCTAGAAGTTTAATAGCGCATTTTACTCAGCATTTCATGCGCTTTGAGATGCCGCTTATCCCAATACGCTATCTGAAATAGGAGCGACGTAAATTAAACAAATGTGATAGAATTTCTCTGAATTCTTATATTAACCAAAATATAAAATGATCTAATCGGGTCTCTGATTGCCCTATCATAGAAGTTTAATAGTGCATTTTACTCGCCATTCCTCGCGCTTTAAGATGCCGCCTATCCGGGTACGCTATCTGAAATAGGAGCGACGTAAATTGAACAAATGTGATAGAATTTTTCTGAATTCTTAAATTAACCATAATATGAAATGACCTAATCGGGTCTCTGCTTGCCCTACCCTAGAAGTTTAATAGTGCATTTTACTCGCCATTTCTTGCGCTTTGAGATGCAGCTTAGCCCAATACGCTATCTGAAATAGGAGCGACGTAAATTGAACAAATGTGATAGAATTTCGCTGAATTCTTATTTTAACCTTAATGTAAAATGATCTAATCGGGTCTTTGTTCGCCCTACCCTAGAAGTTTAATAGTGCATTTTACTCGCCCTTTCGTGCGCTTTGAGATGCCGCTTAGCCCAATACGCTATCTGAAATAGGAGCGACGTAAATTGAACAAATGTGATAGAATTTCGCTGGATTCTTATATTAACCAAAATATAAAATGAACTAATCGGGTCTCTGATTGCCCTATCATAGAAGTTTAATAGTGCATTTTACTCGCCATTCCACGCGGTTTAAGTTGCCGCCTAGCCCAGTACGCTATCTGAAATAGGAGCTACGTAACTTGAACAAATGTGACAGAATTACGCTGAATTCTTATATTAACCGTAATATAAAATGATCTAATCGGGTCTCTGTTTGCCTTATCCTAGAAGTTTAATAGTGCATTTTACTCGCCATTTCATGCGCTTTGAGATGCCGCTTAGCCCAATAAGCTATCTGAAATAGGAGCGATGTAACTTGAACAAATGTGATAGAATTTCGCTGAATTCTTAAATTAACCATAATATGAAATGACCTAATCGGGTCTCTGTTTGCCCTACCCTAGAAGTTTAATAGAGCATTTTACTCGTCATTTCATGCGCTTTGAGATGCCGCCCAGCCCAGTACGCTATCTGAAATAGGAGCGACGTAAATTGAATAAATGTGATAGAATTTCGCTGAATTCTTTTATTTACCATAATGTTGAATGATCTAATCGGGTCTCTGTTCGCCCTACCCAAGAAGTTTAGTAGCGCATTTTACTCGCCATTTCATGCGCTTTGAGATGCCGCTTAGCCAAATACGCTATCTGAAATATGAGCGACGTAAATTGAACAAATGTCATAGAATTTCGTTGAATTCTTATATTAACCTTAATGTAAAATGATCTAATCGGGTCTCTGTTCACCCTACCCTAGAAGTTTAATAGTGCATTTCACTCGTCATTCCACGCGCTTTAAGATGCCGCCCAGCCCAGTACGCTATCTGAAATAGGAGCAACGTAAATTGAACAAAGGTGACAGAATTTTGCTGAATTCTTATATTAACCGTAATATAAAATGATCTAATCGGGACTCTCTTTGCCTTACCCTAGAAGTTTAATTGTGCATTTCACTCGTCATTTCATGCGCTTTGAGATGCCGCTTAGCGCACTGCGCTATCCGAAATAGGAGAGACGTAAATTGAACAAATGTGATAGAATTTCGCTGAATTCTTTTATTAACCATAATGTAAAATGATCTAATCGGGTCTCTGTTCGCCCTAGCCTATAAGTGTAATAGTGCATTTTACTCGCCATTCCACGCGCTTTAAGATGCCGCCTAGCCCAGTACGCTATCTGAGATAGGAGCGTCGTAAATTGAACAAATGTGATAGAATTTTGCTGAATTCTTAAATTAACGTTAATATAAAATGACCTAATCGGGTCTCTGTTTGCCCTACCCCAGAAAATTAATAGTGCATTTCACTCGTCATTCCACGCGCTTTAAGATGCCGCCCAGCCCAGTACGCTATCTGAAATAGGAGCAACGTAAATTGAACAAATGTGTCAGAATTTTGCTGAATTCTTAAATTAACCATAATATAAAATGATCTAATCGGGTCTCTGTTTGCCCTACCCTAGAAGTTTAATAGTGCGTTTTACTCGACATTTCATGCGCTTTGAGATGCCGCTTAGCCCAATACGCTATCTGAAATAGGAGCGACGTAAATTGAACAAATGTGATAGAATTTCGCTGCATTCATATATTAACCAAAATATAAAATGATCTAATCGGGTCTCTGATTGCCCTATCATAGAAGTTTAATAGCGCATTTCACTCATCATTTCATGCGCTTTAAGATGCCGCTTAGCACAGTACGCTATCAGAAATAGGAGCGACATAAATTGAACAAATGTGATAGAATTTCGCTGAATTCTTTTATTAACAATAATGTAAAATGATCTAATCGGGTCTCTGTTCGCCCTAGCCGAGAAGTTTAATAGTGCATTTTACTCGCCATTTCATGCGCTTTGAGATGCCGCCCAGCCCAGTACGCTATCTGAAATAGGAGCAACGTAAATTGAACAAATGTGACAGAATTTTGCTGAATTCTTAAATTAACCATAATATAAAATGATCTAATCGGGTCTCTGTTTGCCCTACCCTAGAAGTTTAATAGTGCGTTTTACTCGACATTTCATGCGCTTTGAGATGCCGCTTAGCCGAATACGCTATCTGAAATAGGAGCGACGTAAATTGAACAAATGTGATAGAATTTCCTTGAATTCTTATATTAACCAAAATATAAAATGATCTGATCGGTTCCCTGATTGCCCTATCATGGAAGTTTAATAGTGCATTTTACTCGCCATTCCACGCGCTTTAAGATGCCGCCTAGCCCAGTACGCTATCTGAAATAGGAGCGACGTAAATTGAACAAATGTGATAGAATTTTGCTGAATTCTTATATTAACCATAATATAAAATGATCTAATCGGGTCTCTGTTTGCCCTACCCTAGAAGTTTAATAGTGCATTTTACTCGCCATTCCACGCGCTTTATGCTGACGCATAGCCCAGTACGCCAGCTGAAATAGGAGCGACGTAAATTGAACAAATGCGATAGAATTTCGCTGAATTCTTTAATTAACTATAATATAAAATTATCTAATCGGGTCTCTGTTCGCCCTACCCTAGAAGCTTAATAGTGCATTTCACTCGTCATTTCATGCGCTTTCAGATGCCGCTTAGCCCAATACGCTATCTGAAATAGGAGCGACGTAAATTAAACAAATGTGATAGAATTTCGCTGAATTCTTATACTAACCATAATATAAAATGATGTAATCGGGTCTCTGTTCGCCCTACCCAAGAAGTTTAATAGTGCAATTCTCTCGTCATTTCATGCACTTTGAGATGCCGCTTAGCCCAATAGCTATCTGAAATAGGAGCGACGTAAATTGAACAAATGTGATAGAATTTCCCTGAAATCTTATATTAAAGAAAATATAAAATGATCTAAACGGGACTCTGATTGCCCTATCATAGACGTTTAGTAGTGCATTTTACTCGGCCTTCCACGCGCTTTAAGATGCCGCCTAGCCCAGTACACTATCTGAAATAGGAGCGACGTAAATTGAAAAAATGTGATAGAATTTCGCTGAATTCATATATTAACCAAAATATAAAATGATCTAATGGTGTCTCTGTTTGCCCTACCCTAGAAGTTTAATAGTGCATTTTACTCGCCATTTCTTGCGCTTTGAGATGCCGCTTAGCCCAATACCCTTTCTGAAATAGGAGCGACGTAAAATGAACAAATGTGATAGGATTTCGCTGAATTCTTAAATTAACCATAATATAAAATGATCTAATCGGGTCTCTATGTGCCCAACCCTAGAAGCTTAATAGTGCATTTTACTCGCCATTTCTTGCGCTTTGAGATGCCGCTTAGCCCAATACGCTATCTGAAATAGGAGCGACGTAAATTGAACAAATGTGATAGAATTTCGCTGAATTCTTATGTTAACCGTAATATAAAATGATCTAATCGGGTCTCTGATGGCCCTACCCTAGAAGTTTAATAGTGCATTTTACTCACCATTCCACGCGCTTTATGTTGCCACCTAGCCCAGTACGCTATCCGAAATAGGAGCTACGTAAGTTGATCAAATGTCACAGAATTACGCTGAATTCTTATATTAACCGTAATATAAAATGGTCTAATCGGGTCTCTGTTTGCCCTACCCTAGAAGTTTAATAGTGCATTTTACTCGCCATTTCTTGCGCTTTGAGATGCCGCTTAGCACAAGTCGCTATCTGAAATAGGAGCGATGTAAATTGAACAAATGTGATAGAATTTCGCTGAATTCTTATATTAACCTTAATGTAAAATGATCTAATCGGGTCTTTGTTCGCCCTACCCTAGAAGTTTAATAGTGCATTTTACTCGCCACTTCATGCGCTTTGAGATGCCGCTTAGCCCAATAAGCTATCTGAAATAGGAGCGACGTAAATTGAACAAATGTGATAGAATTTCGCTGAATTCTTATATTAACCAAAATATAAAATGATCTAATCGGGTCTCTGATTGCCCTATCATAGAAGTTTAATAGTGCATTTTACTCGTCATTCCACGCGCTTTAAGATGCCGCCTAGCCCAGTACGCTATCTGAAATAGGAGCGACGTAAATTGAACAAATGTGATAGAATTTTGCTGAATTCTTAAATTAACCATAATATAAAATGATGTAATCGGGTCTCTGTTCGCCGTACCCAAGAAGTTTAATAGTGCATTTTACTCGTCAATTCATGCACTTTGCGATGCCGCTTAGCCCAATAAGCTATCTGAAATAGGAGCGACGTAAATTGAACAAATGTGATAGAATTTCGCTGAATTCTTATATTAACCAAAATATAAAATGATCTAATCGGGTCTCTGATTGCCCTATCATAGAAGTTTAACAGTGCATTTTACTCGCCATTCCACGCGGTTTAAGTTGCCGCCTAGCCCAGTACGCTATCTGAAATAGGAGCTACGTAACTTGAACAAATGTGACAGAATTACGCTGAATTCTTATATTAACCGTAATATAAAATGATCTAATCGGGTCTCTGTTTGCCTTATCCTAGAAGTTTAATAGTGCATTTTACTCGCCATTTCATGCGCTTTGAGATGCCGCTGAGCCCAATAAGCTATCTGAAATAAGAGCGATGTAACTTGAACAAATGTGATAGAATATCGCTGAATTCTTAAATTAACCATAATATGAAATGACCTAATCGGGTCTCTGTTTGCCCTACCCTAGAAGTTTAATAGAGCATTTTACTCGTCGTTTCATGCGCTTTGAGATGCCGCCTAGCCCAGTACGCTATCTGAAATAGGAGCGACGTAAATTGAACAAATGTGATAGAATTTCGCTGAATTCTTTTATTTACCATAATGTTAAATGATATAATCGGGTCTCTGTTCGCCCTAGCGTACAAGCTTAATAGTGCATTTTATTCGTCATTTCATGCGCTTTGAGATGCCGCTTAGCCCAATACGCTATCTGAAATAGGAGCGACGCAAATTGAACAAATGTGATAGAATTTCGCTGAATTCTTATATTAACCATAATATAAAATGATGTAATCGGGTCTCTGTTCGCCCTACCCAAGAAGTTTAATAGTGCATTTCTCTCGTCATTTCATGCGCTTTGAAATGCCGCATAGCCCAATACGCTATCTGAAATAGGAGCGACGTAAATTGAACAAATGTGATAGAATTTCGCTGAATTCTTATATTAACCGTAATATAAAATGATCTAATCGGGTCTCTGTTTGCCTTACCCTAGAAGTTTAATAGTGCATTTTACTCGCCATTTCATGCGCTTTGAGATGCCGCTAAGCCCAATAAGCTGTCTGAAATAGGAGCGACGTAAATTGAACAAATGTGAGAGAATTTCGCTGAATTCTTAAATTAACCATAATATAAAATGATCTAATGGGGTCTCTGTTTGCCCTACCCTAGAAGTTTAATAGTGCATTTTACTCGCCATTTCTTGCGCTTTGAGATGCCGCTTAGCACAAGTCGCTATCTGAAATAGGAGCGATGTAAATTGAACAAATGTGATAGAATTTCGCTGAATTCTTATATTAACCTTAATGTAAAATGATCTAATCGGGTCCTTGTTCGCCCTACCCAAGAAGTTTAATAGTGCATTTCACTCGTCAATTCATGCGCTTTGCGATGCCGCTTAGCCCAATAAGCTATCTGAAATTGGAGCGACGTAAATTGAACAAATGTGATAGAATTTCGCTGAATTCTTATATTAACGAAAATATAAAATGATCTAATCGGGTCTCTGATTGCCCTATCATAGAAGTTTAATCGTGCATTTTACTCGCCATTCCACGCGATTAAAGATGCCGCCTAGCCCAGTACGCTGTCTGAAATAGGAGCTACGTAAGTTGAACGAATGTGACAGAATTACGCTGATTTCTTATATTAACCGTAATATAAAATGATCTAATCGGGTCTCTGTTTGCCTTATCCTAGAAGTTTAATAGTGCATTTTACTCGCCATTTCATGCGCTTTGAGATGCCTCTTAGCCCAATACGCTATCTGAAATAGGAGCGACGTAAATTGAACAAATGTGACAGAATTTCGCTGAATTCTTATATTAACCAAAATATAAAATGATCTAATCCGGTCTCTGTTTGCCCTACCCTAGAAGTTGAACAGTGCATTGTACGAGCCATTTCTTACGCTTTGAGATGCAGCTTAGCCCAATACGCTATCTGAAATAGGAGCGATGTAACTTGAACAAATGTGATAGAATTTCGCTGAATTCTTAAATTAACCATAATATGAAATGACCTAATCGGGTCTCTGTTTGCCCTACCCTAGAAGTTTAATAGAGCATTTTACTCGTCATTTCATGCGCTTTGAGATGCCGCCCAGCCCAGTACGCTATCTGAAATAGGAGCGACGTAAATTGAATAAATGTGATAGAAATTCGCTGAATTCTTTTATTTACCATAATGTTGAATGATCTAATCGGGTCTCTGTTCGCCCTACCCAAGAAGTTTAATAGTGCATTTTACTCGCCATTCCACGCGCTTTAGGATGCCGCCTATCAGAGTACGCTATCTGAAATAGGAGCGACGTAAGTTGAACAAATGTGATAGAATAACGCTGAATTCTTATATTAACCGTAATATAAAATGGTCTAATCGGGTCTCCATTTGCCTTATCCTAGAAGTTTAATAGTGCATTTTACTCGCCATTTCATGCGCATGGAGATGCCGCTTAGCCCAATACGCTATTTGAAATAGGAGCGATGTAAATTGAACAAATGTGGTAGAATTTCGCTGAATTCTTAAATTAACCATAATATGAAATGACCTAATCGGGTCTCTGTGCGCCCTACCCAAGAAGTTTAATAGTGCATTTCTCTCGTCAGTTCATACGCTTTGAGATGCCGCTTAGCCCAATACGCTATCTGAAATAGGAGGGACGTAAGTTGAACAAATGTGATAGAATTACGCTGAATTCTTATATTAACCGTAATATAAAATGGTCTAATCGGATCTCCGCTTGCCTTATCCTAGAAGTTTATTAGTGCATTTTACTCGTCACTGCACGCGCTTTAAGATGCCGCCTAGCCCAGTACGCTATCTGAAATAGGAGCGATGTAAATTGAACAAATGTGATAGAATTTCGCTGAATTCTTATATTAACCTTAATGAAAAATGATCTAATCGGGTCTTTGTTCGCCCTACCCAAGAAGTTTAATAGTGCATTTCACTCGTCAATTCATGCGCTTTGCGATGCCGCTTAGCCCAATAAGCTATCTGAAATTGGAGCGACGTAAATTGAACAAATGTGATAGAATTTCGCTGAATTCTTATATTAACCAAAATATAAAATGATCTAATCGGGTCTCTGATTGCCCTATCATAGAAGTTTAATAGTGCATTTTACTCGCCATTCCACGCGAATTAAGATGCCGCCTAGCCCAGTACGCTATCTGAAATAGGAGCTACGTAAGTTGAACGAATGTGACAGAATTACGCTGATTTCTTATATTAACCGTAATATAAAATGATCTAATCGGGTCTCTGTTTGCCTTATCCTAGAAGTTTAATAGTGCATTTTACTCGCCATTTCATGCGCTTTGAGATGCCTCCTAGCCCAATACGCTATCTGAAATAGGAGCGACGTAAATTGAACAAATGTGATAGAATTTCGCTGAATTCTTATATTAACCAAAATATAAAATGATCTAATCCGGTCTCTGTTTGCCCTACCCTAGAAGTTGAATAGTGCATTGTACGAGCCATTTCTTGCGCTTTGAGATGCAGCTTAGCCCAATACGCTATCTGAAATAGGAGCGACGTAAATTGAACAAATGTGATAGAATTTCGCTGAATTCTTATTTTAACCTTAATGTGAAATGATCTAATCGGGTCTTTGTTCGCCCTACCCTAGAAGTTTAATAGTGCATTTCACTCGTCATTTCATGCTCTTTGAGTTGCCGCTTAGCCCAATAAGCTATCTGAAATAGGAGCGACGTAAATTGAACAAATGTGATAGAACTTCGCTGAATTCTTATATTAACCGTAATATAAAATGTCCTTATCGGGTCTCTGATTGCCCCACCCTAGAAGTTTAATAGTGCATTTTACTCGCCCTTTCGTGCGCTTTGAGATGCCGCTTAGCCCAATACGCTATCTGAAATAGGAGCGACGTAAATTGAACAAATGTGATAGAATTTCGCTGAATTCTTATATTAACCAAAATATAAAATGAACTAATCGGGTCTCTGATTGCCCTATCATAGAAGTTTAATAGTGCATTTTACTCGCCATTCCACGCGGTTTAAGTTGCCGCCTAGCCCAGTACGCTATCTGAAATAGGAGCTACGTAACTTGAACAAATGTGATAGAATTTCGCTGAATTCTTATATTAACCAAAATATAAAATGAACTAATCGGGTCTCTGATTGCCCTATCATAGAAGTTTAATAGTGCATTTTACTCGCCATTCCACGCGGTTTAAGTTGCCGCCTAGCCCAGTACGCTATCTGAAATAGGAGCTACGTAACTTGAACAAATGTGACAGAATTACGCTGAATTCTTATATTAACCGTAATATAAAATGATCTAATCGGGTCTCTGTTTGCCTTATCCTAGAAGTTTAATAGTGCATTTTACTCGCCATTTCATGCGCTTTGAGATGCCTCTTAGCCCAATACGCTATCTGAAATAGGAGCGACGTAAATTGAACAAATGTGATAGAATTTCGCTGAATTCTTATATTAACCAAAATATAAAATGAACTAATCGGGTCTCTGATTGCCCTATCATAGAAGTTTAATAGTGCATTTTACTCGCCATTCCACGCGGTTTAAGTTGCCGCCTAGCCCAGTACGCTATCTGAAATAGGAGCTACGTAACTTGAACAAATGTGACAGAATTACGCTGAATTCTTATATTAACCATAATATAAAATGATGTAATCGGGTCTCTGTTCGCCCTACCCAAGAAGTTTAATAGTGCATTTCTCTCGTCATTTCATGCGCTTTGAGATGCCGCATAGCCCAATACGCTATCTGAAATAGGAGCGACGTAAATTGACAAATGTGATAGAATTTCGCTGAATTCTTATATTAACCGTAATATAAAATGATCTAATCGGGTCTCTGTTTGCCTTACCCTAGAAGTTTAATAGAGCATTTTACTCGTCATTTCATGCGCTTTGAGATGCCGCCCAGCCCAGTACGCTATCTGAAATAGGAGCGACGTAAGTTGAACAAATGTGATAGAATAACGCTGAATTCTTATATTAACCGTAATATAAAATGATCTAATCGGGTCTCTGTTTGCCCTACCCTAGAAGTTTAATAGTGCATTTTACTCGACATTTCTTGCGCTTTGAGATGCCGCTTAGCACAAGTCGCTATCTGAAATAGGAGCGATGTAAATTGAACAAATGTGATAGAATTTCGCTGAATTCTTATATTAACCTTAATGTAAAATGATCTAATCGGGTCTTTGTTCGCCCTACCCTAGAAGTTTAATAGTGCATTTTACTCGCCACTTCATGCGCTTTGAGATGCCGCTTAGCCCAATAAGCTATCTGAAATAGGAGCGACGTAAATTGAACAAATGTGATAGAATTTCGCTGAATTCTTATATTAACCAAAATATAAAATGATCTAATCGGGTCTCTGATAGCCCTATCATAGAAGTTTAACAGTGCATTTTACTCGCCATTCCACGCGCTTTAAGTTGCCGCCTAGCCCAGCACGCTATCTGAAATAGGAGCTACGTAAGTTGAACAAATGTCACAGAATTACGCTGAATTCTTATATTAACCGTAATATAAAATGATCTAATCGGGTCTCTGTTCGCCTTATCCTAGAAGTTTAATAGTGCATTTTACTCGCCATTTCATGCGCTTTGAGATGCCTCTTAGCCCAATACGCTATCTGAAATAGGAGCGATGTAAATTGAACAAATGTGATAGAATTTCGCTGAATTCTTATATTAACCAAAATATAAAATGATCTATTCCGGTCTCTGTTTGCACTACCCTAGAAGTTTAATAGTGCATTTTACGAGCCATTTATTGCGCTTTGAGATGCAGCTTAGCCCAATACGCTATCTGCAATAGGAGCGACGTAAATTGAACAAAAGTGATAGAATTTCGCTGAATTCTTATTTTAACCTTAATGTAAAATGATCTAATCGGGTCTTTGTTCGCCCTACCCTAGAAGTTTAACAGTGCATTTTACTCGCCATTTCATGCGCTTTGAGATGCCGCTTAGCCCAATACGCTATCTGAAATAGGAGCGACGTAAAATGAACAAATGTGATAGGATTTCGCTGAATTCTTAAATTAACCATAATATAAAATGATCTAATCGGGTCTCTATGTGCCCAACCCTAGAAGCTTAATAGTGCATTTTACTCGCCATTTCTTGCGCTTTGAGATGCCGCTTAGCCCAATACGCTAACTGAAATAGGAGCGACGTAAACTGAACAAATGTGATAGAATTTCGCTGGATTCTTATATTAACCAAAATATAAAATGAACTAATCGGGTCTCTGATTGCCCTATCATAGAAGTTTAATAGTGCATTTTACTCGCCATTCCACGCGGTTTAAGTTGCCGCCTAGCCCAGTACGCTATCTGAAATAGGAGCTACGTAACTTGAACAAATGTGACAGAATTACGCTGAATTCTTATATTAACCATAATATAAAATGATGTAATCGGGTCTCTGTTCGCCCTACCCAAGAAGTTTAATAGTGCATTTCTCTCGTCATTTCATGCGCTTTGAGATGCCGCTTAGCCCAATAGCTATCTGAAATAGGAGCGACGTAAATTGAACAAATGTGATAGAATTTCGCTGAATTCTTATATTAACCGTAATATAAAATGGTCTAATCGGGTCTCCGTTTGCCTTATGCTAGAAGTTTAATAGTGCATTTTACTCGCCATTCCACGCGCTTTAAGATACCGCGTGGCCCAGTACGCTATCTGAAATAGGAGCGACGTAAATTGAACGAATGTGATAGAATTTTGCTGAATTCTTAAATTAACCATAATATAAAATGATGTAATCGGGTCTCTGTTCGCCCTACCCAAGAAGTTTAATAGTGCATTTCTCTCGTCATTTCATGCGCTTTGAGATGCCGCATAGCCCAATACGCTATCTGAAATAGGAGCGACGTAAATTGACAAATGTGATAGAATTTCGCTGAATTCTTATATTAACCGTAATATAAAATGATCTAATCGGGTCTCTGTTTGCCTTACCCTAGAAGTTTAATAGTGCATTTTACTCGCCATTTCATGCGCTTTGAGATGCCGCTTAGCCCAATATGCTATCTGATATAGGAGCGACGTAAATTGAACAAATGTGATAGAATTACGCTGAATGCTTATATTAACCAAAATATAAAATGATCTAATCGGGTCTCTGATTGCCCTATCATAGAAGATTAATAGTGCATTTTACTCGCAATTCCACGCGCTCTAAGATGCCGCCTAGCGCAGTACGCTATCTGAAATAGGAGCGACGTTAGTTGAACAAATGTGATAGAATTACGCTGAATTCTTATATTAACCGTAATATAAAATGATCTATTCGGGTCTCTGTTAGCCCTACCCTAGAAGTTTAATAGTGCATTTCACTCGCCATTCCATGGGCTTTGAGATTTCGCTTAGCACAATACGCTATGTGAAATAGGAGCGACGTAAATTGAACAAATGTGATAGAATTTCGCTGGATTCTTATATTAACCAAAATATAAAATGATCTAATCGGGTCTCTGATTGCCTTACCCTAGAAGTTTAATAGTGCATTTTACTCGCCATTTCATGCGCTTTGACATGCCGCTTAGCCCAATACGCTATCTGAAATAGGAGCGACGTAAATTAAACAAATGTGATAGAATTTCGCTGAATTCTTATATTAACCATAATATAAAATGATCTAATCGGGTCTCTGATTGCCCTACCCTAGAAGTTTAATAGTGCATTTTACTCACCATTCCACGCGCTTTAAGATGCCGCCTATCCGAGTACGCTATCTGAAATAGGAGCGACGTAAATTGAACAAATGTGATAGAATTTCGCTGAATTCTTATGTTAACCAAAATATAAAATGATGTAATCGGGTCTCTGTTCGCCCTACCCAAGAAGTTTAATAGTGCATTTCACTCGTCATTTCATGCGCTTTGAGATGCCGCTTAGCCCAATAGCTATCTGAAATAGGAGCGACGTAAATTGAACAAATGTGATAGAATTTCCCTGAAATCTTATATTAACCCTAATATAAAATGATCTAATCGGGTCTCTGTTTGCATTACCCTAGAAGTTTAATAGTGCATTTTACTCGCCATTCCACGCGCTTTAGGATGCCGCCTATCAGAGTACGCTATCTGAAATAGGAGCGACGTAAGTTGAACAAATGTGATAGAATAACGCTGAATTCTTATAATAACCGTAATATAAAATGGTCTAATCGGGTCTCCGTTTGCCTTATCCTAGAAGTTTAATAGTGCATTTCACTCGCCATTCCATGCGCTTTGAGATGCCGCTTAGCCCAATACGCTATCTGAAATAGGAGCGACGTAAATTGAACAAATGTGATAGAATTTCGCTGGATTCTTATATTAACCAAAATATAAAATGATCTAATCGGGTCTCTGTTTGCCTTACCCTAGAAGTTTAATAGTGCATTTTACTCGCCATTTCATGCGCTTTGAGATGCCGCTTAGCCCAATATGCTATCTGATATAGGAGCGACGTAAATTGAACAAATGTGATAGAATTACGCTGAATTCTTATATTAACCAAAATATAAAATGATCTAATCGGGTCTCTGATTGCCCTATCATAGAAGATTAATAGTGCATTTTACTCGCAATTCCACGCGCTCTAAGATGCCGCCTAGCCCAGTATGCTATCTGAAATAGGAACGACGTAAATTGAACAAACGTGATAGAATTTTGCTGAATTCTTAAATTAACCATAATATAAAATGATCTAATCGGGTCTCTGATTGCCCTACCCTAGAAGTTTAATAGTGCATTTTACTCGTCATTTCATGCGCTTTGAGATGCCGCTTAGCCCAATAAGCTGTCTGAAATAGGAGCGACGTAAATTGAACAAATGTGATAGAAGTTCGCTGAATACTTATATTAACCTTAATGTAAAATGATCTAATCGGGTCTCTGTTCGCCATGCCCTAGAAGTTTAATAGTGCATTTTACTCGCCATTTCATGCGCTTTGAGATGCCGCTTAGCCCAATACGCTATCTGAAATAGGAGCGACGTAAAATGAACAAATGTGATAGGATTTCGCTGAATTCTTAAATTAACCATAATATAAAATGATCTAATCGGGTCTCTATGTGCCCAACCCTAGAAGCTTAATAGTGCATTTTACTCGCCATTTCTTGCACTTTGAGATGCCGCTTAGCCCAATAGCTATCTGAAATAGGAGCGACGTAAATTGAACAAATGTGATAGAATTTCCCTGAAATCTTATATTAAAGAAAATATAAAATGATCTAAACGGGACTCTGATTGCCCTATCATAGAAGTTTAGTAGTGCATTTTACTCGCCCTTCCACGCGCTTTAAGATGCCGCCTAGCCCAGTACACTATCTGAAATAGGAGCGACGTAAATTGAAAAAATGTGATAGAATTTCGCTGAATTCTTATATTAACCAAAATATAAAATGATCTAATGGGGTCTCTGTTTGCCCTACCCTAGAAGTTTAATAGTGCATTTTACTCGCCCTTTCGTGCGCTTTGAGATGCCGCTTAGCCCAATACGCTATCTGAAATTGGAGCGACGTAAATTGAACAAATGTGATAGAAGTTCCCTGAATACTTATATTAACCTTAATATAAAATGATGTAATCGGGTCTATGTTCGCCCTACCCAAGAAGTTTAATAGTGCATTTCTCTCGTCATGTCATGCGCTTTGAGATGCCGCTTAGCCCAATAGCTATCTGAAATAGGAGCGACGTAAATTGAACAAATGTGATAGAATTTCCCTGAAATCTTATATTAACCGTAATATAAAATGATCTAATCGGGTCTCTGTTTGCATTACCCTAGAAGTTTAATAGTGCATTTTACTCGCCTTTCCACGCGCTTTAAGATGCCGCCTATCCGAGTACGCTATCTGAAATAGGAGCGACGTAAGTTGAACAAATGTGATAGAATAACGCTGAATTCTTATATTATCCGTAATATAAAACGGTCTAATCGGATCTCCGTTTGCCTTATCCTAGAAGTTTATTAGTGCATTTTACTCGTCATTCCATGCGCTTTGAGATGCCGCTTAGCCCAATACGCTATCTGAAATAGGAGCGATGTAAATTGAACAAATGTGATAGAATTTTGCTGAATTCTTAAATTAACCATAATATAAAATGATGTAATCGGGTCTCTGTTCGCCCTACCCAAGAAGTTTCATAGTGCATTTCTCTCGTCATTTCATGCGCTTTGAGATGCCGCTTAGCGCAATAGCTATCTGAAATAGGAGCGACGTAAATTGAACAAATGTGATAGAATTTCCCTGAAATCTTATATTAAAGAAAATATAAAATGATCTAAACGGGACTCTGACTGCCCTATCATAGAAGTTTAGTAGTGCATTTTACTCGCCCTTCCACGCGCTTTAAGATGCCGCCTAGCCCAGTACACTATCTGAAATAGGAGCGACGTAAATTGAACAAATGTGATAGAATTTCGCTGAATTCTTATATTAACCAAAATATAAAATGATTTAATGGGGTCTCTGTTTGCCCTACCCTAGAAGTTTAATAGTGCATTTTACTCGCCCTTTCGTGCGCTTTGAGATGCCGCTTAGCCCAATACGCTGTCTGAAATAGGAGCGACGTAAATTGAACAAATGTGATAGAAGTTCCCTGAATACTTATATTAACCTTAATGTAAAATGATCTAATCGGGTCTCTGTTCGCCATGCCCTAGAAGTTTAATAGTGCATTTTACTCGCCATTTCATGCGCTTTGAGATGCCGCTTAGCCCAATACGCTATCTGAAATAGGAGCGACGTAAAATGAACAAATGTGATAGGATTTCGCTGAATTCTTAAATTAACCATAATATAAAATGATGTAATCGGGTCTCTGTTCGCCCTACCAAAGAAGTTTAATAGTGCATTTCTCTCGTCATTTCATGCGCTTTGAGATGCCGCTTAGCGCAATAGCTATCTGAAATAGGAGCGACGTAAATTGAACAAATGTGATAGAATTTCGCTGAATTCTTATATTAACCAAAACATAAAATGATCTAATGGGGTCTCTGTTTGCCCTACCCTAGAAGTTTAATAGTGCATTTTACTCGCCCTTTCGTGCGCTTTGAGATGCCGCTTAGCCCAATACGCTGTCTGAAATAGAAGCGACGTAAATTGAACAAATGTGATTGAAGTTTCCTGAATACTTATATTAACCTTAATATACAATGATGTAATCGGGTCTCTGTTCGCCCTACCCAAGAAGTTTAATAGTGCATTTCTCTCGTCATTTCATGCGCTTTGAGATGCCGCTTAGCGCAATAGCTATCTGAAATAGGAGCGACGTAAATTGAACAAATGTGATAGAATTTCCCTGAAATCTTATATTAAAGAAAATATAAAATGATCTAAGCGGGACTCTGATTGCCCTATCATAGACGTTTAGTAGTGCATTTTACTCGCCCTTCCACGCGCCTTAAGATGCCGCCTAGCCCAGTACACTATCTGAAATAGGAGCGACGTAAATTGAAAAAATGTGATAGAATTACGCTGAATTCTTATATTAACCAAAATATAAAATGATCTAATGGGGTCTCTGTTTGCCCCACCCTAGAAGTTTAATAGTGCATTTTACTCGCCATTTCTTGCGCTTTGAGATGCCGCTTAGCCCAATACGCTGTCTGAAATAGGAGCGACGTAAAATGAACAAATGTGATAGGATTTCGCTGAATTCTTAAATTAACCATAATATAAAATGATCTAATCGGGTCTATATGTGCCCAACCCTAGAAGCTTAATAGTGCATTTTACTCGCCATTTCCTGCGCTTTGAGATGCCGCTTAGCCCAATACGCTATCTGAAATAGGAGCGACGTAAATTGAACAAATGTGATAGAATTTCCCTGAAATGTTATAGTAAACAAAATATAAAATGATCTATTCGGAACTCTGATTGCCCTATCATAGAAGTTTAGAAGTGCATTTACTCGCCCTTCCACGCGCTTTAAGATGCCGCTTAGCCCAATAAGCTATCTGAAATAGGAGCGACGTAAATTGAACAAATGTGGTAGAATTTCGCTGAATTCTTATATTAACCAAAATATAAAATGATCTAATCGGGTCTCTGATTGCCCTATCATAGAAGTTTAATAGTGCATTTTACTCGTCACTCCACGCGCTTTAAGATGCCGCCTAGCCCAGTACGCTATCTGAAATAGGAGCGACGTAAATTGAACAAATGTGATAGAATTTCGCTGAATTCTTATATTAACCAAAATATAAAATGATCTAATCGGGTCTCTGTTTGCCTTACCCTAGAAGCTTAATAGTGCATTTTACTCGCCATTTCATGCGCTTTGAGATGCCGCTTAGCCCAATACGCTATCTGAAATAGGAGCGACGTAAATTGAACAAATGTGATAGAATTTCGCTGAATTCTTATATTAACCAAAATATAAAATGATCTAATCGGGTCTCTGATTGCCCTACCCTAGAAGTTTAATAATGCATTTTACTCGCCATTTCATGCGCTTTGAGATGCTGCTTAGCCCAATACGCTATCTGAAATAGGAGCGACGTAAATTGAACAAATGTGATAGAATTTTGCTGAATTCTTATATTAACCAAAATATAAAATTATCTAATCGGGTCTCTGATTGCCCTACCCTAGAAGTTTAATAGTGCATTTTACTCGCCATTTCATGCGCTTTGAGTTCCCGGCTAGCCCAGTACGCTATCTGGAATAGGAGCTACGTAAGTTGAACAAATGTCACAGAACTACGCTGAATTCTTATGTTAACCGTAATATAAAATGATCTAATCGGGTCTCTGTTTGCCTTATCCTAGAAGTTTAAGAGTGCATTTTACTCGCCATTTCATGCGCTTTGAGATGCCGCTTAGCCCAATACGCTATCTGAAATAGGAGCGACGTAAATTGATCAAATGTGATAGAATTTCGCTGAATTCTTATATTAACCAAAATATAAAATGATCTGATCGGGTCTCTGATTGCACTACCCTAGAAGTTTAATAGTGCATTTTACTCGCCATTTCATGCGCTTTGAGATGCTGCTTAGCCCAATACGCTATCTGAAATAGGAGCGACGTAAATTGAACAAATGTGATAGAATTTCGCTGAATTCTTATATTAACCAAAATATAAAATGTTCTAATCGGGTCTCTGATTGCCCTACCCTAGAAGTTTAATAGTGCATTTTACTCGCCATTTCATGCGCTTTGAGATGCCGCTTAGCCCAATACGCTATCTGAAATAGGAGCGACGTAAATTAAACAAATGTGATAGAACTTCGCTGAATTCTTATATTAACCATAATATAAAATGATCTAATCGGGTCTCTGATTGCCCTACCCTAGAAGTTTAATAGTGCATTTTACTCACCATTCCACGCGCTTTATGTTGCCGCCTAGCCCAGTACGCTATCTGAAATAGGAGCTACGTAAGTTGAACAAATGTCACAGAATTACGGTGAATTCTTATATTAACCGTAATATAAAATGATCTAATCGGGTCTCTGTTTGCCTTGTCCTAGAAGTTTAATAGTGCATTTTACTCGTCAATTCATGCGCTTTGCGATGCCGCTTAGCCCAATAAGCTATCTGAAATAGGAGCGACGTAAATTGAACAAATGTGATAGAATTTCGCTGAATTCTTATATTAACCAAAATATAAAATGATCTAATCGGGTCTCTGATTGCCCTATCATAGAAGTTTAACAGTGCATTTTACTCGCCATTCCACGCGCTTTAAGTTGCCGCCTAGCCCAGCACGCTATCTGAAATAGGAGCTACGTAAGTTGAACAAATGTCACAGAATTACGCTGAATTCTTATATTAACCGTAATATAAAATGATCTAATCGGGTCTCTGTTTGCCTTATCCTAGAAGCTTAATGGTGCATTTTGCTCGCCATTTCATGCGCTTTGAGATGCCGCTTAGCCCAGTACACTATCTGAAATAGGAGCGACGTAAATTGAAAAAATGTGATAGAATTTCGCTGAATTCTTATATTAACCAAAATATAAAATGATCTAATGGGGTCTCTGTTTGCCCTACCCTAGAAGTTTAATAGTAAATTTTACTCGCCATTTCTTGCGCTTTGAGATGCCGCTTAGCCCAATACGCTATCTGAAATAGGAGCGACGTAAAATGAACAAATGTGATAGGATTTCGCTGAATTCTTAAATTAACCATAATATAAAATGATCTAATCGGGTCTATATGTGCCCAACCCTAGAAGCTTAATAGTGCATTTTACTCGCCATTTCTTGCGCTTTGAGATGCCGCTTAGCCCAATACGCTATCTGAAATAGGAGCGACGTAAATTGAACAAATGTGATAGAATTTCCCTGAAATGTTATAGTAAACAAAATATAAAATGATCTATTCGTAACTCTGACTGCCCTATCATAGAAGTTTAGAAGTCCATTTTACTCGCCCTTCCACGCGCTTTAAGATGCCGCCTAGCCCAGTACGCTATCTGAAATAGGAGCGACGTTAGTTGAACAACTGTGATAGAATTACGCTGAATTCTTATATTAACCGTAATATAAAATGATCTATTCGGGTGTCTGTTCGCCCTACCCTAGAAGTTTAATAGTGCATTTCACTCGCCATTCCATGCGCTTTGAGATGCCGCTTAGCCCAATACGCTATCTGAAATAGGAGCGACGTAAATTGAACAAATGTGATAGAATTTCGCTGAATTCTTATATTAACCAAAATATAAAATGTTCTAATCGGGTCTCTGATTGCCCTACCCTAGAAGTTTAATAGTGCATTTTACTCGCCATTTCATGCGCTTTGAGATGCCGCTTAGCCCAATACGCTATCTGAAATAGGAGCGACGTAAATTAAACAAATGTGATAGAACTTCGCTGAATTCTTATATTAACCATAATATAAAATGATCTAATCGGGTCTCTGATTGCCCTACCCTAGAAGTTTAATAGTGCATTTTACTCACCATTCCACGCGCTTTATGTTGCCGCCTAGCCCAGTACGCTATCTGAAATAGGAGCTACGTAAGTTGAACAAATGTCACAGAATTACGGTGAATTCTTATATTAACCGTAATATAAAATGATCTAATCGGGTCTCTGTTCGCCCTACCCTAGAAGTTTAATAGTGCATTTCACTCGCCATTCCATGTGCTTTGAGATGCCGCTTAGCCCAATACGCTATCTGAAATAGGAGCGACGTAAATTGAACAAATGTGATAGAATTTCGCTGAATTCTTATATTAACCAAAATATAAAATGATCTAATCGGGTCTCTGATTGCCCTATCATAGATGTTTAATAGTGCATTTTACTCGCCATTCCACGCGCTTTAAGATGCCGCCTAGCCCAGTACGCTATCTGAAATAGGAGCAACGTAAGTTGAACGAATGTGACAGAATTACGCTGATTTCTCATATTAACCGTAATATAAAATGATCTGATCGAGTCTCTGCTTGCCCCACCCTAGAAGTTTAATAGTGCATTTTACTCGCCCTTTCGTGCGCTTTGAGATGCCGCTTAGCCCAATACGCTTTCTGAAATAGGAGCGACGTAAATTGAACGAATATGATAGAATATCGCTGGATTCTTATATTAACCAAAATATAAAATGAACTAATCGGGTCTCTGATTGCCCTATCATAGAAGTTTAATAGTGCATTTTACTCGCCATTCCACGCGGCTTAAGTTGCCGCCTAGCCCAGTACGCTATCTGAAATAGGAGCTACGTAACTTGAACAAATGTGACAGAATTACGCTGCATTCTTATATTAACTGTAATATAAAATGATCTAATCGGGTCTCTGTTTGCCTTATCCGAGAAGTTTAATAGTGCATTTTACTCGCCATTCCACGCGCTTTAAGATGCCGCCTATCCGAGTACGCTTTCTGAAATAGGAGCGACGTAAGTTGAACAAATGTGATAGAATAACGCTGAATTCTTATATTAACCGTAATATAAAATGGTCTAATCGGGTCTCCGTTTGCCTTATCCTAGAAGTTTAATAGTGCATTTTACTCGCCATTCCACGCGCTTTAAGATACCGCGTAGCCCAGTACGCTATCTGAAATAGGAGCGACGTAAATTGAACAAATGTGATAGAATTTTGCTGAATTCTTTTATTTACTATAATGTTAAATCGTCTAATCGGGTCTCTGTTCGCCCTCGCGCACAAGCTTAATAGTGCATTTTATTCGTCATTTCATGCGCTTTGAGATGCCGCTTAGCCCAATACGCTATCTGAAATAGGAGCGACGCAAATTGAACAAATGTGATAGAATTTCGCTGAATTCTTATATTAACCAAAATATAAAATGATCTAATCGGGTCTCTGATTGCCCTATCATAGAAGATTAATAGTGCATTTTACTCGCCATTCCACGCGCTTTAAGATGCCGCCCAGCCCAGTATGCTATCTGAAATAGGAAGGACGTAAATTGAACAAATGTGATAGAATTTTGCTGAATTCTTAAATTAACCATAATATAAAATGATCTAATCGGGTCTCTGATTGCCCTACCCTAGAAGTTTAATAGTGCATTTTACTCGTCATTTCATGCGCTTTGAGATGCCGCTTAGCCCAATTAGCTGTCTGAAATAGGAGCGACGTAAATTGAACAAATGTGATAGAAGTTCCCTGAATACTTACATTAACCTTAATGTAAAATGATCTAATCGGGTCTCTGTTCGCCCTGCCCTAGAAGTTTAATAGTGCATTTTACTCGTCATTTCATGCGCTTTGAGATGCCGCTTAGCCCAATACGCTATCGGAAATATAAGCGACGTAAAATGAACAAATGTGATAGGATTTCGCTGAATTCTTAAATTAACCATAATATAAAATGATCTAATCGGGTCTCTATGTGCCCAACCCTAGAAGCTTAATAGTGCATTTTACTCGCCCTTTCGTGCGCTGTGAGATGCCGCTTAGCCCAATACGCTATCTGAAATAGGAGCGACGTAAATTGAACAAATGTGATAGAATTTCGCTGAATTCTTAAATTAACCATAATATAAAATGATCTAATGGGGTCTCTGTTTGCCCTACCCTAGAAGTTTAATAGTGCATTTTACTCGCCATTCCACGCGGTTTAAGCTGCCGCCTAGCCCAGTACGCTATCTGAAATAGGAGCTACGTAACTTGAACAAATGTGACAGAATTACGCTGCATTCTTATATTAACCGTAATATAAAATGATCTAATCGGGTCTCTGTTTGCCTTATCCTAGAAGTTTAATAGTGGATTTTACTCGCCATTTCATGCGCTTTGAGATGCCGCTTAGCCCAATAAGCTATCTGAAATAGGAGCGATGTAACTTGAACAAATGTGATAGAATTTCGCTGAATTCTTAAATTAACCATAATATGAAATGACCTAATCGGGTCTCTGTTTGCCCTACCCTAGAAGTTTAATAGAGCATTTTACTCGTCATTTCATACGCTTTGAGATGCCGCCTAGCCCAGTACGCTATCTGAAATAGGAGCGACGTAAATTGAACAAATGTGATAGAATTTCCCTGAAATCTTATATTAACCGTAATATAAAATGATCTAATCGGGTCTCTGTTTGCATTACCCGAGAAGTTTAATAGTGCATTTTACTCGCCATTCCACGCGCTTTAAGATGCCGCCTATCCGAGTACGCTTTCTGAAATAGGAGCGACGTAAGTTGAACAAATGCGATAGAATAACGCTGAATTCTTATATTAACCGTAATATAAAATGGTCTAATCGGGTCTCCGTTTGCCTTATCCTAGAAGTTTAATAGTGCATTTTACTCGCCATTCCACGCGCTTTAAGATACCGCGTAGCCCAGTACGCTATCTGAAATAGGAGCGACGTAAATTGAACAAATGTGATAGAATTTTGCTGAATTCTTTTATTTACTATAATGTTAAATCATCTAATCGGGTCTCTGTTCGCCCTCGCGCACAAGCTTAATAGTGCATTTTATTCGTCATTTCATGCGCTTTGAGATGCCGCTTAGCCCAATACGCTATCTGAAATAGGAGCGACGCAAATTGATCAAATGTGATAGAATTTCGCTGAATTCTTATATTAACCAAAATATAAAATGATCTAATCGGGTCTCTGATTGCCCTATCATAGAAGATTAATAGTGCATTTTACTCGCCATTCCACGCGCTTTAAGATGCCGCCCAGCCCAGTATGCTATCTGAAATAGGAAGGACGTAAATTGAACAAATGTGATAGAATTTTGCTGAATTCTTAAATTAACCATAATATAAAATGATCTAATCGGGTCTCTGATTGCCCTACCCTAGAAGTTTAATAGTGCATTTTACTCGTCATTTCATGCGCTTTGAGATGCCGCTTAGCCCAATTAGCTGTCTGAAATAGGAGCGACGTAAATTGAACAAATGTGATAGAAGTTCCCTGAATACTTACATTAACCTTAATGTAAAATGATCTAATCGGGTCTCTGTTCGCCCTGCCCTAGAAGTTTAATAGTGCATTTTACTCGTCATTTCATGCGCTTTGAGATGCCGCTTAGCCCAATACGCTATCGGAAATATAAGCGACGTAAAATGAACAAATGTGATAGAATTTCGCTGAATTCTTAAATTAACCATAATATAAAATGATCTAATGGGGTCTCTGTTTGCCCTACCCTAGAAGTTTAATAGTGCATTTTACTCGCCATTCCACGCGGTTTAAGCTGCCGCCTAGCCCAGTACGCTATCTGAAATAGGAGCTACGTAACTTGAACAAATGTGACAGAATTACGCTGAATTCTTATATTAACCGTAATATAAAATGATCTAATCGGGTCTCTGTTTGCCTTATCCTAGAAGTTTAATAGTGGATTTTACTCGCCATTTCATGCGCTTTGAGATGCCGCTTAGCCCAATAAGCTATCTGAAATAGGAGCGATGTAACTTGAACAAATGTGATAGAATTTCGCTGAATTCTTAAATTAACCATAATATGAAATGACCTAATCGGGTCTCTGTTTGCCCTACCCTAGAAGTTTAATAGAGCATTTTACTCGTCATTTCATACGCTTTGAGATGCCGCCTAGCCCAGTACGCTATCTGAAATAGGAGCGACGTAAATTGAACAAATGTGATAGAATTTCCCTGAAATCTTATATTAACCGTAATATAAATGATCTAGTCGGGTCTCTGTTTGCATTACCCGAGAAGTTTAATAGTGCATTTTACTCGCCATTCCACGCGCTTTAAGATGCCGCCTATCCGAGTACGCTTTCTGAAATAGGAGCGACGTAAGTTGAACAAATGTGATAGAATAACGCTGAATTCTTATATTAACCGTAATATAAAATGGTCTAATCGGGTCTCCGTTTGCCTTATCCTAGTAGTTTAATAGTGCATTTTACTCGCCATTCCACGCGCTTTAAGATACCGCGCCGCCCAATACGCTATCTGAAATAGGAGCGACGTAAATTGAACAAATGTGATAGAATTTCGCTGAATTCTTAAATTAACCATAATATAAAATGATCTAATGGGGTCTCTGTTTGCCCTACCCTAGAAGTTTAATAGTGCATTTTACTCGCCATTCCACGCGGTTTAAGCTGCCGCCTAGCCCAGTACGCTATCTGAAATAGGAGCTACGTAACTTGAACAAATGTGACAGAATTACGCTGAATTCTTATATTAACCGTAATATAAAATGATCTAATCGGGTCTCTGTTTGCCTTATCCTAGAAGTTTAATAGTGGATTTTACTCGCCATTTCATGCGCTTTGAGATGCCGCTTAGCCCAATAAGCTATCTGAAATAGGAGCGATGTAACTTGAACAAATGTGATAGAATTTCGCTGAATTCTTAAATTAACCATAATATGAAATGACCTAATCGGGTCTCTGTTTGCCCTACCCTAGAAGTTTAATAGAGCATTTTACTCGTCATTTCATACGCTTTGAGATGCCGCCTATCCGAGTACGCTATCTGAAATAGGAGCGACGTAAATTGAACAAATGTGATAGAATTTCGCTGAATTCTTATATTAACCAAAGTATAAAATGATCTAATCGAGTCTCTGTTTGCCCTACCCTAGAAGATTAATAGTGCATATTACTCGCCATTCCGCGCGCTTTAAGTTGCCGCTTAGCCCAATACGCTATCTGAAATAGGAGCGACGTAAATTGAACAAATGTGATAGAATTTCGCTGAATTCTTATATTAACCGTAATATAAAATGATCTAATCGGGTCTCTGTTTGCCTTACCCTATAAGTTTAATAGTGCATATTACTCGCCATTTCATGCGCTTTGAGATGCCGCTTAGCCCAATATGCTATCTGATATAGGAGCGACGTAAATTGAACAAATGCGATAGAATTACGCTGAATTCTTATATTAACCAAAACTAAAGTGATCTAATCGGGTCTCTGATTGCCCTATCATAGAAGATTAATAGTGCATTTTACTCGCCATTCCACGCGCTTTAAGATGCCGCCTAGCCCAGTATGCTATCTGAAATAGGAACGACGTAAATTGAACAAATGTAATAGAATTTTGCTGAATTCTTAATTAACCATAATATAAAATCATCTAATCGGGTCTCTGATTGCCTTACCCTAGAAGTTTAATAGTGCATTTTACTCGCCAATCCCACGCGCTTTAAGATGCCGCCTAGCCCAGTACGCTATCTGAAATAGGAACGACGTAAATTGAACAAATGTGATAGAATTTTGCTGAATTCTTAAATTAACCATGATATAAAATGATCTAATCGGGTCTCTGTTTGCCATACCCTAGAAGTTTAATAGTGGATTTTGCTCGCCATTTCATGCGCTTTGAGATGCCGCTTAGCCCCAATACGCTATCTGAAATAGGAGCGACGTAAATTGAACAAATGTGATAGAATTTCCCTGAATTCTTATATTAACCTTAATGTAAAATGATCTAATCGGGTCTCTGTTCGCCCTACCCTAGAAGTTGAATAGTGCATTTCACTCGCCATTTCATGCGCTTTGAGATGCCGCATAGCCCAGTACGCTATCTGAAATAGGAACCGACGTAAATTGAACAAATGTGATAGAATTTCGTTGAATTCTTAAAATTAACCATAATATACAATGATCTAATCGGGTCTCTGATTGCCCTATCATAGAAGATTAATAGTGCATTTTACTCGCCATTCCACGCGCTTTAAGATGCCGGCTAGCCCAGTAGGCTATCTGAAATAGGAGTGACGTAAATCGAACAAATGTAATAGAATATCCGTGAATTCTTATATTAACCTTAATGTAAAATGATCTAATCGGGTCTCTGTTCGCCTTACCATAGAAGTCTAATGGTGCATTTCACTCGCCATTTCATGCGCTTTGAGATGCCGCTTAGCCCAATACGCTATCTGAAATAGGAGCGACGTAAGTTGAACAAATGTGATAGAATTTCGCTGAATTCTTTTATTAACCATAATGTAAAATGATCTGATCGGGTCTCTGTTCGCCCTAACCTAGAAGTTTAATAGTGAATTATATTCGCCACTTCATGCGCTTTGAGATGCCGCTTAGCCGAATACGCTATCTGAAATAGGAGCGACGTAAATTGAACAAATGTGATACAATTTCCCTGAAATCTTATATTAAACAAAATATAAAATGATCTAATCGGGTCTCTGATTGCCCTACCATAGAAGTTTAGTAGAGCATTTTACTCGCCTTTCCACGCGCTTTAAGATGCCGCTAAGCCCAATACGCTATCTGGAATAGGAGCGACGTAAATTGAACAAACGTGATAGGATTTCGCTGAATCCTTATATTAACCAAAATATAAAGTGATCTAATCGGGTCTCTGATTGCCCTACCTATAGAAGTTTAGTAGAGCATTTTACTCGCCATTCCACGCGCTTTAAGATGCCGCGTGTCCCAATACGCTATCTGAAATGGGAGCGACGTAAATTGAACAAATGTGATAGAATTTCGCTGAATTCTTAAATTAACCATAATATAAAATGATCTAATCGAGTCTCTGTTCGCCCTACCCTAGAAGTTTAATAGTGCATTTCACTCGACATTTCATGCGCTTTGAGATGCCGCTTAGCCCAATAAGCTATCTGAAATAGGAGCGACGTAAATTGAACAAATGTGATAGAATTTCGCTGAATTCTTATATTAACCAAAAATATAAATGATCTAATCGGGTCTCTGATTGCCCTATCATAGAAGTGTAATAGTGCATTTTACTCGTCATTTCATGCGCTTTGAGATGCCGCTTTGCCCAATACGCTATCTGAAATAGAAGCGACGTAAATTGAACGAATGTGATAGAATTTCGCTGAATTCTTAAATTAACCATAATATAAAATGATCTAATCGGGTCCCTGTTCGCCCTATCATAGAACTTTAATAGTGCATTTTACTCGCCCTTCCACGCGCTTTAAGATGCCGTCTAGCCCAGTACGCCAACTGAAATATGAGCGACGTAAATTGAACAAATGTGATAGAATTTCGCTGAATTCTTATATTAACCTTAATGTAAAATGATCTAATCGGTCTCTGTTCGCCCTATCATAGAACTTTAATAGTGCATTTTATTCGCCATTTCATACGCTTTGAGATGTCGCTTAGCCCAATACGCTATCTGAAATAGGAGCGATGTAAATTGAACAAATGTGATAGAATTTCGCTGAATTCATATATTGACCATAATGTAAAATGATCTAATCGGGTCTCCGTTCGACCTAGCCTAGAAGTTTAATGGTGCATTTTATTCGCCATTTCATGCGCTTTGAGTTGCCGCTTAGCCCAATACGCTATCTGAAATAGGAGCGACGTAAATTGAACAAATGTGATAGAATTTCCCTGAAATCTTATATTGAACAAAATATAAAAAGATCTAATTGGGGCTCTGATTGCCCTATCATAGAAGTTTAGTAGTGCATTTTACTCGCCATTCCACGTGCTTTAAGATATCGCCTAGCCCAGTACGCTATCTGAAATAGGAGCGACGTAAGTTGAACAAATGTGATAGAATTGCGCTGAATTCTTATATTAACCGTAATATAAAATGATCTAACCGGGTCTCTGTTTGAATTATCCTAGAAGTTTGACAGTGCATTTCACTCGCCATTTCATGCGCTTTGAGATGCCGCTTAGCCCAATACGCTATCTGAAATAGGAGCGACGTAAATTGAACAAATGTGATAGAATTTCGCTGAATCCTTATATTAACCAAAATATAAAATGATCTAATCGGGTCTCTGATTGCCCTATCATAGAAGTTTAATAGTGCATTTACTCGCCATTCCACGGCGCTTTGAGATGACGCCTAGCCCAGTACGCTATCTGAATTAGGAGCGACCGTAAATGAACAAATGTGATAGGATTTCGCTGAATTCTTATATTAACCAAAATATAAAATGATCTAATCGGGTCTCTGATTGCCCTATCATAGAAGGCTAATAGTGAATTTCACTCGCCATTCCACGCGCTTTAAGATGCCGACTAGCCCAGTACGCTATCTGAAATAGGAGCGACGTAAATTGAACAAATTTGATAGAATTTCGCTGAATTCTTTTATTAACCATAATGTAAAAATGATCTGATCGGGTCTCTGTTCGCCCTAACCTAGAAGTTTAATAGTGAATTTTATTCGCCACTTCATGCGCTTTGAGATGCCGCTTAGCCGAATACGCTATCTGAAATAGGAGCGACGTAAATTGAACAAATGTGATACAATTTCCCTGAAATCTTATATTAAACAAAATATAAAATGATCTAACCGGGTCTCTGATTGCCCTACCATAGAAGTTTAGTAGAGCATTTTACTCGCCATTCCACGCGCTTTAAGATGCCGCTAAGCCCAATACGCTATCTGGAATAGGAGCGACGTAAATTGAACAAACGTGATAGGATTTCGCTGAATCCTTATATTAACCAAAATATAAAGTGATCTAATCGGGTCTCTGATTGCCCTACCATAGAAGTTTAGTAGAGCATTTTACTCGCCATTCCACGCGCTTTAAGATGCCGCGTGTCCCAATACGCTATCTGAAATGGGAGCGACGTAAATTGAACAAATGTGATAGAATTTCGCTGAATTCTTAAATTAACCATAATATAAAATGATCTAATCGAGTCTCTGTTCGCCCTACCCTAGAAGTTTAATAGTGCATTTCACTCGACATTTCATGCGCTTTGAGATGCCGCTTAGCCCAATACGCTATCTGGAATTGGAGCGACGTAAATTGAACAAACGTGATAGGATTTCGCTGAATTCTTATATTAACCAAAATATAAAATGATCTAATCGGGTCTCTGATTGCCCTATCATAGAAGGCTAATAGTGTATTTTACTCGCTATTCCACGCGCTTTAAGATGCCGGCTAGCCCAGTAGGCTATCTGAAATAGGAGTGACGTAAATTGAACAAATGTGATAGAATTACTCTTAATTCTTTTATTAACCATGATGTAATATGATCTAATCGGGTCTCTGTTTGCCTTACCCTAGAAGTTTAATAGTGCATTTTACTCGCCATTTCATCTGCTTTGAGATGCCGCTTAGCCCAATACGCTATCTGAAATGGGAGCGACGTAAATTGAACAAATGTGATAGAATTCGTTGAATTCTTAAATTAACCATAATATACAATGATCTAATCGGGTCTCTGTTCGCCCTAGCCTAGACGTTTAATAGTGCATTTTATTCGCCATTTCATGCGCTTTGAGATGCCGCTTAGCCCAATACGCTATCTGCAATTGGAGCGACGTAAATTGAACAAACGTGATAGGATTTCGCTGAATTCTTATATTAACCAAAATATAAAATGATCTAATCGGGTCTCTGATTGCCCTATCAGAGAAGTGTAATAGTGCATTTTACTCGTCATTTAATGCGCTTTGAGATGCCGCTTTGCCCAATACGCTATCTGAAATAGAAGCGACGTAAATTGAACGAATGTGATAGAATTTCGCTGAATTCTTAAATTAACCATAATATAAAATGATCTAATCGGGTCCCTGTTCGCCCTATCATAGAACTTTAATAGTGCATTTTACTCGCCCTTCCACGCGCTTTAAGATGCCGTCTAGCCCAGTACGCCAACTGAAATATGAGCGACGTAAATTGAACAAATGTGATAGAATTTCGCTGAATTCTTATATTAACCTTAATGTAAAATGATCTAATCGGGTCTCTGTTCGCCCTATCATAGAACTTTAATAGTGCATTTTATTCGCCATTTCATACGCTTTGAGATGTCGCTTAGCCCAATACGCTATCTGAAATAGGAGCGATGTAAATTGAACAAATGTGAGAGAATTTCGCTGAATTCATATATTGACCATAATGTAAAATGATCTAATCGGGTCTCCGTTCGACCTAGCCTAGAAGTTTAATGGTGCATTTTATTCCCCATTTCATGCGCTTTGAGTTGCCGCTTAGCCCAATACGCTATCTGAAATAGGAGCGACGTAAATTGAACAAATGTGATAGAATTTCCCTGAAATCCTTATATTGAACAAAATATAAAATGATCTAATTGGGGCTCTGATTGCCCTATCATAGAAGTTTAGTAGTGCATTTTACTCGCCATTCCAGGCGCTTTAAGATACCGTCTAGCCCAATACGCTATCTGAAATAGGAGCGACGTAAATTGAACAAATGTGATAGAATTTCCCTGAAATCTTATATTGAACAAAATATAAAATGATCTAATTGGGGCTCTGATTGCCCTATCATAGAAGTTTAGTAGAGCATTTTACTCGCCATTCCACGTGCTTTAAGATATCGCCTAGCCCAGAACGCTATCTGAAATAGGAGCGACGTAAGTTGAACAAATGTGATAGAATTACGCTGAATTCTTATATTAACCGTAATATAAAATGATCTAACCGGGTCTCTGTTTGAATTATCCTAGAAGTTTGACAGTGCATTTCACTCGCCAGTTCATGCGCTTTGAGATGCCGCTTAGCCCAATACGCTATCTGAAATAGGAGCGACGTAAATTGAACAAATGTGATAGAATTTCGCTGAATCCTTATATTAACCAAAATATAAAATGATCTAATCGGGTCTCTGATTGCCCTATCATAGAAGTTTAATAGTGCATTTTACTCGCCATTCCACGCGCTTTGAGATGACGCCTAGCCCAGTACGCTATCTGAATTAGGAGCGACGTAAATTGAACAAATGTGATAGGATTCGCTGAATTCTTATATTAACCAAAATATAAAATGATCTAATCGGGTCTCTGATTGCCCTATCATAGAAGGCTAATAGTGAATTTCACTCGCCATTCCACGCGCTTTAAGATGCCGACTAGCCCAGTACGCTATCTGAAATAGGAGCGACGTAAATTGAACAAATTTGATAGAATTTCCCTGAATTCTTAAATTAACCATAATATAAAATGATCGAATCGGGTTTCTGTTCGCCCTAGCCGAGAAGATTAATAGTGCATTGTATTCACCATTTCATGCGCTTTGAGATGCCGCTTAGCCCAATACGCTATCTGAAATAGGAGTGACGTAAATTCAACAAATGTGATAGAATTACGCTTAATTCTTATATTAACCGTAATATAAAATGTTCTAATCGGGTCTCTCTTTCCCTTACCCTAGAAGTTTAACAGTGCACTTCACTCGCCATTTCATGCGCTTTGAGATGCCGCTTAGCCCAATACGCTATCTGAAATAGGAGCGACGTAAATTGAACAAATGTGATAGAATTTCCCTGAATTCTTATATTAACCTTTAATGTAAAATGATCTAATCGGGTCTCTGTTCGCCCTACCCTAGAAGTTGAATAGTGCATTTCACTCGCCATTTCATGCGCTTTGAGATGCCGCATAGCCCAGTACGCTATCTGAAGTAGGGAACGACGTAAATTGAACAAATGTGATAGAATTTTGCTGAATTCTTAAATTAACCATAATATAAAATGATCTAATCGGGTCTCTGTTCGCCCTAGCCGAGAAGTTTAATAGTGCATTTTATTCGCCATTTCATGCGCTTTGAGATGCCGCTTAGCCCAATACGCTATCTGGAAATGGAGCGACGTAAATTGAACAAACGTGATAGGATTTCGCTGAATTCTTATATTAACCAAAATATAAAATGATCTAATCGGGTCTCTGATTGCCCTATCATAGAAGGCTAATAGTGTATTTTACTCGGCTATTCACGCGCTTTAAGATGCCGGCTAGCCCAGTAGGCTATCTGAAATAGGAGTGACGTAAATTGTAACAAATGTGATAGAATTACTCTTAATTCTTTTATTAACCATGATGTAATATGATCTAATCGGGTCTCTGTTTGCCTTACCCTAGAAGTTTAATAGTGCATTTTACTCGCCATTTCATCTGCTTTGAGATGCCGCTTAGCCCAATACGCTATCTGCAATTGGAGCGACGTAAATTGAACAAATGTGATAGAATTTCCCTGAATTCTTATATTAACACAAATATAAAATGATCTAATCGGGTCCCTGATTGCCCTATCATCGAAGTTAAATAGTGATTTTCACTCGCCATTCCACGCGCTTTAAGATGCCCACTAGCCCAATACGCCATCTGAAATAGGAGCGACATAAATTGAACAAATGTGATAGAATTTCGTTGAATTCTTAAATTAACCATAATATAAAATGATCTAATCGGGTCTCTGTTTGCAATACCCTAGATGTTTGATAGTGCATTTTGCTCGCCATTTAATGCGCTTTGAGATGCCGCTTAGCCCAATACGCTATCTGAAATAGGAGCGACGTAAAATGAACAAATGTGATAGAATTTCCCTGAAATCTTATATTAACCGTAATATAAAATGATCTAATCGGGTCTCTGTTTGCATTACCCGAGAAGTTTAATAGTGCATTTCTCTCGTCATTTCATGCGCTTTGAGATGCCGCTTAGCCCAATACGCTATCTGAAATAGGAGCGATGTAAATTGAACAAATGTGATAGAATTTTGCTGAATTCTTAAATTAACCATAATATAAAATAGATGTATTTCGGGTCTCTGTTCGCCCTACCCAAGAAGTTTAATAGTGCATTTCTCTCGTCATTTCATGCGCTTTGAGATGCCGCTTAGCCCAATACGCTATCTGAAATAGGAGCGACGTAAATTGAACAAATGTGATAGAATTTCCCTGAATGTTATAGTAAACAAAAATATAAAATGATCTATTCGGACTCTGATTTGCCCTATCATAGAAGTTTAGTAGTGCATTTTACTCGCCCTTCCACGCGCTTTAAGATGCCGCCTAGCGCAGTACGCTATCTGAAATAGGAGCGACGTTAGTTGAACAAATGTGATAGAATTACGCTGAATTCTTATATTAACCGTAATATAAAATGATCTATTCGGGTCTCTGTTCGCCCTACCCTATAAGTTTAATAGTGCCTTTCACTCGCCATTCCATGCGCTTTGAGATGATGCTTAGCCCAATACGCTATCTGAAATAGGAGCGACGAAAATTGAACAAATGTGATAGGATTTCGCTGAATTCTTATATTAACCAAAATATAAAATGATCTTATCGGGTGTCTGATTGCCCTACCCTAGAAGTTTAATAGCGCATTTTACTCGCCCTTTTGTGCGCTTTGAGATGCCGCTTAGCCTAATACGCTATCTGAAATAGGAGCGACGTAAATTGAACAAATGTGATAGAATTTCGCTGGATTCTTATATTAACCAAAATATAAAATGATATAATCGGGTCTCTGATTGCCCTATCATAGAAGTTTAATAGTGCATTTTACTCGCCATTCCACGCGCTTTAAGTCTGCCGCCTAGCCCAGTACGCTATCTGAAATAGGAGCTACGTAAGTTGAACAAATGTCACAGAATTACGCTGAATTCTTATGTTAACCGTAATATAAAATGATCTAATCGGGTCTCTGTTTGCCTTATCCTAGAAGTTTAATAGTGCATTTTACACGCCATTTCATGCGCTTTGAGATGCCGATAAGCCCAATACGCTATCTGAAATAGGAGCGACGTAAATTGAACAAATGTGATAGAATTTCGCTGAATTCTTATATTAACCAAAATATAAAATGATCTAATCGGGTCTCTGATTGCCCTACCCTAGAAGTGTAATAGTGCATTTTACTCCCCATTTCATGCGCTTTGAGATGCCGCTTAGCCGAATACGCTATCTGAAATAGGAGCGACGTAAATTAAACAAATGTGATAGAATTTCGCTGAATTCTTATATTAACCAAAATATAAAATGATCTAACCGGGTCTCTGATTGCCCTATCATAGAAGTTTAATAGTACATTTTACTCGCCACTCCACGCGCTTTAAGATGCCCGCCTATCCGAGTACGCTATCTGAAATAGGAGCGACGTAAATTGAACAAATGTGATAGATTTTCGCTGAATTCTTATATTAACCAAAGTATAAAATGATCTAATCGAGTCTCTGTTTGCCCTACCCTAGAAGATTAATAGTGCATTTTACTCGCCATTCCGCGCGCTTTAAGTTGCCGCTTAGCCCAATACGCTATCTGAAATAGGAGCGACGTAAATTGAACAAATGTGATACAATTTCCCTGAAATCTTATATTAAACAAAATATAAAATGATCTAATCGGGTCTCTGATTGCCCTACCATAGAAGTTTAGTAGAGCATTTTACTCGCCATTCCACGCGCTTTAAGATGCCGCTAAGCCCAATACGCTATCTGGAATAGGAGCGACGTAAATTGAACAAAGGTGATAGGATTTCGCTGAATCCTTATATTAACCAAAATATAAAGTGATCTAATCGGGTCTCTGATTGCCCTACCATAGAAGTTTAGTAGAGCATTTTACTCGCCATTCCACGCGCTTTAAGATGCCGCGTGTCCCAATACGCTATCTGAAATGGGAGCGACGTAAATTGAACAAATGTGATAGAATTTCGCTGAATTCTTAAATTAACCATAATATAAAATGATCTAATCGAGTCTCTGTTCGCCCTACCCTAGAAGTTTAATAGTGCATTTCACTCGACATTTCATGCGCTTTGAGATGCCGCTTAGCCCAATAAGCTATCTGAAATAGGAGCGACGTAAATTGAACAAATGTGATAGAATTTCGCTGAATTCTTATATTAACCAAATATAAAATGATCTAATCGGGTCTCTGATTGCCCTATCATAGAAGTGTAATAGTGCATTTTACTCGACATTTCATGCGCTTTGAGATGCCGCTTTGCCCAATACGCTATCTGAAATAGAAGCGACGTAAATTGAACGAATGTGATAGAATTTCGCTGAATTCTTAAATTAACCATAATATAAAATGATCTAATCGGGTCCCTGTTCGCCCTATCATAGAACTTTAATAGTGCATTTTACTCGCCCTTCCACGCGCTTTAAGATGCCGTCTAGCCCAGTACGCCAACTGAAATATGAGCGACGTAAATTGAACAAATGTGATAGAATTTCCCTGAAATCTTATATTGAACAAAATATAAAATGATCTAATTGGGGCTCTGATTGCCCTATCATAGAAGTTTAGTAGTGCATTTTACTCGCCATTCCAGGCGCTTTAAGATACCGTCTAGCCCAATACGCTATCTGAAATAGGAGCGACGTAAATTGAACAAATGTGATAGATATTTCCCTGAAATCTTATATTGAACAAAATATAAAATGATCTAATTGGGGCTCTGATTGCCCTATCATAGAAGTTTAGTAGAGCATTTTACTCCGCCATTCCACGTGCTTTAAGTAATCGCCTAGCCCAGTACGCTATCTGAAATAGGAGCGACGTAAGTTGAACAAATGTGATAGAATTACGCTGAATTCTTATATTAACCGTAATATAAAATGATCTAACCGGGTCTCTGTTTGAATTATCCTAGAAGTTTGACAGTGCATTTCACTCGCCATTTCATGCGCTTTGAGATGCCGCTTAGCCCAATACGCTATCTGAAATAGGAGCGACGTAAATTGAACAAATGTGATAGAATTTCGCTGAATCCTTATATTAAACAAAATATAAAATGATCTAATCGGGTCTCTGATTGCTCTATCATAGAAGTTTGATAGTGCATTTTACTCGCCATTCCACCGCGCTTTGAGATGACGCCTAGCCCAGTACGCTATCTGAATTAGGAGCGACGTAAATTGTACAAATGTGATAGGATTTCGCTGAATTCTTATATTAACCAAAATATAAAATGATCTAATCGGGTCTCT